>OX421897.1:114107958-114440707 GCA_949128065.1 Beris chalybata
TATATTGAAATTGCTATGCTGAACAAAAGAGTTCATATCCTTCGGGGGTACGGGGCATCAGTTCATTCTTCAACCATTTCCGTATCCTGGTCGTTATTTGTTGAAATTCGCAAGGGATTGTCCTATGGTTTCCTCCACAAATATGTCTATACATCAAAGTTGTTCTAATGTCTGTTCCCATAGTCTGATAGTTGGTCTAAAGATTCTGTTTCCAAGATACAAAAATTTAATGCAATTTTCAGGAAAAGTGAATCATCTCGCGCGCCATCGAAATTTTGGCAAAGTTTTTGGAACTATTTAACCTTCTATCGCTCCAATAAGTTTAGCCAAAGAATATTTTAACGGCAAACATTTTATAATCAAATTAAAGCCATCATTCACAGTGACCTTTATTTAATCATCTAACTCTCGTCGAACCAATCTCGCCATCTTCTGAAATTAATAACTCAAGATTTTAGATGGGAAATTTTACAATGTAATTTCCATCAAGAAACTCAACTGTCATGGTAGACATTAAACTTGATGTGATATTTTCCCGATAAGATTATGTTTTCGCTGTATACTTGTTGTGACTCGGATTTTATCTGTTCTTTTGTCCTAATAGCTTTGACGTCTATCACGGACGACATTAAGACACTCTTAATGCACAAATAAATCAGTGCGCTAGATGCACAAATGATTTACAAAACAATTGCAGAAATTATTTTCCCTTTTGTTATTCCATTTTGTGAAAACTACTTTATGATAATGGTAATGAACTTCTAATTATACAAAGGCTTAAAAATATTGCTCGAGGCTAATCAAAGAACTTTTGCCATGCCGTGACAACATATTGTCAGACTGGAACTTTGAAACCAGTTGAAAAGAAAGACAAGGAAAAAAAACCATACATAAGTCTTAGGTCTTAGCATGTATTACTCGAAAGACTATGCAAAGTGAAAGTTCCATTATAGACAAAGTTGATTTTCAACTATAAGGAAGTATAAGACGTATGTATAATAATAAACAAGGCTAACAACGTGGGATTTTGATAAAAAACTTAAGAAACCAGTTTCTTGGGAATATAATTTGGATTCCGGTACGAAGCCGATAGTTTGATCGATTTCGAAACAGGAGAAGAATATTGTATTGTAGGTTAAATGACAAAGAAAATTTGTTCAGCTGTAGATTATGCCATTTGCGGTTAATGCTACATATGTAGTTGTCAACACTCGAACGCAGATTCTGTTGCAGAATTCATTTAATGTCCGGGTTTTGTTCCACATTCCTACAACCGGTTCTATAGTAATCCAATCCTAGTCATAGAAATTAAGACAAATATTTCAAATAAAACTAAATAACTATTAAACAAATGGAATTTCTAAATTTATTAATTGTTATTGAACTCTAGAAAATTTAAAATAAGGCATATTGTTTCAACGGAACTTTGAAAAATTCGTTAAAATTGTTCAATAAAATTTTTCTAATTGAAAAATTGACCGAGCTTCAAAAATAATATTTATTTAATATATTTTTTTAAACGTATAAAATATTTGAAATACATTTAATTTAAATTTACTACATAATAGCCGAAGTACAATTTTTTTTTCGAATTTCGGACGTCAAATTGTTAATTTCGACCAAAATAAGATCATAATTCAAACCAACATTACACTCAATATCCCAAAAAATATCCCACAAAATCGCTTTTGGCTTCTTTTTTTACGAGGGTAGCGAGCAGCATAAATTGTAGCACTTTGTCTAATAGCAATTCGACCCGGAAATGATGGCAAAACGTCAAATTGCATCAGAACCTCGAACATCTTTCTATCATCCCCTGTAAAAAGTCCTATTGCCATCCTTACATCAGATCTTGCCATCTATCGACATGTGCTACTTTTCGCTTTACAAGCAAGACAAAATGTTGGATTTTCATTTTTACGATGTCGCCATAAAAAAAGGGGTTAGTAAAATGAATTATGCAAAGTTTTCCTTTCGTAGCCCTCATCGAAATCGTTGCACGTACACGACAAAAAGCCGATTGAAGGAAGTGAAAATGTAAGGCTCCGAGATGTTAAGAGATATGTTTTTCGGGATGCAAATCAGGAAAAGTCTGACACCATTTTAAAGAATAGTTGCTAAGTGTGGGGAGGTTTCTTTTAATATACAAACACATATGTGTGTAATAATAATATAATTTCTATAAAATAAATAATTTGTAAAAAGTGGACTTAGGAAAGAAATATTTTCGAATTTCTACAGCACTTTTAAGAGCATTAGCTTTCGGTACATAATTTTACAGTTAACATGACAATGTATGTTATTAATTTTAGATTACATGCTTGAATAGAATGTAAAGCTAACACCGCGATCTTTCCTTCCAATTACCCACAAATCTCATTAAATGACGATCAATCACGGTGATTTCGTAATACTTCATACGATACGATGTATACCATAATATTCATATAGTAAATATTCCACGATGCGTGATTACTAAAATTCCTGAGCTGTTTGCAACTTTACCTCCTTGGGTTAAAGATTTCTCAGCAATTCGCTCACCTGTTGACTTGTCCATATTTTCACTTTTCTTTTTATTTTATTTTACGTTGGTTGTTTGCTATTTACCTCATGTCACAAGAGTCACATACCTTGTTCAAGTGTAGTATACTATTGGCGCAGTCTTAAAGTGTTTTACGATGGTGTCATAATTTTTAAGAAAGAAAATGTCTCCGTGGTATTTGCCTGACTAAACCAACCAATAGCACCACCACATCACATAATCACCATGTGTATTTTTCATATTTATGATGCGGCAGCCATTGGACGACATTGGGACTCTGTCAGGTAAGGTAGTTAAACTCTACCGATTTAAGAAAATACACAAATAAATAAACTGATACACCTGTGGGAGAAGAAAATAAATCTGCTTTGTACGATATTACGTTATTTTCCTTTTGTTGTCAAAAGTTTTGACGACATGATAAGCTCGAGTCGAAGCTGTTGAAATTCTTTTCACATGATATCACGATTCGAACAGTCTCGCATTTTTTTGTATACCTATTTTCAGAGTAACGATTAGATACAGATAACGATCACTATTACTATTTTGTTCTAGAGTCAACAAATGTGCTATTTTACTGATAAGAATGTCTTTATTCGAAGATTATATCGTATCTGCATTCTTATGGTTCTTATATATTAATTTAATATTACATATTCTGTCTGTTTTTTATCATTTAGCTTAGTAATCACCGCCGTAATCCACACATCGAATGTCTCTAAAATCTCATTCATCAATTTCTGGAATTCAAAAATTGATTGTCCATTTGACTAATCATTAATCTCATTCGTGTGCAAAAACCAGTCGATACATACATATTTCATTTGTCATAGCTAATGATCATTTGGTATGTCAACATTAAGCAAAAACGGCTAGTACGTTAAACAGCTGACTATATGTGACTTTTCGTTGATCGAATCTTGTCCTGTTTAATTAATTGAATCAATTCCGGCAAAAACAAGCAACATTTTTGATTTAATTTTTGGACAACAACTGGTACAGTGTAGAAACATTTGCAATTGTGATATCAAGTATAGGTTTCCGAGGCTTACAAGTTTTAGTCAAAGTGCCTGACAGAGTAGGTGAATAAGAACTTTGTCCCCATCTATGATCTATTTATTAATGGCTCTTTTATTACTTCTAGTTATTTTCACCATTTAATTCTTAAATTCTCGGTTGATTGAATTATTTCCTTCAATTATTCAAGCGTTATTCCTTACAAAAAACAGATAAAAACCCAGATTGACCTGCCACTTAAATGTAAAAACAAGCAGTACATCCATTCCCTGAATTATTTAACTTTTAGTTTGCAACATATTCCAGTCGAATGTTTAAACATTTTGCACGCTGCTGGTAAAAACCATTAAAACCATTCGTTTCAGTTTGAAGTTGGCAACTTTTATTGCTCCTTAAATTCACGGCAGTTTATGTCGGAAAGTTTTGTTGTAAAGCGAATAGCTACGAACAGTGTGTCCATTGTCTCTGGATTTGCAAAGAGATTAACGTTTATTTGGGGCTGTAAATTCAAGCTGTAGAACTTCGCCGAAACCGAAAATGAGCTCAGAATAGCAACACCGAGTTTTAATATTAAAATCGAAATAGTCGAATAAAAATGGCACAAACTACATTGTCAAATAAATAAATAGGGAGTATAATTCACAAAACCCATTAGAAATTTAATAACTTTTAATTTTCCAGATCTCATCGATTTAATAATTATATATTTTTTTACTTCCATAGTTTGGCAATTATTATCGAAAGTTGTCCTTGTAAAATACAATGGAGTCCCAAAGTAGCAATGTCATTCTGTTCGAAAGCCAACGATTATTGAATTGCTTGCTATGTAGCCAGAAATTCAGACGACTATTGGGAAGCGAAGCAAAAACAAAATCTGGAATACAACCAATTCCATTGGTGACAACAACTACCCATTACACGATAAACCACATAACCAAAAATTAAAACATTCCCATTTTTGGTATTTCAGTTGGAATTAGAAATTCCTCGTCTCATTCCCACCCACAACTGTACGTCTCAAAAATTATGTAATTTTACCTTGGACTATTTAAATCTGCCGCCAAAACTGCATCGAACCCAAGAGTAATAAACAAAATTGCTCCAATACGCTTTTTCCAAGCAAATAACAATTTCAAAGTTAAATATTTGCCTATGGAATTTTTCGATTAATTCCATTTTTGATGACTGGGTATATTTGTTCAAAGCTTGGTTCGATTCGACGCATGATAATCGGATAATTCATCGTTTGTACTCTCGTTAAACACGTTTGACCTTTATATTTTTTTTTTTTCGTTTCCGGCACTCTCGATGGAACAGTTTCAAATTCAATTTATTAATAATTTTATATACCTACGTTAAGAGAATGTTTAATGCTTTTTTCGCTTTCGGTTATGAATTTGAACTTTTCTCTATATTTATATTTTTTTTTTTTTTTTTTTTTTTAAATTGATAATTAAATTGGGCACGTTTTTTGTTGAAATATTTAGAGGTAAATAGAGTCGTAGTCTTTGATGTGATTTGTTTAAGAGCGATGAAATTTGATTGACGGTATGACAAGCCTTACTTATTTGATTAGTAAAAGAACAACTTGTTTTTTGAAGGTGAAAAATTTGTTGATTAATTTTGGTTTTCGAAGAATAGATGTTTATCTCATAATTTTGTCTGAAGACGAACAAAAGTGTTAAAAAAGGCTTTTTAAAGGCAATAAGTGGACTGCCAATAGTCACTGAAGTTCTGCATCTGGCCAAGTCTAAGTAGCTTAAAGAATCATTACTTTGGAAAGTTTACACGTAGGATATAAATTTAAAGTTATTTTGAAATTGTTCGCCTTTATTAGACAATACGTCATGCTGGCTAATATTTGATTAACAATAATTTGGATTAAAATTAGTTCAGTCAAAATGAGATTATGTATGGGCAGTAAGACAAGTTGACATATGTGAATTCACTAACTTACAAACATATACCTATGACAAAGCGGCATATAGTCTAAGAGGTTTGAGGAAAAGTTTTGGCTCAAAACAAAAATTCTGAAAGGGATCTAAATCATACCATAAAAGCTAAATCATAAACATAAAAAAAGGAGAATGGCCGAGCGTCTAAAGCGTCGAAGAGTTTTCATTATGTACTGAATGATAATTTTGAATCGATCATATTCCATTTTAGTAAGATTGTTGAAAATTTGTTCCACTTCAATGACAAGATGTTTCTACCTTAATATTATTGGCTGTTGGTGATGTAATCTCAATCCAATCATGAAAACATTTACCATCTGCCTGACTACATCACCTTCACATCATATTCTTTTTTTATCCAAATTACCAAATTTTACCTTATTACCTTACAACTTCTCGAGTGTGTATGCTATTTTTTTTACCTGGGCCGTGGAATCGTAATGAAATACGCGAATTTCGGCGCGCGTGGGTTGAGAATAAAAATCTAACATCCATCTGAAGACATATGACATAAATTTAATATGTATATGTGAATATATCAACCTGGCTGTTTTTAAATTTTGGTATTTTGTCCCTGCCAAGTCACCGCGAAGGTGCTAATAATTCAAATTTAAAGTTCATTGAATTTAAGTCGTTTCCGATTTATTCTGAAGCCACCTGTGCAATGTATATTAATGCGCATAAAACGGAAGCAATTTCTAAATAGAATTCTTTTCGAATTGATGTCATCAAAATCATCAACTGAAATACTGAGCTATAAAAAGTTTTCAAATAAAAAAAATATAGCTTACATCAGAAAAAGAATTAATTGCAACCATGGTAGTATATAGTAAGCAGAATAACTTAAATAGGACGGTATACCTTGTGATATAAATTTTTTATTATTTTCATTTACGTGTTTTTGGATCGAATAACGGACAGAGAACGTTGAATTAATAATTCCTACAAGACGGTGTGGAGTAATCGAAGCAGACCCAAGCCATACTAAGCGAACGAAAATAAAATCGAGAATTATTCTAAACAGAAATATCTATGCAAATCAGCAACGTTTATAATACCTCTCCAAAATGCTGGTGTTGTGTTTTGATTCTAATTTATGCATGGTGCGCAATTTAAAAATAAAAATTTAATTTAAATAATAAGGCCACTTTATGTTTTACTTCGGATACCGGTGTCATACGTCAACGTATTGTATATAATGGTGGCTTTAAACCTGTCTGTCGAAATATACATACGAGTAAGTTTGTTGGTTTTTTTCTCTCACAGGTTTGTATTTGGTAAACTTTGAAATGTCGGTCAAATAAATTTGGAACAATTTTGACTTTACGATAAACGTTGGGGACTTCCATTTTATTCGTATATTTCTAAAGGTTTTTTTTCACTTATCGTCAAAAAAGACTCTCTGTGACGGTCAAACATTTAATGGCGTTTTCATGATGTTCAGGTTAAGCCAATTTTAGATTTTTGAATCTTGTTAAGCCTCCATTAGATTGTACACCACAACATGAAATATTTGACAAATTCTGCTGGAAAATTGTCATATTTAAGTATGCCAATTTTTTATTTCAATATTTGTCAAACACAAATATTTGACATGACATACAGTCTACTAAGAGCTTAATTAAATGACTGACAAGACTGCAATTGGCTTATAGGACTTCGAAATAAAAATAACATACCAATTCACTAGGACTCTGCCGTAAACCTCCTCCTGCCCCATTCGATCTCATCATTCCGTTATTCCCATTTCGAAAAGGAGGTGCATTTTTTGAAGGAAAAAATCCATTGTATCCATAATTTGGTGTATCATACATAGAAGCAGGACGAGGACGCATTCCTAACAGACCGCCTCCTCCGCCACTATGTCGCTGATTAACAATAGCGCCATGATCCTGCGGAATATGTTGAAAGGATGGCGAATGTGCAAGATTTCGTGTTGACGCCGAAACATTACTGAATTTCTGCCATCGCATGTTGCTGGCCGCATGTCCTGGATGCGGTAAGGAGTATGAACTCCTCTGCCCCGGGATATTGAATTTACTTGTACTACTCGGCGGGGGTGGATACTGTTGATAGACGTTCGAATGCACTGTCGTTGTTGTAGTATTATTCGAATTATGATCCCGCCACATCTTCATGGTGGGTGAATTTTATTGTTTTTTTTTTTCGCGAACTTCTTATGGCACTTAAAGAACGTACTTACTAATCTTTTTTCTTCGTAAAAATTTACACAAATATTTCACTCAAGCACTGCGGATATTTATATTTTTTTCTTTCGCATTTTTACAAGGTGATAATGAACTAACTATGAATTAAAAATAATTAAATACGACATAAGAGACGCAAAAGAATTAAGCAAATATTATTCGCATATAAAAACGGGTGCGGTTCGCGACGATTTGCTTCACTAATTCACGATATTAACCACACGTTTAACAGCCGCGCTATTTTTTCTAATCGAATATGAGAAATCGAAAAATACTCGAAATGCGATCTACCGCGGTTTAAGTTTCACAATAAACTGACGAAGGAAAATTGAATCGGAGCTCGTATGGTCTCGTGAGTCATTTTTCTTACACACAGGTAAGTGGTCGTAAATCGAACAAAAACATATTCAGAAAAAAAAAATTAAAAAAAATCTCAGGTATGGCTCAGGTATTGAGCTGAGCTCTGAATAGGATAGAACAATACGCGAAGCATGTGTATGGCGCTTGAATTTAATATTTACACATTGTCAATCTAATAAGACAGCAACCGCGAACCGAAACCGCCTCAAGGCATGTAAGCAGACGGGCACAGATATTCGTTTTTGTATTATATAGTATGATCGATAAGAGTAGTAGGTGGAGGTGGAAGTCAGGAATGAAGAAGGTGTGCCTAACATAAACTTCTGGAGATTCATCAAAAAGCCTGATACGTCAGATAAACAATCCGATAGTGTTGGTTTACCTGAACAACCATCCATATTGTCAACTATACAACTAAGAGTGCATCGTAAGAACAAGCCTTATACCTTACATGAAAGATTGCGGAACTAACCCAGTTTCAATGGGTCAGGTTATGCAAATCATTATAAATTAAAACATACAGTTGGCTTGGAGAATGCTACAAACTGTTAAGATCATTTTACTACTTTCTTCAAGATCATATAATAATATGTTAAACGATAGGACCAACGACGAAGACAGGTGAAAAACTGGAAAGATTAGACAATTAAATTATGCCATCAAGATCGTTACGACCAATACAGAAAAATCCAACCATATCAGATCAAATTAGATTGTGAAATGGACTGAACTACATAGCAACATATTTTTGTTATTAAAATATAATAAAAAAACACGAAAAAATTACTATGATATATTCTATCGTTTGTTATCTGATCAATTTTCTTTTCTTCTGAAATATGCACGCAACATTTAAAAATATCATATGCAACATGATTTTGAATATTATTCTTATAAACGGACCGAGGCATCTTATTCTTTGAAGTTAATAGTTATGAGTTCAATTATTGCCTTTAGTGACTATTGATTACTTTACATAGCCAGACGTTTTCTCAGAAAGTGTAAGCTGAAATATTATTCTGCTTTTAACTGGTGTTTAATTTACCTCTTTATGTTTTTCCATATGGAATATTGCTTTTAGCGGGTCAAGCAATTTCCTTAACATGAATACTGTTGTTCATTTTTGTTTGACAAATGATTCATCGTATCATAGATGTATTGAATTTTTTTTATTACAATCAAAATTAAATATTTTCAGGTTAACCTCTTCATCCAGCCAATTAACTAGAGCAGATTGGATTTAAACGTATAATCCACTTTTTGAAACGAAAAACAAAAAGTTATAAATTTATATATATATATATATATATATATACTATATATATAGGTATTTTTACTGTGAAACTTTTCAGCCCGAAAAATCTAATTATCTATCTGTGAGAAGCCAGATACGAGCCATATAGGAACGAGCAACTCCCTCATGAGTTTCGTTCACAGCCGTAGCAAGGACTGATATTACCACTCATTTGCTTTTAATTTCCTCAACTTAAGTTTAATTACTTACACGCTACCACGCTGCTATCATTAAATTTTAATATGAAAAAAGAAGCTTTACTAACACGCTATATATTTTATGCGGAATAAATTTTTTATTGTATTATCTATTTTATCTTAGAGGTTGATACAAGAATAAGGTTGTTCTATCTATGCGAATTCTACCGTGATGGTAAAGGTATCTGAGATTCAACTATGAAATACAAAATTGATGAAATAAAAATTATAAACATCAATTTAGTAAGTCGAAGAGTTCAAAGAGCTTAACATCTCCAGCAGTCTAAACACCATGTTGTAACTATACTTTTTAAGTGAAAGTTATATTCTTAGGTAACAATGGAACATACCTGCGGTAAACACTTATTACAGAATATTCAATTACTGAAAATTATTATTCTAATTCTTTTAATTAATCGCAGATTTAAACGTAATTTTTAAAAGCATGTTTTTTTTTTTTCAAAAAAAAAAACAGTTTTTCTTCGATCAGGGCAGGATTGTGGATGGAGTTCCTATGATCTGATCTGAAGGTATTGAAATCAAAGTTTTAAGATATAACTTACTAACTTAAGTACGCTCTCGTAACCGTCAACGAATATATATAATTCGTTAAGATTATATCTGCATAGAAAATTCTTTTTGATGTGTTTTTGAAATGAAAAATGAATGATACAAGCATCAGCTCCTCCGAAGCACTTCTAAAATACCACTTGCAAGGGACCTTAACCGCGCTTTAAATGAGTTAGGGCCGCAGGACATGACACCGCTCGTACAAATACCTGTGATCTGTTTATAATGCATGGATAGATGTATTTAAATTATCCGGAGACGTGCTGTAGAGCTCTTCTATTTAATTTATTTCAAACTACAAATTTTTTGTCGTTTCTTTGCGATTACTCGCGTAGGAGGCAGCCAGACTTCGTCTGAAGACAAATAGAAGACAGCATAGTAAATGCTGGAAGGAACTTCATTACAATATTTAAAATTCTAATCGAACATAGTCCGCTGGCAAAGAACGTGCATGTAATATGCAATTGGCAATTCAGTGTTTCTATTTTGCAGGTGGATGACTTACCTGCTGAGGTTCTCGTATGTGTGCAATTTTATAAAAGAAGTTACTACATTGTGACATATCGCTTTGAAGAGAACTGTTTGCTGTGGTTTTTTTTCTACATATATTTAGGTACATATTTTGAATAAAAAGAACTAGTCCTACACTTTTGGCGGCATCTGTGCATTTTTTTTTAGGAATAATATTTCTTATTTTCATTTTCGCTTTTAGAAGGAGAAGTGTAGGTGAGAAAAAAAATATTATGCAAAATCATAATAATGTTGAAATTGAAAGTTATTTTCAAACGGCCTCGATATATTGCGAATGATACGCGAATCTTTTTCGAATTGTTTATTATAAACTTTCAGAAAGGGGAAGGTCTTTTTTGCATAGTACACAACAATGCGTGGTGTGTATTATGCAAAATAGGGAATTCTGTCAACATATTGTACGGCGAAAAATGAGATTTTTTGGGTGTTTAGAAGATAAACGTGAAGGCGAAAAAGTGTGTAGAGAATAAACTTGGAGTGAATCAAAAATGAAAATCTGTTTTTTTTTTTATATTATGATAATGTTCGTTTGAAATTGCTTCAGTAATGATGAAATCTAAGGTCTGTTTAAATAAAATTAAATGTTTTTTTTTTCTAATCCTCCACTTTTGATTCAGTACAACTCTGCCCAGATCGTTAGTATGAACGAGACTGGATTATTTGTTAATCCTTTTGGATGACTAGGATATAGCCTTTAGAGAAAAAGTCTTGCTACTGCGTACTATGCTTCTGCGTAAAAATATCAGCAATGTGATAATACCCTGAAAATTTTTTAAATGCTGTACAAATATTCACGTCTATAATATCAGTTGCAAAATCCTCTACACATGGACAATATAACAGACAGTTTATTGTTTACAGAAAAAATTATATCTACTCTTTTCATAGACTCTTACTGCTTTTTCAAATTGTGTGGAGGTGGAAAACAACGCCCCAATAACAAATAAGTTACCTGAGCACATAAAGCACCTTATTTTTGTTTTCTTTTTTATATGACTGAATAAATTCCTGAAGAATGACTCTGTCATGACATGACTGTCAGCGTTGCCGATATTGGGAATTGGCAACTGGTCTCATTAACCGATAAAAATTAAGTTGGCGAGGTCGAACTTTATTTCGCGGTTTTTTCTGCACACTTGAATAAGTGCCAAGTCGATTAGAAAATTAACAGAATAGCTTTAAACTCAGGTATGTGTTTACATACGGCTATCTCTCATTATGACGACCTTGAGTATCAGTTGGTTGTTTATAGAGCGATAAGGTGCGAATAGCACCTGGAATTTGTTCTTCGCTTTGGATGTCAACAAACTGAAATAGTATACGGACGGAGCTGAATTTTATGGAATCTCTATGATAGGACAAGAACATCTTAGGTCCTAACACTCTAAGTAAACAAGACACTTTTCTTTCAAGTTGAACATCTTCATAGGTTTTGAATCAAGGAAGCCAAATACAATGTACTTCATGCCGGCTATCCCAGAAACTTATGACCTTCAGTTCCTTGAGTATAACTTTGATGCAATAGGTAGCATTATAAGCCAGGCAATTCTTTCTTCCGGCACGTAATACCACTGGAAGTTGGAAATGTGTGCTGGGATTTCCGTATTTCGTTGGGCTTTGATGTCCGTCAAGAAAACCCATGTATCGTCTTTTATATCAGTTTAATCTTATTACAATATAGACAGGTACTTATTCAGAAGATTTCAGGATTAGGTTAGTTGATACCGAACATGTTTACCATTTGGTTAACAACAGTGTATCTGTCAGTTATTTTATGACAGTTCTGTAACACTAAGCTTGTTGCTCAATGATCTATTAAGAATATTTGACAAATCATGCTTATGCTGTGGAAGAGATCAGTACATACTAATAAAAATAACTAGGAACTTTGCTAGTACAAGCCAACCAGACCTCTCCTTTGTCGTTGTGCAGCAAAAAGAGTAAACACTTTTAGTTCAGGTAAAAAATAAAGAGCAACTAAACTTTAAGAAAATAAAATACGAATTGAAAAATAATACAGAGAAGAACAAACAAGGATATGGAAAAAAAGGAAAACACAATTAAAAATTAAAAAAAAATTGAAAAAGACGTTTTTCTAGTTCTCCCCTCTTTTTTTCCTTTTTTTCGTCTTTCTTTTTTCCTTTTTTTCGTCTTTCTTTTTTTCCCTTTTTTCGTCTAATAATCTTTTTCTCTCTTTTTTTCGTCTTTCTTTTTTTTCTCTCTTTTTTCTTTTTTCTTCCGCTCTCTTTATTTTCGTCTGAGATTAATTGAAAAAATAAAAAATTAATATTAACACAAAAACAATTTTTTGCGTTAAATTACTTATTATAACGCGACAAGGAAAATAACAGATAAAAAATATCACCTTGATCAAAAAGTTCTTGGAATAACCACCGTGTGGCGCTTTTATTGTTCCGATTTGAGTTCTGTTTTTTTTTGTTAAGTTGGTACATCTGTTGTTGACATTCCCTCTAAATCTTAGCGTCATACCTTGACATTTACAAGTTACGTAGCCGAAAGTACATTTTAAATTTTCTCAATAAATTCCGGGAACTTTTTGATCAAGGTGTATTTGTAGTAACATACGAAAAGTGCAGACAGAATTATTTTGCATTACGATGACATTCCTCGTTCGAAATTTCTAGCTCTTCAGATAATAAACATGGATGAGTCTCGATTAGAAAATTACATTTTCATAAAAGATAAGAAAACAAAAGCATAAATAACGGCTAAGAGTTTATTGTTTTATTATTAACGGCAACTAGAGCAATAAAAATTTGAAGTAGGTAGATAAATACATATGTATGTAATATGGAAATATTGATAAAACTTTATATTTGTGCGAAACCGTGATAATCAAATAACCGATAAATCTATCAATTTAATGTGATAATCGAATACCAGTATTACACACAAAGAGTACTTTCAATTTTCATTGCGCAATTTTTTTATTTCATCTTTTTTAATTTTGTTGATTACTACATGAAATTGCGTGTTGTTTTTTTTTACTCTTCATTTCTAGTGAGTTTTGCAAAATGTGATAAGAAATAAATTATCTTCAATAATAAAATGGAATTTTATCTCGAGAAAAACGAAGCTATAAGACGTTAGTCAACATTTTCGCATTTTTTTTGTAAAATGGAACCAACTCAAAGAAAAGTATGTACCGTCATAATAAAAAAAAAACACAAAACTTTTATTCGCTTAAGAAACGAACAGTTGAATTAGATTTCAATGAAATTCGTTGATGATGCGGTGTGACAAAATTACAAATTTTTCACTTAGTTTTTATCGTTCGAAATTTCATTTAAATACGAGAAAAAACGAAGGATAAATGGCAGGAAGATGAAAAGAAATGAAGGCCGCGGGATAAAAATGTGTACGGGTATAATTCAAATTCAAATCCAAAGTAACTTCTTTACTTAATGCCGTTTTATGGTAATAAGAGAAGCGAAGAAATAAAGCTACAAGTTTCTTGGACTGTTTTCATTTTACTTTAAACGATGGTCTCCTAAACCTTTCAGGTGGAAGGGATACGGAGGAAAACGACATCATTGTAGATTTTTCTCAATGAAAATTTTATTATACGTCTTTCTTCTGGGTTTAGTACTTATCTCCCGCAAGCATATAGGTATATGAGTGGGGTGTAAACCATGAAATTATGATAATCACACAACAAAACATTTTTTTTCTTTGGCTATTTCGGAAGTCTTAAGTGTCCAAATGGAAGAGAAAAATGATAATGTAAGACTTGCTTCAAGTAGTCGAGGTATACCTACGAGTTAATGAGAAAAATTGAAGAACGAGATTATCGATTTAAATGAGCTACCTCAAGCGATACACAGAAAACTTGAAGAGGAGGGACCCGCGTTCGTGATACACTTTCAAGCTTTTTAATATGATAATTTCAAGGGGCTTTGATGGGATTTTTCAGAGCACTACGTCTTTGTATCACAAGATGCGATTTATATTGCCAACCGTTAGGCAAACATTATTTAGCCTAATGGTCGAGAATTGAATTGATTCAGCAATTTTCGTTCCAATTTTTTTTTATTCTTGGATCATTTTGAAGATTTATTCCAATTTTTCCTGGGCCAACTGAAGTTACTACCACGAAAAACACAAAATTTGGTTAAAATGTTAAATAGAAAAGCACTCTGAAGCCTCCTGCTCTGCACACAGATAATCCCACAAAACCCTCTTAAAATAACCATATAATACCCCACTTAATCACTTTCCCACACCCTCTGCTATAACAAGGCTATTTCTGTTTTATCCACATGACGACGTTGAAATATTAAGACACCTGTGATTTCGATCCCTTTCCATACGTTTTTGCCATACTCACACGGCAGCAACAGTTAACTTTAGTAGTCAGTCCTTTTTTCTACGACAAGAGTATCCATGGAGGGAAAATATTTTATTTTCTTGCAAGGTCACCCATTAATCATTGAGCTCTCTTAAAGAGATCCCGTCCATATATTTAAGAGATAATAAAGTAGTTTTACGTTCTAAATCTTGAATACCTAACCTAATTGATTTCCAGCTGAAGAATAGTTTCGCTCAATAATTATCATCGTCCCTACCCTAGGAGGGCGTGAAAATATGATAATAATCCGGTAGTATGTTCACGCCATTTTCAATTTCAAATAAAATCCATATATTGCGAAAATAATCGGAGGATAAATGGCGCAGGTCAAACCATTAGAAAAACAGAGTAAAATATGCCATAAGAATTCGTTTCCAAGAAATCGGGGCTTAGATATTGGGAAAATGCCGATTGGATACCTCTAAGGTACGGATCAAGGTGTGGACTATTTCGCAAATTGAAAATAAAATAGACACTTTGCTAATGAGACACATTCGTGTCGTCATGCTGCCCCGGACGATTTATTATTTAAAATCCAATCGATTGAAAGGAAAATTGAATTTTTCGTACCATTCGACAAAACAGTCTCTACTCAAGTAAATCATTCGAAAAACATACATACCTACAGCCCTTAAATCTTCGTTCAACCTTAATCAGATGAGATTTCTTGGAGATACCGGAAGAAACCCGGAAAGGATAAAGGTTTTTTCCTTGTATCTTTTAGAAATAGAAAATCTGTGTATAGTTTATGTGCTAATAAAAAAATAAGGGTAAATTAAAAAAAATTAGGTCAAAAGGGATCAAAGATGTTTAAATTATATCAGGATCAAATGTTACAATCGGACCGTAAAACCGAAATTCAAATGACAATATATAGCAAAATATGCCACTTATATATCTATATAATTACATAAAGTTTCAACTTTCAATCATAATTCGTTTTGCAGATTGTAAGAACATCACATATACTATTTAAATTTAAATGATAACGTTACATATTTTGAGCGCATGACAAAGATCCACTGTTGGAATAAATATGGTGTCGACTGGTCGTAACATTGGAAATTTCACGGTCTCTGGGGAAATACCGTTAAAAATGTAACAGGCTACATTTTATAAGTGCTCAAAGGAGCAACCGAGAAAAACAGTTGACACCAGTTATACTCAGAAATTTACTCACAGCAACAAGGTATCAATTTTTTGAAATACACACTTCGTTTCAGTATTTCAGTCTCAACATAAACTCTATTTATTTCCATTTATGAGTAAAATTCAGAAGCCATAAATCATCCCGAGGTTAAATGATGTTGTATTCAAGGTTCGTGTGCGAGAATTTCTTAAAAGATTCTCACCACTACATTAATAACATGAAAATTGAATGTTATCCAAAAAGCTTTCAACTAATCCTAAAACGAATCATATTTGGAATGATATCAGAAATTCATTGGTTAAGAGCATATAAGGAAAGAACTAGAACTTTTGTTTAATTTAAAAAGTGAATGACGGCAAACTTTTGACCAGTTTATTGATAAAAGAGTCTACGTCCAGCGCTCATAAAACACAGAGGTATATTCGCCAGACAGAACTTGAGAAAAGTTTTCTTGTGGAAAGGAAAGAAGGGATCTACATACAGCTTTGATTTTATGGAAATTCTTTTTTTTCTTGTTTTTCCAACAAGCTTTAGTGGTTTTGTAACAGGTGGAAAAAGGGACTTTTGTGGTTTACTTAAACCAGCGAAAAGAAGGGAGCGGTATGCTATAAATTATATTTTGAGAGATACCTTTAAACAAAATATAAAAGCTCGACGAACCGTTCTATATATTGTCCCGTAGTACGAGAAAAAAGGTTCGATACGGTAGATATAGCCATCTGTCCGTAAGTAATAAGGCCCTGCGGAAATCGATAAATTCCAATTGATGGAGTTTCCGATCTAATTACATGTGTGTGACAAGTTGACCAGCATAACTATGCTTCAAACTGGTCCCAGTATCGTAAGTATACCTCGAACTATACCCACTAATAATATCGAATGGGATATATTTGTAATTTATAGTCACATATCGTTATTAGTAGCATGGCATACATTTAAGCGTTCTACATGGTTTCGATACCCACGCTCGTTCAAGAGGAAAACCTGGCCAACGAAATTCCATTTTGAAGGGATTCTGGGATCAGGATAAGGCAATATGTGCTCCGACATAAATCTATATATTATCCAACGTGGTGTCCAATTATATGGTTGAATCCACTGCATTGAACAACACAACATCAAACTAGCAGCTACACTGTTGTTGTCACATAGAGAATCTGTAAATCTAGATTACCTTGATCTCTGAAAACATTTCGGAAAAAGCAGCAGATATCTTCAGGGCTATTTACGTAGTTCTGGGCTCGACTTTCGTAATGTAAAGTTTCTATACAGGGTGTCCCATAATTGGATAGGCAACAACCATAGTTGTTCTATTCGAAGTAAGCCTTTCCGATATTATCAACCACTAATTTCTCAGCTACATGCAAATGAAAGTTCGGAATTTAAAAAAGACCAAAGGAACTGGAATTGAATCATTCGCGAAGGAAAAAATACTTTCATAAACTGGAACGTGAGAAACAGGTGAAAATTAAGTGAACAAAAGCTCGAAAAACGGAATATAAAAAAAATATATAATCATGCCGGTGCTACCCAAACTTTTAATTAAACAACAAAGTTCACATTAAAACTATATCTTACTGCACATTATTTTACAAGAAAATAGTGAGGCCGAATTAAAGACTGAATATTTTTATACTCTAGATGAACATATAGAGTATTATAAGTTTAATCCAGCCCGAAAAGTTTGTAACGCATAGAACCGAGCCTCGGACGAAAAAAAGTTTTATATTATTTTGTGTTTATTTTTGGCTAAAACCCCCAAATCCGTTTGCTGTCCGTCCGTCCGTCCGTTAGCACGATAACTCAAGAACGCGTTGACCTAGGAAGTTGAAATTTTGTCACAACTTGTAAAATAGAAAAAGTATGGCTAAGTTCGGTAATGGGCGATATCCTTCCACTCCTTCGGGTACCTCCCATACAAGAGTCCTTAAAACACGTTTTCACAATTATTGCTCGAATGCTTCAAGTTAGGAACTTGAAATTTTGCATACTTAAGGTTTACTACAAGGTTTAAATCGAACGTTCCGAATATGATGCAAATCGAATGAGTCCTTCTTGTAGCAGCCTAGAAAAGTCCTTCAAAAATGTACGCTTGTTACTGAATCCACTATAACTCCAGAACAAGTTAAAGCAGGAATTTTAAATTTTACAGGAACTAGTTTTATACCAAAACCAAGGCGGAGTTCATTAATTAGCGCCACCTGTTGATTCCTTCGGGTAGCTGCCATACAAAAGTCCTTAATAAACATGTTCACCAATATTGAACGCTAACTTTGGAACGCTCTAAGTTACGACTTTGAAATTCTATAGACATTAGTTTTATAACAGTCGCAGCTGAAACTATTAATATGAAAAATATCCCATAAGTCCTTCATGTAGTTGCCATACAAAAATTCTGTAAAATGTCCTAACTTACTTTATGGAACTCACTATAAATGAAAAAATCGAGTAGCCACTATACAATAGTTTGCACCTGTAAGTAAAAGGTCATGTAATAATTGCTTTTGCACTCCTCATTGTTTTGATATATTTCGAACTAAAATATAAATCGGAGTTCAGTATTTCATCTAGAGTATCATACGATTGGCTTGCAGCCGATCGTGACTGCGTTATGTTCAACCATAATGTTCCTATTGCTCGCAATTCAGGGACGCCCTGTATATCACTAAGTCGTTGGTGTTATGAAACGCTACACTGCACTATTTACCTAGGTAGGCATACATACTATATAATGGCTGACATTTAAAACAAAAATTGCTATTATCATTATTATTATGATCAGCATCGATGGTCGTGTCGTAACGACCTTCACCTGAAATTGATTAATGGTTGGAACGGCCTAGTCCGTATACGGTAATTTAAAGTCGCGCAAAATCGTTCAGCGGAATTTTAATAATACAAAAACCGGGTTGGTTGTATGTTCCGATGCATAATGCCACAAGACGAACTTCGTCAAGCTTCCATGATAATTATATAGAGTACATTCATAGGAGTGGTGCAGAAAATACGAGGCTATTTTTTTTACCAAAGTGTATCTTCTTTACAGAACAAGACAATAGAAAAATTATCTAAAAGGTGGACAATAAGTAGACCGTTGAAGAGACATAACAAAAGGTAAGTTATACATAGAAGACAAATGTGAATAAAAAAAAACAAAAATTCCCTTAGAATAAGATTTGAATAAAAAAAGAAGACATCTATTTTTTATAAAAAAATTTTTCACTGTGTGTGAAGTCGTCCACACACCGTTAAGCAATTTGAATACAATATCCATAAAAATTCTGCCGTATAGCAGCAATAAAAATAACAACAACATGGCCATACTATGGGCAACCTGTATTATACTATTCATAAAGGTAAACTGTTTTTTTTTTTTCAACATCTTTTTTTAGTCGTCTTGTAGGAGGAGAAACTACACTTTGAAGAAGAAACAAAACCAGGTGAATCCAACTTTAGAAAATATTGTGTGCACGTCAACATTCTTCTTGAGAGCGATCTTCATAATTGGGACTATGTAGTACTCGTATGTACTATGATCGCGTACGTTTTCCGGTCTAGGGGCCAAAAATCGCGAACCTATCGCGTTATCGATCGTCTAACTTCGAACGGAATTAGGACGCGATCTATATGTAAACTCTTTACTATCACTTGTACCGTCTTGCTCTTGCGATCGTCACCTGTTACAATATTCTAGATAAATAGAATTGATCGCGATCGCGACGATCACTGCATTGATCAAGAACAGAAACGCAATATTATGATCAAAGGAGACAAAAAAAAACAAGTTATCGCGACGAGATTAAAAAAACAACTGGATCTACCGTGAATTCTTCTAAATGCTCTTCTGAGAGTAGGAGCTGAGCAGAATTACCACTCCTAAAGTGTTTCTTACTATACACCATACAGTGATGACGATCGTTTTATTGTGGGGGAATTGTTGGCATACCTGAGTGAACAACAATCTCACCTGGTTGAATATACATATAAAACCACACGGTTACTGTTACCTGTTTCTTTTTTTTCTCAACTTCTGTTCTTCAAATATAACTTGTTGTGCATGGTACGCCATTCTACACGATCAACAGGTTTACCACCCCAGCATCGTGACGAACAGTTCGAATTGAAATGGACTGGACCACTTTGATTAGAGCGAACACAGCAATGGTGGCCATCAGTTGGCGAAAACAATGCATATACCTGCACAAGGTGAGTATGGGCGAATAAGGTAGCAAAGGTAAGGTATATGATGATTACGCATGTATAACTGTTTGATAAGGTATTTCGTTTAATTACCTGTAGGTCATTCACGTCGATGCGCCATCGCGAGCGGCAGAAAGAGGAGTGGGAACAGGTGAAACAACTTTTGCTCAGATATTTTTATAAGTACAGGTACACACCTGAGATTTACATACTGAAGTGATTATATGATGCTTATAGCTTTTGGGCGACAGCATATTGAGATGGTAATTAAGGATTTTTCGTAGGAAATCATTGGCATTGTTGTTTTTAATTAGTTAAAAAGTGAGGTCAAAAACTGTTTAACTGCCTTTTGGTGTTATGATGCTTCGGAGTCTCCCAAAGATGAATTTCTTCCAATATTTGATGACTCTTACAACATCCTCAAGATAATTGTAGTGGTAATCAATCAAAAGAAAAATAAATCTAATTCATTTTACGGACTTTATGATAGTGATTGATTATTGACAGCATGATTGGCTACATTTTTAACCAGTCTATATAGGTTTCCTTTGATAAATTTTTTACAATGTCAACAACAGGTTGAAATTATTTAATATTCATATTCATTTCAATATTTCGTCAGGTTCTCTGGAAACCTTAAAAGAAATTCAGTTCGATATTCGACCTCCAAAGAGTGATAAGGGGTTATACGTTTTCACGAATAATAAATAAATGGATTATATTGTATATGAACCAACACAACTTAAATAATAAGTTCAATTGCGAATTAAAACGAACAGAACAAATGTTTATTAAACGAACACATGTATAGTATAAATTTTCGCATTTTAATTGCGATAACCTAAAGGCAGTACCCATGCCTAATCCTTCGACTGGTAGATTTTCATACCACACTTGTTCTGATAATTTTAATTGAAAGCCAAAATTCCAATATTGTTCTGTCTGAACACAAATAGCACAGCACTCAAACACTAATTATTTGATCAAAGTTTGTTATGCTATGCAATGTATAGAAGAAGCAGTTGATAAAATGTTCAAATGTAAACAATGGCGACTACTGTAGATAGGACATTTTTGGATGTAGGAATAGGATTCATTATATTAAATAATTTTCGATGTACATTCCAGAAATATCTCATATTTGGTCAATTACAAGCCTTTTTAATGTACGAAATCGATTGATTTTTGATTTTGCCAATCAATTTATTGTGGTGTGGTCTATTTGAAAACAAGTTCATTTATTAAACGGTTTAGGAAAGGTGAAATATTGGTCCTATAGCCGTTTTATAATGAGTATGTAGTTGTACTTTTTGAAATGTTGGAGCTATTATTTCAATATCTTATAGTATACCAATCGATTGGGTTCATCGTCATCGGTCACAATATCAAAACCCCAATAACAATTCGTAATGATTATTGAACGTCTCTTACTGTTGACTAGATAATAAACACTAAAATCAATCGAAAATTCTAAGATCTCCGTTCAATTTTTATGCGGTCTAAGTGAAATGAAAAATTTTAAAAATCGATAGTTGCCTGAATCTTTTAATGTTTTTTGTTTGAACCAATTCTAGTATTTCTCAATAGGTTTCCGTATTACGTCTTTCAAAATCTGATAATTAAAACCAAGCGCATAAAACGAAATCGCAAACCATAAAAGTGACTTCAAACTACGTAAACCAAATCGTGACTCGTTTGGCATACAGTACGACTGATACTCTCCATAGAATCACGAATAACAAATGCAACTTAAAAATAAATCGCAATTGAAGTTTTCAGATATGGAAATCCTTCTTCAGAAAAGGTATAAAACACATTCGTTTATATTCGATTATATTATTCATTTCATTCCATACGTAGCCAACACATTTTAGATATAATACAGGCATTATTACAAAAACACAGTAATGACCTCATTTCTCGAGTCTCGGAATGAGTCAATATCGATGTTATTAACCCGATAACTATAGTTCGTAGTCAGAAAATAGGCTAGCTAGAACGTACTGTAGATAGGTGGAATATAAAAGTAAAAGTTTAACCACTTATTTATGTGAAACAGGAAAAAATCAGCGACAAAGTGTACATACTCTTTTATTTCTGACCTTAGTTGGAATAGTCTGTCTGGCTTCAAATTGAGTAAGTAGATTCACCTCAGAGGCTTTTGAATAAGAACCAATAAAAAAATCAAGCAAATATACAGAATACATTCCTATGAGTCAAACTACTAACTGAAGAGGTGTGGCTACATATCCATTCTCGGTAAACGTTACAACAAAAATTACCTATGCGATTATTGTAGATTCGCCATTGATTTCAGCAGCTCAGAAACCTTCAGCACCTTCAAATTTTAATTAATTTTAGCTATAAATAAAATTCTTTACATACAATTTTTCTATCTAGAAATCACAGTATTTTTCATGATTGACTGGCCCGTGGTATGATTTTCGCATCTATCAGCTTGCGAAACACTCAACCATCCACCTGATATCTTAAGGATACATTCCCACTTCGAGAAGGACCTCATATCAATCAAAATATGGTTTAGTATAATCGATACGACTTCGAGAATATTTCCGAAGTCATCACTGATTAATCATTCTGTCATGGGCAATGTCACACACAATTTAAGGCAGATATCCTGCAGACTCGTTAATAAAAAAAAGACTATATGGCCATAAATCAAAGAGAAAAGCAATCACTTTGAGCCATATGTTGATGGAAATTCATACGACAAAACAACGTGCCATGAAACAACTAAAGGACTATACATATATGCAGTATGCGGCTAGGACTTGTATTGTAATGCAGCGCTACAATTTCCATCGCTATACGATACCAGCGACAGATTCCGGCTGCAATTTTTCAAATAGATTGAAATTGGTAGGATGCATTACTAGCTCGAATAAGGATAACGGATTAGAATGTTACGCTGTGATTACTACTGCATATGGCATATGCAAGATACCGACCTAAGCACAATTAATCGCTCTTGAATAGAACACAATGCACAAAGCATTGTAAATATTCCTCTTAGGAACATTTGCATCCAGTCGTAAGGAAACGTAAGTAAATATTTTTCAAGCAATCGATTCTCCTACGTAAGATATCAAACATGCAATCGCAGAATCAGTAGACGTCTGGAGAGTGTGTGCATGTCTGAATCGTTTCTGAAAGTTTGATGCATTCAATTCAAAGAGAATTTCAAGTTCGTTTGCTTTTAAGATCTTGAATAACAAACTCGAAAGTTTTTTTAAACGTAATACAGAGATGCGTTCTTATAGTAGATACTGTAAATATCAAAATTTTGCAAGTATTTTTGTTGTCCTCCTCTCAAACTTACCCCAAAACTATCAACTGATTGATTGATTCACATCTTTGCTTAACTTCATAGATTAATGTGTAATTTTTGCTTACCTGAAATGACAAAAAAAATAAACGAAATTAGTTAGGTGAGAGATGGATTGAAGATTTTTTTCTGGAATGTAAAAAGTTTTCGAGAAGAAGACTTAGGACGAGCACTACAACAATGTCGAAAGAATATTGAAATTATTTTCCAAAAATCCCAAAAGATTATCACAGAATATTTTAATAATTTTTCCTCCTTGTTAAGTTTTCGAAACCCTGTGCTGCCCTTAGTATAATGAAACAAGCTTATGCTATACTTAAAATAATGGAAATCAGACAGTAGTCTCTACAGCCAAGTTAAAGAGTTTATATTTAGCTACACGCAAAAAACCCTTCAAAAATGAAGTTAGTACATATTGTCAGTAATCTGAACGCGCCATGCGATTTTCAAAAAATTTTAGTTGGTACTTTGCATCACAAGATATTCCTATAGGTGGGTTAAGTGAGCAGTCAATAATAATTGGCAATCATAACAATAAAAAATGAAGAAAACGGTAAGCTTGAAGGAAAGATGTAGAAAATAACACACATGGACATCGATATGATATATAACATTAACCAAGAATGATACGACGGCGCTACCATAGAACAAACATTGGAAGAATTTATATTATTTTCGGTAAACCTTAAAATTGAAATTAACAAGTTAGACGTTGAGGTATAAAACCTAAAACAAATTCAGTCTGACAAGAATGTTGGATTCTGGAAAAACATTTTGATCATAATGAACATAATCGGAGCCATTATCATTGCAAAGGTTCTCAAATCCACAAAATCACAATTCCATTCATTCCTCACTTAATTCGTTTTGCTTTTAAGACTGTACGTCTCTTTGCCTTCATCACTCCCGATATTACCTTAAGCCCAAAATGAAATTCCTCTTGTTCCGGGAAGATAGTCTTGAGAGCTTGATTCGCTCCTATCTCCCAGTTTATACGTCATTGAACGCTCATCTTATTCTATAGAATCGAGCTCGCTAAGAAATTTGCAGCAATACCAAAACGCTTTCATCCTTCAGGCTTTCCTTGCGCCTTAACCAATTGAACTTGTTGGCCTTCACCATCCTCCATAACATTCCTGTTTCTTTTCATTCTCTCGTCATGGATTGACGATAGGACTACTTTAGAGAAAGCGAGAGATTGTCCGCCCAACGAAAGGGAATACAAGAAGAAAAAAAAATTAATTTTAGCGCTTCCTTCGATAACCATCAAAAGGAAACTCGTCGGGGTTTGCATGTTTTCACATCATTTCCGCAATTTAACTGAAAGGAATTTTATTGATGGTAGCAACCGAAGGAACTGAAAATGTATTGGGAACGGATTTGTTGGTGTAGAGGTTTGCGAAGTGGTTATACGAGCGAAATGCTTTGATTCAAATAAACACTATACAATTTAGTAGTTCTTGACACGAGAGAATGGATTTGCATTCTAAACATAAAACTATGCGAGAAAAGTAAGCGGTTCAAATACCAGCTATAAATATAAAGATGGAATAGGCGAAAAGATTATAGCACTGCGAAGGAAATGCCATTGTTTCCAACCTACGCTAAGAGTTGTTCTAATTTCGCACTTACGAATTTTGAGAAGAAAAAAAATACAACTGGTTAATTAACTCAACCTCCAACAATACAACTTTTATGAGAGTGCTAAAAATAAAATAAAAAATATTCATCGTTTTTTTATAGTGCTTTATCATACTCAATTCGTACATTAATATGATGTACAAAAATACTACAATAAATCACTTTGTTCATCAATGTTATTAATTCGATCGCAGACATACGTTACATTCATTGCGTTAATGATTTTTTTCATCATTTCTGTAATTGTTTGAGGGTGCAAAGCAAAAATTAATGAAAAGTTATACATTATAGTAATGAACAAGCGCATTAACTCAAATATGATTCACATCCTCGGATGTACCTTTTCTATTCAAAGTGAGATTCAACTGATGGTCTGCTAGCTTGCCCACATTTGACTAAGGGGGCCATACATTTTGATTATTTCTGACCCATTTCTCTTTAATGTCACTTTTTTTTTTTTAAATTTACTTTCCAAATTTAAAAATCGATAAAAGGTCATGAGTTTTTGTATCTAGCCTACAAGTAGAAATCACCGCAGTATCACCGCGATGTTTATTTATGCAACGAAACGATAATGAAATGCGACATATAAAATTGTTCGTTATAGCTCATGGAGTCGGCAATTGTATACGATTAAAACTGGGATTCATTAACAAACGTCACGCTTTGGTCACTGATACTTTTAGACGTATAACTGCGGAAATCGTCGGCACAATGACGTCGATTTCGGAGCTTAGGACTAACGGTAGCTGAACTTGAAATGAATATAAATTGCGAATTTTCGTAGATGAACCAAATTTTCATTTAATCGTAGCAAAGCATAAATCGTCCGACATACGATTTATATCGTCGTAGCATGTCGCAATCTAGCGAATCGGACTGACACTTTGCGGACGCGACGAGAAGAATACTTAACAGCATCATACGACGCCATTTTTAATTTTCAAGCATCCTCCTATTTTTCCCGGAACGAAACTATTGCCGTTTTCCAAGCGAAACGCTTGACGTGACATTATTTAGCCCCGGAAGTTGATCTACAATTCGACAAGATTATCGTTGGAGAGTGCCAAAATGTCTTTAATTAATTCCTGTCTCGTGCTGCACGACCTTTTCCTTTAACCATCCCCAAGTTTAGCAGGACTCATGCAAATTCCGACAGTGGCAGATGCGTATGATAGTGGATAGAATCTATCCCATCAACTCTATTTCTCTCTAATTAATTCTAAACACAAACTCATATGTGCTAGTGATGGAGAGCCAACATGGTAGCGAAATTGCGGAGTATAAAACAAGCTGTTGTGCTCCTCAACAATCACTGAGCACGAAAAGTATGGCAAATTTAGTAGGGAAAAAATATGGCAGTCTGTCTCGAATTGCAATGAGAATGGACTAGTCCATAAAATGAAGCTAAATGATGGCTCTCGATGGGACTTCAGGCGCGGAATGAAAACGAGATGAATAAATCAACGTTCCTATCATGCATTATATACCTTGCTGCTGGGGGGATGATGATAAAAGAATGTTTCAGCTCAAGATGCTCCGAAATAGGTAGAAGTAGGTACCAAAGATTAATCGTATCGCATTATGCCATTCAGCGCTTGTCTAGCAAGAAAGAGGTTGTGTGTTTCAAAAATGTTACGCAAAATATCATCTCGTCACATTTGCATTGCAGTACGAAACAAATGGAAAAGCGCTCCAGTTGTCAAGCAGCTAGGCTATACTTGCACGAGCTCTCTTTCGGCTCATTAACAACTTTATAATGAGTTCTAGTTAGCTTTAGCTGGTTATTGTTTTTCTTTCTTCTAGGAGTAGGCTAATAATGGATAAAGAATGAGATTTTTTCTATCATATATACGATTTAAGTCGTATCTTTCCTCCCTGACATCCTTAAAATAAATAGCGAAAAATGTGGTACACTCTTTTTTTTATCGTGAATCTTTTGAGCTAATATTCAGCATCAAAACTATTTGGAGGAATTCCGCTACCATTCTAGAAATGGAGATCAAGATCAAAATTCGACTTAGGCTGTCGCGAATTCAAGCTATATTCAATGTAAGTCGTATTCCATTTGTTGTTAAAGTGTCAATAATATCAGAATGTTACATTTCAACTTTTACCAATTTTTATTTATGGAAATGGTAATTTTCAATAAATTTTTATTTCCTTCAACCCTCGGTCAATATTTCCCTTCAGCACCATTGATTTAGTCGGTCAAACAAGAGTTGTAGTTTGAAACTTTTTTTTCTCGATTTGCGCGCACTCTGGTTTCATAAAACAAAACAAGGAAAAAGTCCTTGAAACTACTCGACGAAAGTACGCCCAATACGATTCTCCACAGAATTAAACTTACTGCCAAATGTTCTTTACCGTCGAGGTATGAAATGAAGGCGACGTCATCAGCGGTAGCATTTATAAAGAAGAACAAGTTAACCAATTAAAAGTTTTACAAATAAACTTAAATTAGGCTGGGCCTTTTTTTCCTTCCCAATCAACCTCTGTCAGGTTTTCAAGTCGTAGCGGCCATACAGAGATTGTTTTTATATCCAACTGAAAAAAGGGCAAACTTTTGAGACCTTATACAGTAAGCGACTTTATCTTTTCGCCTTCTCGGTACTTCCTTTACTTCCTTCCAACATCTGTAGATACTACAATGACTGGGTAATAGTTGCGGCAATGACTTATGTGTCCACATCTGTGTCATCCTTCTCTACAGCAACATAAATTTCAAAGCAGGCTAAAAGACCTGGGGACGAGTCCTCCTTCTTGCTCAAAGTTTTCAAGTATTCAGGCAGTATACTTATTTTTTTTTTTTTCTGATTGTTCTAGCCAGGATTTTTGTTTGTCTTTCCTGTCTGCAGTCGTAATTAACGACATCTTGTGAGATGAGAAGAGCAAAAGGATCCTAGTGGGCATTCTTTTTTTTTTAATCTGACGCATTATCCAACGGGAATTTAATGACCTATGAATGGATAATGTAGGAGAAGTGTATTGCAGTATTTTTAACACAGACAGGATTCAAAAATTCTTGATTAAAGTTAACAAAGAAGCAGCAATGGCGTTTCTTCAATGTATACATATGTATATGACCTCTTCTGGAGCATATGACAGTTATGATACTCTTTTGAGGCGCTGTTACTGCGTCTTCCTTCCAGATAGTAGATTTTCAGTTACTATCTGGAAGAAGAGTTTTAGACTTTGTTTATAAAAATAGCTGGGTGGGTAGGGAATGTTTTTTTTTCTCTCATGCTAAATTTATGTCAGAAAGCGAAAGCTGTACTATGTACTGCAAAAGAAATTTCGGTCAAATAATTTTAGATTTGATCAGTAAAAATAATAATTTCACGAATTTTGTAATATTCCTTAAGTTTGCTGCGAGTTTGAACTAATTTTACTGCTATGAACTGAATTTTTATAGGTTGACAGCTACTGTAAGTAATAATCCATTCAAAAAATAATAAAGTTGCGTCCGGGTATTTTCTCGTTTGAGTCCTAATTTGATCTCCTCTTCATCGTCCCTTTACCACTAAACCATGAGTTCAGAGTTCGATTGGTATTTTCCGGACGACATATTTCAGTGTCATGTGACCAAGACTAAATGTTTGAAGAGCAAATTATTATAATCCGAAACTATCGAACACTTCGAATATCCGGCCGTTACATTCCAAAACAAACAATTCCTAGACTCTGATAACTTGCTTACAGCTCATTTAGTATCTACTCTACCCCGACACAACTTCAGCCCAACTTAATTAACTTCACCCGAAGCCATGAGATTATCCATTGGCCTGGATAGTTTCATGAATTCCAGAAAATAGGATAATGCTACCCACAATTGAAGAAAAACCGAGAAGCAAATAAAAATTATTGGCTCCAACATATTCGGGCTAGTCGCCAATGCCGGGAGATAAGGCAGCGTTAATGGAAAAGTTTTCATCCCCGGTTTCTCATTGTATTCAGAAAACTTTTCCTGCATTCGCATAATGCTACTGGGTGTACTGAGAGGGTTAAAATAATGGGATAAATTATGGTGAGAGAAGATTTTTAATTGTTGATAGCAATAGTCGGGTTTTGTGGTCCATGTACGAATGCAGCTTGCCATTGAATGGAGTCGAAATGTTAGTGCGGACAAAAACAACGACGTACTGTTCTAGAATTTGACTTAAAGTCGAAATTTGAACTAAGAAGCTAGCTTACCGTATTTCCATTTTCCTGAACATGTGGTAGGGGGGTGTCCTTTTTCTTCGGACTGGGATTATTATTGTTGCTGGTTCGAAATCCCATACGTCTACTTAGCATCGACCGATGTTGCGGCACTGTTGCAGCCGATGTAGCCGTAAAGTTTCCGTTACCATTACTGCTCCCATTGTTGCTATTACTATTATTGTTGTTGCTGTTATTATTCCTATTATTGCCGTTGATATTATTGGTGCTATTTGCCTGTTTGTTGTTATGTTTTTGATGTTGATGCGATGAAGGTGACATGGAAACATGATGCTTGCTTTCGACCGGTGCAATCTCATTAAAACCGCCAGATGACGATTCGTTGACAACATGATGTTGTTGTTTCTGTTGATGATCATGTATACCAACGATAGATGGTGCTGATGGACTGCTTGGTAGTACGGTAGTTGACAACGGGGCTTTCTGGAACACCATGGCAAAGCCACTTGCCGATGGCGGGCCTTCAGCCCCGTGTACTGTTCTCCAGCGGCGAAATATTGTAATTCCGATTATGGACTTGATGAAATGAATTCTGGTCACAGCTTATTTCGATACGAAATCTTTTACAACTTAATTACAATTATCGTGGATATGATCCATCAGATATGCTGAGGAAGTTAGCTTAATTTCAACATCATTTTGACAGCACTGCACCCACCGCTTTGAACACTGATTAAAGGATGTGTGAAAGTCGTTTAAAGACTCAGCGCTTCAGAAACATGAGCTATAATTATCGTACAACCGCAGGAAGTGCAGCCGTAGTGTCGCTGCTTTTACCACATAAAATGCAACTGTGACACGTTTTTCTATTTTTTATAAAGCGATTTAAAGAAAACTTTCAAGTGAGCATCAGTTCAGTTTAGACATGAACGTGAAACAGTTTAATGGTAAAAAAAAAGAAAATTATCACGCACACAGATAAACGCCAAACCTCATAACTTTTAACATATATTTTCCCCAAGTCCCGAATGGGAAAGAGTTTGAACTACATGTAGAATACTTTCAGATCTCGATAACCTTTATTTTTTCAACCCGGCACTAATTTAAACAACAGAAACAATCACTTTTATTCTTGACCGTCTGGTCATCACCACCGCGCTCACCGAGACTTCAAATCCACTTCCGTGATTGGAGCCTTAACGCCAAGAAATATGCAGACAGACTGAAATATGCAGCCAAAATGTTCATTGGGGGTAGTGAAATAAAGCGAAAAATGTCAATTATTTGAGGGGTTTCTGTTACGGCGCAGCTCTATTCTGTGGAGAAAGCTACAGGAAATAGGGGATGATTTCAAAAAGAAAGAGCCTTGATAGTAAGAGAGTTTAGATACATATTGCACTCTCGTCAAGGTTAGAGAAGGGAGAATTGATTTTCACAATTCAGTTTTTCATTGTGGAAAAACAGAAATAATTTTTCAATGTCAGCAATTCGCTATTATATACATTTTAATGAAATTTGAAAGTTGCAATCAATACCGGGACTGATGGTAAATAGAATTGGGGTTGCTGGGTGATGATGAAAAATTTTAAACACAAGCCGCGTTAAATTCGATAGCGCTATTATCTTCGCTGTTATTACAGAGTATAACATATCAGCTTATATTGAAGCCACAAGCTCTGGCTTTCCAGTGTGTAATTAAATTTCGTTTAAGATATTTTACAAAGTTTACATAATCCGCCTATAGCCTAAGCAGAATCGACATTTTCTATGGACAAGTTAAGTTGTTATATTGCTAAGGGCACTTGTACGAGTACATAAATATTATTATGTACATGTAGTTGACATTCAATCAACGCACGGTTCAAATTTAAATGTCGAATAGTATGTTAACTAAAAGAACTATGTAGGTAGGCACCTAATTATACAATCAAATCGATTTGAAAATGTTAACCAGTCTTATTTAAATCATCAAGGCGACAAGAAAATAGACGAGAAACATTATAATTTAGAATTCATAGTTTCAATGAGGGCTTCACATCGTCACCTTGTACAATATTCACGTCATACTTTTTTATCAGATTACCTGATGAAGTGGAACAGATCGAATTTCACGGTTCTAATTGATGTCTTCATTATTAAATCGAAAAAATTAGTAAATCAGCTCGAAAACATAAATGTTTTGTATATTTTTTTATTTAAGTCGATTTGGAGTTTTTAGTTAGGATTTTGAACTCTAAAAATGCAATTTAAATGGAATTTTTCGTTTTTTCTTATAATGTTATAAATATATTTTCAGAAGATGATTAAAGGAGTAAAATATATTTCCTTTTTTTAATTGGAAATGGTCTATTCACAATTCAGTATATTCTTCTCTTACTGCTGGGTGATGACCCCACATGGGCAGTAACATTGCTCAACCTTTTCCAGGAGTCGATTGTGTCCCGATATGTCAAAATCATAAAAATTTAAAATCTTGCAAGCATTGACCATAAATTTCAAAATATCGAATTTCTTAAATCGTAGCAACAAAATCTCGTAAATATAGAGAAAAATATAAAATACATTTTTTCAAAATTTAAAACTTTTTGTTTTTTGAAAAAGTTACAACAAAACAAATATCACAAATATTACTAAAAAAATAATTACGTCCTAAATTCATAATTTCTGTTTTTTTTTCCTTTATTATTTTTTAATATTAAAAATGTTTTAATAATAAAAATTTGCCCTGAAATTTCAAAAAAAAAATTGCTACCCTGAAGTTTTGTATTTTCACGTTTTAGGATTAGTAAACCTCAAAAAAGGAAAAAATGTCCGTCTGTTCGCCGTCCGCCGTACGCAAAATTTTAATTTTTGTTTTGTTTTCGATTTTTCGGTTTAAAAGGATTTCTTCAGTTTCTTAGATAAATATAGTAGAAAGACGTTTGCATATAAAAACTTGAATGCATCTAAAACAAATTTTTGGGATACAGAAAGGAATGTGGAATTTTGAGATGAAAGATTCTGGAATACGGGATTACGTACCCGCTAGAAGCTGAAGAAGATTCTGCGTGATTTGAGAAAATATTTGTACTGGAAATTGAAGTGTCTCGTAGTCATAGAGTCAACTACAAGAAATAATGGAAAATGTTTAAATCTTCCGAAGGAATTAAAATCACATCGAAGAGTCATTCACATTTCTATTCCTCTATTTCATATAGTTCAAAAAGAACTATCGCAATTCCTTACATTAAACATAGAGAGCAAACTTTTATTGATCTGTTTTACAAACAAACAGTACAAAGACGAAGACGTCAAAAAGTCAACAAAACCGAGCGAAAACCACACAAACTGTTTGTCTGATGCTTGATAATAAACAAAATTCCTGACTCTTTTTTATCTTAAGCAAAAACAGAATGAAATGTACTCTAGGTTAAAGACATGTCCATGTTTAAAACTGTTTTGCCAGACTTCCCGATACATCATAGACGTTTTTGTCGTCGGCCTTTGACTTCAAGAACATACCCGGGGATGATGAAAAAAAAAATCACTTTTATGTTTGTTCGCCTGATATCTGTAAGCTGTTGACATAGTTGATAGAAATCTTTAAAGCTTTGCCAGTATTTCAAATTTGAATTCTACCCAAGTTTAGTGATCTTCTATCGTGAAAATAAATTTCACACTTTAATTTAGTTTTTAATTAAGCTTTGTCCAAAAGTCCTGAACATTAAGACCGTAATTGTTCCTCAATTGTCTTTCCGACCTCCCCTACAAATCTGGACATTCATTTCAAATCTTTATCGTCTTAAGATGCCTTTCGATTAATATTAGAATTGCAAATCGCTTCAAAGGTGACACTCGTCCATACTTCCAGTAAGCGAACCTCTTCACAAAATGTAAATTCTTGTTGCCATTCCTTATCTTGAAGATTACCGAGAAAAGAAAGGAAGAAGATGTAACGATTGTAGAAGAATCTCGACGAAAAGTGCATTCTAGATTTTAATGGGATCAAAGGAAGTATTTTAGAGTGGGTTAGGAACTAACAAATTGCTGAAAAAGAAAAAGTACTCCGTGAAATTTAAACGGAATGTTAAATTATTATGACTTTTAAAGCCGCTCATACTAGGATATATGTAAAGGACTTGAAGTGAGGATTGGGTTGTAATAGATATATTGTGTGACTGCATGGATAAATATTTCATAAGTTCAAACAGAAAGGTCGAATCAGAATAGCAGTTCTCATTCTCCATATTTGAGAAAATTGTTTCCGGTCGATCCAGCCAGGAAACAGAACGACCCCCTCAATGCTCGTTAAGTCCGATAGTCTATATTCTGAATTCATCGTGATAATTTCACCATCTCTGACTAAACCGAACAATCTCAATTGTCAGGCTTCAGGGAGAGGTCTGTAAACACCTTTCACAACCTCCAGAAAAGAAACAACCAGGAAAACGGAAGTTCGTATATACGCCACAGTACACATTTCATCAATTATTTGACCGCAAATATATCAGCTCTGAAGCTGGGAATGAACAGGTCAAAACATCTGTCCTTACTCCCATTAACGCAGTCGGTACTTTAGTTAGACATCTATTACCGTATACTTTGATGTGGAGGGTTGGAATGGAATATCTCCCCGAGGACTTGTAAATGTGTCCTGCTAAATTAAGGACACCTTGGCTTGAAATTTATTACGTGAATTCAGTCGTCCATTCTCTACATCCGAAAGACAATGAATCTTTTTCTCACACTCGTGTAAAATTTAATTTACACAACCGACTGAATTTCAGTCCAAAACTGTTTCATGGAAATAATTGATTTTAAATTTTGTCCTTTAATAACATGAAGAAGGGCTCGGAAGACTGAGCATCGAAAATATTATACCCAAACTAACTATCCGTGCTGTATAGACTCGTCTAAGCAGAACATACATAAATCATTGCAAGGATTAGGAGTTTTTGGAGATTTATTACAATACAAGCCCTCGTGAAGATACTGCCAGAAAACTGTAATGCTATTCCTCAAGATGCTGCTGGAAAACTGTACTGCTCCTCATTGATGAAGAATGGGCAGGCAAGCTGGAATGAAATCTAGCAGAGTGCAAGGAGAGGAAGCTAAATGAAAATCCATATCTGTGGGGAATGTCAAGCCAAGTGACTAGGATACAAGCTGGAGCAATGTGAACTGTTACAGGCATGATTAAAGGAGACAAGAGTAAAGAAAGGCCACACGCCTGATAGCTTCAGTCCTAATCCTCTGCGAGTGTTTATTCACGATATAAGGATATACTCTATCAATCCACTTTCAACCCATGGTGTGGGACTTTTAAACTGAGCATGAGAAAATAGAAAATACTTTGGAATGAGTCATTTTCTATAATACCAATATACGTGTACGAGTCCTGAATCTCTGAAAGTCTTTTCCAATTCAGTGCCAGCTATTTATTGATTACCGTTTCTTTGTATTCGTCTATTGAACAAAAGCGAAGAGTTGTATTTTAATCAATAGTTTGGCAAAACCAATTTCAATTATGGTTTTTAGATATAATAAAGTATCTGTGCTTTATTTAATAGAGTTGTTCGAGTTATTCCTGTGAGTTTTTGTGGTTATTGAGCATTGGCGTTTCTTTTCTTATTAAATTTAAAAATTCAAAATAATGACACTCAATCAAAATAAATTCTCCATAGACCAAATTTGAAAGGCCAATCAACCCGACTTTCGCAATATTGAAGCTTGCCAAAAAGCGAACATGAGGTGTTGATAAGGGAATATCATCCCAGAGGTTGTTAAAACTTTCTCCATTCCAGACCCATTTGTCTGTGTCCGGAAAAAGAACATAAATCAAGGAAACTTAATCGACCAGATATATTCTTTTCCCTACATAGAAAAACCCATCCAAGACTTTTTCATCCCAAGTATTTCTCATAGAGACGATTCACTTTCATCCAGACGATATCTAAATCGGAAGTTGAGCATCAATGAAAAACAGAAATGGTAGGAACTACTTGCAAATATATTTTTCTAGACGTAACAACAAAAAAGGATTTTTTTCTACACTCATAATATCAGTAATCCTACATGTTCGTTTCCGCCTTCAGAAGTTCCTCTACAAAAGGATAGGAGATAATCCTGTCATCACCATATACACATCCTCAAAATTCTGGATGGAATTTTCAAATTTAAGGGAAAGCCGAGACGAAGGCAAGAACTTGAAAGATTCTCACACCCAGCAAACCACTTGACGCCTCAACTATCTGCTAGTTGCGGATTGGATTTGTTGATAAGGACCGTAACAGAACCACTTAGGAAAATTAATTGTTAACTACTTGGGAACCAGGATATGTACTTAGGATCGTGGTGTTCTGATGATTTTCGAAAGACAACAGCTTCATTGCCCGTTCATTCATCCACTTTCGCAGGACTAATTACTTTTCTAACTGTTCCTTGACTGGCTGATAATTTCTTGTACACGTCTTTCTATCCAGAAAATTGTAAAATGGATTTTCAGTTAATCATTATGATGGTTGAGCGCGCTCTTTCGCTATTGTTAAGGATTTGTAAGAATTTCACTAAGAGCTTGCAATTCAATGCACATCCCTTTTTTGCTACACGTACGAAGTGTATATTCCATATATGTGCAGTAATAGGATAAGATGTACATTGTCGCAAAAAAGTGAAAAACGACTGAAAAGTAAAAAAGATACCAAACGAATGAACAAGTTCTTTCAATTTTCCACCACGTCTTCATCACGACAGAATTTATATGAAAAATCGTTGGCATCTGAATAGCGTAAAATATTCGAAGGAAAAAAGAAAGGATAAGTTCGTAGTCAAATCGGATTCAGTAAGGGTTCGTATCAGGAATACACCATGGAAGGAAATGATAGTTGAATGGAAGTCTATTATATATGATATAAATATAATAAGAATATTCTGACAATACCTAAAATGATGATCAAATAGTTTCGTGACTATTACAGATCATGATCTGAAGAAGATCTACTGAAACTGTTAATAAAAAAATCACGCAAACTTCAAGGAACTAACAGAAGTATGAACTAAACAAATTCAGCAAAGTCATTGCTATTGCTATCTAGCCTAGTGAATGTGCGATAAATGATATTGTAAATTTGAATTTTTCTTAGAACGTGTTAAAAACGCATACATAATTCGAATAAAATTCCAATTTACTCTCTTTCTACAATAAACGTAAAGCTTATAAATTCTTTCAGTTCACAACAGTCATTAATATCGAAACCTTTAAAAAGGGTTACTATTGTATCTGACCAACTTTTCTCAAGTAATTAAAAGTTGCGTGTTGCACGTCACTTGAACGATCCACCTTTCGAAAACTCATCGACCTGTGCGCTTAATTTACCTGTAAAGATGTTTTCCTTCGAATTACTTTTCGCCTGAATATTTACGGCGAAAAAAACAACAAATTAACGTACCTACTTCTTTCATATTATTGATTCTTTCTCGTATTCGATACAAGTGTACTATAATTTGTTAATGATGAAATTTCTTCTTAGAACTTCTGAGTTTCTATTCTCGCATAATCGTATCTAGCCTTTATCTAAAGCTACCTGTTCTGCAATACACCTGCATGCATTGTTCTTTGCCAGTTCATTAGAAAAATACGACAGAGAATATTCCAACAGACGCCTATCAATTCTGAGAAAGTTGGGCAGACATATCGTATACAGCGACAAACCTGAGGGGGCCTTAAGAGGAGTTGAAATGGAGTTTCGCAGGATTATTTAGTTCAAGTAATAGCGTGCACAATGAACAAAGTGCCTTTATATAGTACCCTCGGGAAGTATTTTCGTTGGTACGGCATGGACTGAATGGTGTTAGACCAAAAAGTTTAGTTACTTAGATTAGGGGCTTTTTGTAGAAAGACTTGCGATTTATTGGAATGGGTTCTCTATTCAGCTTCTGTACATTAAATCTACGTAAAGACAAAATATGCACTCAACAAAAGCCAATATTGGAATTCGAAAATACATATATTCACGACAAACAATTGTCAATGGATCGAATAAATTAAGTAGAGGTAACGAGGCATTTGGATTTAATTTCTTAGCCAAGGGTGATAAGCACAAGGCAAGGTGTGATTCTACCAACGACTTCTGTGTTATTGGACAATTCATTTTCTTTCGGTAATATTTACAGGAAAAACATCTTTATCAGCGGAAAATTGATCCAGGGATAACTATTTCGACAACTTTTGTGACTTACGAAAATTATTCCACGCATTTTTGCAATTTCCATTAAAATAACTCGAAGCTAGATAAGCCTTCCCCAATGAATTGAAGTGAAATCCATACCAATCTCGTACTACAAGTAGATACTATGGAAGAACATCGCGAGTTAAAGAATATAGCTGCGAAGGACACGAACCATTTCCTAGTATGTATTTGCCGGAAAACACACAGGATTGGTTGGTCTAGATGCTTCGAGAAAATGTACGTTTCTACATCCACCGGAAAGCATCCTTTGCTCATTTATAGAACCATAAATGTATAAGTATAAAAATGTATAGGTTGTAGAAAAATCCATAATTCATACCTCGGAACACTGTTCGTCGTCAGCACGATGATTCCGATTATTATGTCCTGACCATGACATTCCTCCAGCATCCGAACTCCTTCCGCCGTAATCATTCCGTTTAGTTTCGACGGACCATGGCGAAGGATGAGAATGCCGAGAAGCACCCGTAGCAGCAGCACCAGTCATCATCACAGATTTCTGCTGTTCTTGTTGTAGTTGACGATGATGATGGTAGTACGAAACTTGGTGATTATGATGATGGGCCTGGTGGCTAAGTCCTCCTGCTGTTCCTATTCCTCCTCCTCCGCCGGCGACAGTCTGCATTGCATCAAAACTATTCGACGAAAAGACCATTTCGACTTGCTCTCTCCTTAACCCGTCACACTACACTGTCTTTAAAATGTTCTTTAATTCGTCGTCACTATGGCACTAGTTTTAACACTGGACAAAATTCAAATCAAATCTAAAATTCACAGAAGCAATAAGAAAATTGGTAAGCTGTGCGCCTAATAAACTAGATGACAAAGATTTAAAAAAAAAATAACGATCGAAAAGATCGTACTATAACGTGGAGGGATTTCTGAATGAGCATACTTTAAAAAAAAAACAAAATAAGCAACAAAGTATAATAGCTTCATTAAGCTAATCGTGTGAATGCATCAAATGTATTTTTTTCGGCATTGATTTGTGTCCCCTGGCATTTGAATTGGTGATCAACTCTAGCAGCATGCGGTATTTATTAATTCCAAGGTTTAAACAAATTTTGATCCACATGTGCTGCACATAAAAAGTGTTTTTTGCAACAAAACTAGTTGCAAAATGTCATGGCAAATGTTTCGGCAATTTTTTTATGTTGTTAAATTGACATTATCAGGTATGCCACGATTTGTTGTTGAGCGTTACAGAAACTAAAATTATATTTATAGAATACTCAACGAAAAATCTAGTTGTTATCTAGAGATCACCATAAATAAAATTTCAGTGCAATTTGTTTATTGGAAGATTGGAGATCGCAGTTCGTGAAAACCATAGATTCAAGATTATAGCACGAGTATAAGAATCGAACATATTATTTTGAAATATCAGAATTAGGCACTTGACTGAATCTCACTGAGATCATGTGATTTTCACGCGCGATCAAAAAGCTAGACACAAAAGACAATCTAATCCTCCAATTCAGCGGTGGCCTCCTGAATCGAAAATTATACACGAATTATTTTTAATCCCTGTCAGTTACAGCTTCTCTACTCGATCGATATTGGCATGATCAATGACCGTTCGATCAAATAATCAACCTTTCAGAACATCACTATACGGACCGTAACCGGTAACTTCACGAAACGGAAAAATCGACAGCGTACAACACACAACAGAAGACAATTCACGATCGAAATTTTCAAAAGTCAATCGATCTGTGGAATTTTCGTAAATCAACTGATCTCAATTCCGACAAAATCAACCGATTTTCACCGATCTTACCGCACACATTCAGTCGATACATGAAAAATTTACAAAGCCGGTCCCCATTCAGTTACGTGAATGGAAACATCAACAACTAAGCTCAATAAAAACCGACAAAAATAATAATGAACCCAACAGAAAAGCACATAGTATATATAAGCTAAAAACAAGATCGGTATATAGCTTCACTACTTAACGGTTGTTGCGTGTTCAAGCGTATAGTCGAGGTGGATAATGATGATGATGATGGTACTACAACAGTACAACAGACATAGCGGACTAGCAGCGCGATTTCTTCGTTTTGAAGAACATACCTGCTTCGAATGACACTTACACTTAGCTTATGTCTTCGGAAAAAAATTCCATTACAGCCCAAGTCACAAATATACCCAGGATCAAGTTGTTTCGCTTGGTTCTATCTCCCAGATGACCCACAATTATATCACTTTAACTTATAGATACAGCATTAAGCTAACCACAGCACTGATCACATTCGCAACAGGTTGATCGTGTATGGATGGTATGTACTCAAAGTCCGCTCCCCCCGTTCACGTCTAGTGATCTTGTTTTTTATCCATTTATTTTCGTTCTATGAAAACCACACGATCGCATCGAATGGAGCAGGAAGAGGGCAGATATCGAGTTTTATTTTATTTAATTATAACTCTAAAGCCCATCGGATTCGTTGATCAATAAACGACAGAGGATCACACTAAAAACAATCGCACTATCAATAGACCCGTACTTAAAATCGATAGAGTGACATTTAATTTAGGATATTTTCAAAAATTAAAAAAAAAATACAAGAACTATTCTCTACTATCGAGTTTCGTACAGGTAAGTTCGTTCGCGACGCTCGATGTACTGAAGTGATCGCGATATGAATTGAAAGCTTTGTGTGAATCCGCCACAGGTGAGATCAAATTACCATATCAACTTAAATGCATAGGACGCGACTAGCGTGCACATAACCGCGACCGAGTTCGAAATGGAACAGTATCAACATTGAAGACCAACCAAAAAAAGATCACCTTACTCGAACGTGGAGAAAACTAATCACACGTAATGACCATCTATGAAACAGAATAGTTTTTTTTGTAGGTAGGTATATATAGACGGATGGAATACTGCCCAATGTAGGAACATTGATAGTGATCGGGAAACTGCTTTGCTTAGATTCAGTACACTGCCATTAACATTAACCATGATTGTGAGAAGATACTTACCTACATGCCTGACTGATCGAACTCTGATTTCTGTGTCACGATCACATCGGAATCATGTATATGAAACATGGAATTGATAAGGCAATTTAGCAATTATTTTTCGATCAAAATCGAATAGTGATACGTGGAAAGTGTTGGCAAAATGACCTTCAGATATACTGATAAAATCGAAAGGCAATTTTTTTATTACGAAAATTTTTTTGATTTATTTTATTCCATTTTTTAGTGAACGATTTTTTTGTAATTGATTGTTGAAATTTATACCAAGGTTTTTGAACAAAAAATAAAATAGAAAATATATTTATACATTTTTTACAGGTGATAAATTTGGCATTCAATGCTGATAGGTTCACGCTGTCCTTTTTTCAATTGTTTCACGTTATGTATTATAATTTATTTAATATTTTTAATTAATTAATGCAGGTTCCACGAAACTTCCTAAAGTAAATATTTTTTATTATTACCACATCACATCGGTAAACTGTCTGGGCGGAGCTTTATTATTTTTAGGGTGGAAGGCCGACTTATAGGATATAGGTGGCTATGCGGATACGCACCAAAAAAATATCTAAGAATATGTTTGGAGCGTTATTTTTCTTGGTTGTCAGCCGTAATAAGGTTGGAAGTTTTTCGTCTAATCCCTATTTATGCACATGACATTCACATTACTAAAATTTTTGCCATTTCAGACGCTTCTTTCTCCACTCTAAATCCAACCCTGCGTATTCTCTTCCTTTAAGGTATGTTCTCTAGAATGGCACTAAAGAATACTATAGCGGGTACAAGGTACAACCGAATAAACCAACGGTTGCAATGGCACTTCTCGACATATTGATGTTATTTAATTTCATCGTTAATATAAATGAAAACCAACATAGCCACTTATCCGCTAAAAATCTTCCAAGTTTTAAACCCTAAAACACAACAGCTATTCCTTCTACTTGACATTCATACCGCTACAAATATTTTTTTGTAATCACTAGTCCGTACTGTGATTAATAGCCGGGACGATAGCCCGACTACATTTCTGCTACGAAGATGAAAGGATCTAATCGTGAAAAACTACTGATGATTTATCTACATGTTTAACTCGTCGACATATTCTCTGGTTTTTTGTCGCGCAAGAAGCAAGAAGAAGGATGGATGTCATGTCCTGCAGATATTGCACGAGGACAGACAATTAGTGAACACGAACTGATTTAATTACGAACCATAAAAAAGCCGTAGAGATAAGCTGTCTGACAGGATCATGGAATGGTAAGAGGTGGCAGCAACCAGGCGGATAAGAACGATTATAGTTAAGATTTAGACTTGATAAATTTGATGACACCAGGTCGGGTCATAAGACATGATTATGATTCATCCTCCACCCAATCACTTGGGACATTTTGTTGAGTTGCAGGAGCTAGCCTATAATAGTGCAGTACGAACAGGGTAGATAGTAATACTGCACTGCGACAAAACAGTTTAACTTTGTATAACGAAATTTCGCTTCCGGAAATTTTCAGCCATCATCGTCTGCAACGATAGGTACATAGCAGCGTCATAGGTGAGAATGTAGCAAGGAATCATCACATTCAATTCCGATGCTTTATTGATATGATGTGCAAGGTGTACAGGTGTGTGAGTCCTTTTCAATAAATGTCATACAATGAAGCACGGATATGAATATGAAGTGCAGTGCGACGATGTTGAAAAGGTATATAGGAACGACATTAATTCTCATGAGAGGTGCCAGTAGGTTGTAGGTCATGTAATTCTGATCTGGCCTTAAGGTAAAATAGGTAGAAAGACAAAACAAAAAAACAAACATTCATTCATATTGAACGTTCAATTTCATCTCAAGGTTAACTCCTAAAAGGACTTGAGAAAAATATTCTGATGAAATTTGACGTCATGTTTAATCCGAATAGATGGAATAAAAAAACTGTTTCAAAGGATCACTTTATCGTTTAATCCATTAGATACAGAAATTCCCAACGTCTTATCTTTTATCTCAAAGCAAATCATAGATCAATCAAAATTTGTTATGTCTGTAAATAGTGCCATTCGTCGATAAGGTAAACATCTAGGAGCTAGTTCAATTTTCCTCGTTAACATTTAAGAACTAATTGAACTGCCTCCCTTATTCTTCCGAAGCAATGACCGATGAAGATACACAAGGATGCAGCAAAAAACGAGAAAAGGAGCTTGATCCGCGCAATTTTTTTCCATTTCAATTATCGTCCAGTACTCCAATATTCAGATACCTACATGAGCGACGTATGGTATATGTGTGGGATTTTTTTCCGTTCCATGATGAGGCGTGTAGAAACTTTTTGCATCCCGGCGATAAATTGAAAAAGATTACAAGACAGACCAGACAAATTTTTTTTTGTATTTTACTGTTTTTTTCAATCCAGTAGAATGTTGGCCAATGTCGGATGATCAAAATGTTCGTACGAACATTAGATTGGTTCTATTGAAATCGTTGGATATAAAATTGTTAGGTTATGGGCTGATGGCATATGATTCGTAGCTATTACTTGGGTGCGAGCTAGTGGATAATAGGCTTTTGTAGTTCGCGAACGAACTAGTTCAGAAGACCGTTACCAGAACTGAAATAAACGAACTAGTTCCCAGTCAGTCCCGCTCCATTCATTGAAGTCAGTGGCACAATATACCACTACATATCTTTAACTAACTACTTCCTCCCCTGAGCTTACAACAACTTTTACATAAAAACCAGCTTTCAACAAAAAAAAATATCTCTCTCTACTCTCGAGAAACATTAAAAACTCCTGGTACTGTTCTATCCATAAATATCCATTGCCCCACATAGGCCATTCTTTTGAGCCATTAGAAGGCCTGAAATAAATGCAAAGGCGCCATAAAAACAGAGCCCAGTAGCTACGAGTTTGCATGCGCCTTCATATAAAGATTTCAACTGTTTCCAAGGCTATTTCCTGTGTTTATATATCTTACAAAAGCGACTATGAAATCGATTTCCTATACCGCTACGTTCGCACTGCCCACCCACACTATTTTTATCCATTTCCACTTTCTCCTTCCCGCTCTAAATCCCGGCAAGCAACTTAACAGAAATCCTTTAAAATCGTATGTAAGGATTTTTCCTTCGGAACCTTTAGAATAAGCAGGAATAGTGCAAAGTTTTGTGTGCATCAGCAAAAGGATATATTTCTGTTGCACAAGAAACAGTAGCAGAATGAGTGGTGGCAGTTGTATTAGAAAGTCTTCTTTTTGATGAGGCATTCCTAACCATCATGTTTCTTCTATCTCCTACTCTTGGTACTTTGAAGGGGCTTTGTTCGAATTTCTGTAGGAATGTTGAAAAATAAGTTAAAGTTCTATGGGAAGTACAGACAAAAATTTTTCCACTTGGTTCACTCTTTTTTTGTGTCCTTTGAGGAATCTAGAAACCTGACTTTAAAACAACCAGAAGCGGAAGTTTAATTCTTTTCTTGCAATTTTATCGACATTAAGCGAAGACGACAAAGTTGCTCAGGTATTATATGTATTGGCGGAAAAGAATCGCTCTTGCTTAAAAGGACCCGAAACTTTTCTAAGATTTTAAGCTATGTAAACGTAGTAATTACTCGATTAGAGAATCCTTTAAGCCAGTCGAATCTGAAGGAAGACAGACAGTTGTTATCGACTTTATCGGATCCCCTATTCAAGTTTAATGTTATTTGGATAGAGTATTTTCCATTTTAGGTAGATGATATCACTACGATGTGATCCCCTAATCTTATCTCGAATGCGATTCGCCTTGACCATTATTATTATTATTAGTTTATTTATAAGGTTGACTTAATTGTGTGAATCAGAAAAAAAGAAAAATTAATGAAAAATTTTCTGGTTTACCCAGCTCTGATGATAACGCTATTTTGTATAATGTGGTCTTGATATGTACAGTCTAACCTGGTCATAAAGAGCATTTTTGAAACATATATCCGTCGAACGTGAAATAAATAACTTTATATACCACGTTGATCGATTTGAGTTCTGTTTTTTTTTGTTAAGTTGGTACATCTGTTGTTGACATTCCCTCTAAATCTTAGCGTCATAGCTTGACATTTTCAAAAGTTACGTAGCCAAGAGTACATCTATCTCTGAGTGTGTTGGCGATTTTTAAAAAAGGATTTAAATTTGCAACAGCGAACTTGTATTAAATTTTGCGTAAAATACGGATTTAATGGTGCGCGAACGTTGGAAATGTTTGAAAAGTGTTTCGGCAACTCAAATCGGAACAATAAAAGCGCCACACGGTGGTTATTTCGGGAACTTTTTGATCAAGGTGGTATTTACTTTCAGTTCCAAATAGTTTTTTTTTTTCAGATGTTGTGGACCTGTGAGGTATGTTTCAACCGAGTACCAACGTTGCAGAATTCCCAAAAAACTTTAAGAAAAAGCTTTCACGACCGCCTGATATTTATCCAATATTAGATCCTAGATGCTAATCTTTTCGCGTTTATTGCAACAGCTTATATAACTTGAAAACAGGATTTACAAAATCGTTTAATTGCAACAACATCCCATAAAAACAGAAAAGAAATACCGAAAGACGCGATCGTCATCCGGGAAAGCAACAATCCACAACCACATAATTTCCTTGACAGATCTTTTTAGTGCCTGTTTTTATTATTTTTCAAGATACTCGCCAATAGACGCATATACCTTTTAGCTAAAACTAGTTTTATCGTGCCACCATATAAATCCTCGACGGAATTGATTTCCCGAAAAGAAAACACTACGGAAAAAAATTGAACAAGTAAATTGCTGTGTGTGGTGTGACGTAAAATACAGTATATCGAAGTTGTACATGGACCTGTGGTCCCAACTTGAGATAGATGTTGTCTTCAGGCAACTTGCTCCAAAGACTTGAAGCAAGAATAGTTGATGCGATAGGTTGCAGTTACATGCGAAGACTTATAAAAACAAACAACCAAGTATGGTAGTTGTTTTGTTACTTGTGCGGCATCAAACATGTTGACCAATTGCATTTCCAAGATTGGTTTAACCGGAACAGAACTACTTTAAGAGCTCTGACAAACACTCCTTAGATATGTAATGAGATCTTTGTTCATAATTTAATCAATGAGGTATTATTTCGATTCTCTGTTTTGCCATCAGGCTAATCTCTTTGTTGCGATAAAATCTAAAGCGTAGGAGTGAAGTAAGCAGTTTTAAGGCTGGGGTTTAAAATGATGAAGTTAATTTTTTGCGATAAGATAATGGATTTTCGAAGAACGGCAAACACAAAGTGGCGGTGTTACTGTTTAGTGTTGGACGGTTTCGATGCAATTTCAATTGAGCTGTAATTGATTAGAATTGATTTGTTAAATACAAAAGCTTGACTAAACATTTTAGGATTACTTATAGTATGAACAATGACAGTATCATGTAGTGTTAGGGGCCTTACATCCAACAGCGTTACGATAGAACTAGAAACAGGTGTTAGAGACTACCACCTTGATCAAAAAGTTCCCGGAACAACCACCGTGCGGCGCTTTTATTGTTCCGATTTGAGTTCTGTTTTTTTTTTTTAATTTGGTACATCTGTTGTTGACATTTCCTCTAAATCTTAGCGTCATAGCTTGACATTTGCAAAAGTTACGTAGCCAAGAGTACATCTATCTCTGTGTGTTGGCGATTTTTTACAATTTTAGAAATGGATTTAAATTTGCAACAACGAACTTGTATTAAATTTTGCGTAAAAAACGGATTTAATGGTTCGCGAACGTTGGAAATGTTGGAAAAGTGTTTCGGCAACGATTCTCTAAAGAAAACGGTCGTTTACCAGTGGCCAAAAAGACCAAAAAAACCACGTCGTTTTCAGTCAAAAAAGAAGGCAATGTTCACGGTTTTCATGGATTACAACGGTGTAGTGCATCATGAATTTTTGCCAGAAGGCCAGACAGTAAACAAAGAGTATTATTTGGGCGTTATGAGACGTTTGCGTGAAGCAATTCGCTGAAAGAGACCAGAATTGTGGGCAGAAAACTCGTGGATTTTGCACCATGATAACGCACCGTCGCACAGTGCCATCATTATTCGTAATTTTTTGACGAGAAAAGCAACAAATACCATCCAACAGCCACCGAATTCACCTGATTTGCGCTCCCTGTGAATTCTTTCTGTTCAATCAAGTTAAAAAAAACCACTACGGGGAACGCGTTTCAGCAGCCGAGAGGAAGTAATGGAAAAATCGTTATACTGAAAACCGAATATAAAAAATGTTTTGAGGATTGGATCAGGCGCTGGCATAAGTGTGTTGCAGTCGATGGGGATTACTTTGAAGGGGACAATATAGATTTAGATGAATAAACTTGTATTTTGAATTTTCTCAATAAATTTCGGGAACTTTTTGATCAAGGTGGTATATCGCATAAAACATTCGGGACGTTTCAAAGTTTTTTCACAGATTTTACTTGGGATCACAGATGAGAAGTAAGGTCTGCGGAAAACGAAGGCCTATTATTGTGGAGAGCTCCGCACTCTGGCTAGCGGTATTCTGGTTGGTTGGTTTACGTGGATGCCGAAAACAGAACCCAATTAGCACAGGAAGCACCATTTTGATACTACAACTCGTTTAACCTGGTCGTTGAGAGTTGATGAAGTGGATACAAGGTTTAACAGAGGCCTGGGGCTCCAATGAATTATCATATCCATCCGGAGCTATTCAGGAAGGTGATGAGTTCTCCAATCTTTTTTTCAAGATCTCGTCAAAGTTATTAAGAGCCCTGAAGAGCAGAGCCTAGCTAATTTGTCTGCCCGCTCGTTACCCTCTATCTGGCTAGCGGTATTCCACTCTATCGCAAAAATTTCGTTGCCTAAGTTATTCAAGATACATTCAAGCGATCAATTCGATTTCTGAAAAACTATAATAATTAATAATTAATATTGACTAAATATTTCAAGACAGCAATTGATAAACTCGGATAGTTATACTTTTATTTTTCTTTTCACAATAGGAGTTCGACAGTGCACAGTGGTCTGTTATAATAGACACCAGTTTAGCTTTAAGATGTCTTCATTTAGGTTCTAATTTTGACGTACATATCTAAAATCCGGTACAGCCAATAATATTTTGGATAGTCTGCAGTGGTCAAGATTGCTACAACCCTTCCAGTTTTCTCATTTCTCGGTATGTTGGAGTGTCCCCAAAATCCAGGCTACTGTGACCTTATCACATCTCCAACTTATTCGAAAATTGTGTGGTCGAGCTTAGGGGTTTAACGGCTGCCTATCTCATGGACTTCATCGACATAAGCTAGAAAATCGCAGAATATAGCGATGTAAAGTTCGTTTTGCCCGTTCAACGCCTTTTCAATGTTCGCGAACGTCCTTCAAACGTGCTGCCCGGTTCTCTTCCGAATTAAGATCGAAAATTTAGGAAGTCGTTTAACGATTATACATATATCAGAAAATTGAAGGGCATTTCGATTTCACACTTCGAGACTGGAAGTCTGTCTGGTCTCCGAATTTCTACATCGTTTTCACTTGAAGGGAGTTAGTGTATCTAGAACTAAGTAACAGCAACGATACGTAATTGACAGTAAGTATTTACTTAGATTAGGATCCAAAGTGAAGGTTTATCAGATGAATCATAGAGTTAACATCACTCTGCACCAAAGAGAAAAATATCGAACTATACCCCCAACAAAGAGAATCAGTGGCACAATCCTGCAGGCAAGCCAAACAAGTGGGAGCTGCACTCCTTCGTGCGCATGCCACCGTATAAATCCTCCAGAACTGGCTGACACCGTTCGAACGATTCGTTCAATCAACAAAAGACTTACCTCAGTCCACTCCATCGTCCTTGGAGAATTATGTTGCCGGTTGAGCGCACTTTTACCAATTGGGTGCCTGCTGCTTCTGCTGGTGGCGTCCTGATGTTTCCCTACCACCGCCGTTTTCGACTGCAACGCACTCGATCCCAAACTACCAACAGTTTTGCGTTTAGTAAACAAACAAAATTATCGCGTGTCGAGCGTGTTTCGTCCCGTTTCACCTGATCATCGTTGGTCTCGTCCGGCTTGGAAAAACTCACGCTCTACTTTCACGATGCGATAAGTTTTTGTATTTTGGAATTTAGGGCTCCGCACGTCCTTTTTTTCGTCCTATTTTCGTATGTGCGCGTTTTTCTTCGCCCGTAAACAAATCAAACTGCGCGACTCTGGATAATTTGATGTCGGATTTAATGCGAACCGGATAGGCGAATTATCGATACGGATAGATTTAATTTCGAAACGATGTTGAGGAAAATGCACACGAGAAAATTCACTACAAAAAAAATTACGTAACTAAAAGATTTTCACAACAAAAACAATCAACACGAACGCGAATTTAATTTCGATACCCGACTACTGCGGAATACAGACCGTACGTTTTTAGAATCGCGACAAAATTCCGACCCGGAAAATATCGGTTGGTCCCGCGCACAAAACGGAAAAATCGCCTATTTTCCAAGTTTTCTTGCTCAACGCAAATTTTAACTACGTTGACGTCTTGCGAACGAAACGTCAAAATCGCGGCACGCACAAGTCACTCACACGCGCGCCCGAAATTACGTGGAGCCGCCGCCGTGTACGTATGCGACGCGCGAGCACCTGACAACTGTCAAAAGCGTGTGTAGTGAATGCGCCGCACTTTCGATACAAGTTCCAGGGCGCATGGAATGGGGGCGACCACTTTTCCGGGGACTCCGCTGGCAAATTGGGCAAATGCGACGGAAATTTTTCACGTATTTCACATGCAGCCGGCTCGTAGAAAATCACGTATCCGTTCAAGTCGTTTCGGTTATCACTTCGTCGAACCGCCTGATTTCTGGATAAAAAAAACAGGCCACTTTCAACTTGAGGGTTTGTCTCGTGTTGACGCCGTGATTTTCGGTTTTCCCGCGTATTTCCCGACAAATCGATTGACTACGGCGCGACTTCTGTTTACGGCTTGACAACGAGTGCAATTTTCATTGCACAGGGCACGCGAATTTTGGCAAGAATTTGCGGGAGCCGCAAGAAAAAGTGTTTTTCTGTGGAGGTGGTTTGTTCGCTGTACCTGGGGACGGGGAGCCACTGTTTTTGTTTTCGATATGACAGCTGCAATGCGAGCGAGTAGATGCCCCGATGCAATTGACCAGAACGAGACCGACCGCTATGTTCGATGTTCAGGCGCCATTTTTGATTTGATGTCAAGTCGTAGATGACTTGATTGCAGCGCCCGGTAGAGTGAAAGGGAAGAACGACTTGTGGTTCGATGGTGAATTTAACAGTGGTGAGTTTCTGCGATTTCCGATTGGATTGTGGTGGGAATCTGTTTAAATGCAAAAAATGGAGGATTTAAGTTCCGGTTTTCTGATGGAGTTAGAAAATTTATTAAAACCAATTGGGCTAGTTTTTCTTAAGACAGAGCCAACGGGCTTTTTCGGTGGAACTCCCGTGATTATATCAATCAGTGGATTTCAGCTTTGGTGCTTCACTTACGAGGTGAGCTAAAAAAGTCATCGTGTTTTAGGGATACGAGGATTTAAAAAATTATACTAAATTTCAACAAATTCTATGGCAACTTTAAAACATTTATTACTTCTATTAATGCGTTTTTCAATGACGTCGTTAATTCATTTATTCACATTCCATTCAAAGTGGGCTGCAATCGCAGTTTAAACGCCATCGAAACTTCCGGTAGATCTGAACTATAGTAGCTCTCCCCTTACTTTGTAAATAATTTAAGAACGGTACGAAACTGAAATTCAAAATTAAATTGGACACATGCTCGAAGGACCATAATGACATGATCAGCCACAAATTAGCGTTTATTTTACTTTAGCTACAAATAAAATTAGTTTCGAAATAATAAAAAAGAATCCACGGATCATATACACCCTTGGAATTATTGTCATATAAAATGCCTTAATTACGGGTGCGACAAAGTCAATTTCATTTATTCCGGTCACAGTTATTTATGCATTACCTTTCGGTCCATACGAAATTTTAAATATATTTATTATCAATGGAAACATCACTGACCAAAAAAATTAGCTCAAAAATCTATAAATCCGAAAGCATTCGAAAGAACCTGATATCCATAGCGACTCAGGCACAGTTTCGACGTCCGGCGTCCGACGTAACTAAGAAAAAAACCAACCCAACTACGATCCAGACGAAAACCAACGAAACACCTGAAGTTGACCAGGTTGCGAAAGAGCCTACTGTACTCATTAAAAATGAAAAAAGTTTACAAACACCGATCATATCAGAAGCTCGATTCCGCGAGCTTAAATCCAAGGCCGAGAAAGCAATCAGAGATAACAAAACGTTTGTTGGACGTTGCCAGGCTGTAATCCGAAGTGTGTTTCTTAGCCGGGGCTGGATCGAACTTCTAACTGAGCATTTCAAACAAAATCCAACAGGAAAGTCGCAAGTAACATACGAGAAGATCTCCGACCTCTTTCCCGAGCAGAAGAAAGGAGAATATCAAACCTTGTACGTGGAACGCTGCGAAAATTACATTCTCTCCCGTCTAATAGAACATAAGCCCGTTGCAGCTATTTGGAGCCTATGGCGGAATAAGCTCGACAGTTCGTGTAAACGTTCGCATCCCAGCATAATGTTCAACAAGCTGATCACCATTCCGTTCGGAACTAAAGGAGGACTTCTTCGGCAACTACATAATCTAAAATGGGTGGCAGAATCCGACATTGCTGAAGTTAATTATCCGCGAAGCTACAACTCTGCTATTTTGGAAGAAATGATCGAATTCGTGAAGAACTATCGTAGCACGGCTTGTATAAGCTTCCTGAAGTTCATTGTTGAAAAGAGCTCGCAAGCCGGGAGGATGACCGTTTTTGGGAGTCTCTCATCCACCCAAATTCCTTTCACAGCTCTCGAAATGGCATTAAAACATTGCTACGAACTACTTAACTATTACAGTCATAACGACATTGATTTCCAACATCCTAGCCTGACTACTGAACAGGAATGGGACACCTTTTTCGGGTATTTTCGTTTATTGACCGAAGAAAGCTCACAGATAAGAATCGATAGAAATCGATCGGTCGAACCGATTCTGAAAAATGCAAAAATTATTTTGGAAAGCATTAAGCAGTACTGGCCACAGTACGATCTAGATGGCTATCGCAATTTGTGGATTGTGAAGCCGAGCTTTGAGAATTGCGGACGAGGATTAGAGATTACCAACAGTTTGAAGAAAATTCAAAGTCTGGTCAGTTTGTCGAAAAAACGTTATGTTCTTCAGAAGTACATTGGTGAGACCACATAGATTATTTTTTATTTCTTTATGAATGATCGTATAAGAGTCGTGACAACGCCCTTGCCAAAACAATGTCGAGATTCCCAACACACATTTTTTTCCCTATTATTAATCTTCTTTAATTTGTTAGGGGATAAAAATAACGTGCTTTTCGCAGCATTTTTCATGTCCTTTTCGTAACATCTATGTGAAAATATATCACTAAAAATTTTACTAGTAGATCCTTAAATAATCAGAACAAGAAACAAACTAATTTCATTTCAGAACGACCACTTCTCATACACAATACAAAATTCGACATTCGTCAGTGGTTCCTAGTGTCCAGCGTTCAACCGCTAATCATCTGGATGTTCAAGGAAAACTACTTGCGTTTCAGTACGCAAGTATTCAGTCTGACCAATCTGCACGAGTCAGTACATTTGACCAACAACTGCATACAGCGAAAATATATCGTAAATGCTAAACGTGATCAACGTCTGCCACAGAAGAACATGTGGGATTGCCATACGTTCCAAGCGTATCTTCGACAAATCGGTAAAGGTGAAATGTACTACAATCGCATCTATTGCGGCATGAAGAAGGCTCTAATTGGCACACTGCTCGCCTCACAGAACTGTATGTCGCAATCGGCAAATACTTTCGAGTTATTCGGTGCCGACTTTATGATCACCGAGGATATGACTCCCTGGTTAATCGAGATCAACAGTTGCCCGGATTTGTCGCGTACGAATCATGTTACATCCCGTCTGGTGCCGCGCTTAGTCGAGGATGCTCTAAAAGGTTTGTATTTTGGTTCACAATTTTCACCTCTAGTCCCCATTTCCCACCATTATAGTTATTTTCGATCAAAAACTGAATGGAGACTGCTCTACTGGGAACTTTGAAAAAATCTACGATCAATCACAACCGCTAGTTTCCTCGACCAAACCAACAACATGTTTACGTGTTAAAGGAACCGAAATTCCATCGACTTATAAAATCCGTCGAGAAATGTACGACCATATGATTCGTACAAGTTCATCGCATGGTAGCCAGCGGAGTGCAGTTCGAATCCCACCGTAACCAGGAATTTGTCCGATGCAAGCTGGAATGTTTCGAGCCAGTTCGAGGATGTGAATAACGACAGTAAAATCGTAAAAGCTTATCGATTTAGTACACAAACAATAGAACAGAGTCGCCTGGGCTATTTATTTTCAGAGCACATACGATAAACTACAGGAAATAACGAAAACTTTGAATCGACTTGCTAAAGGGTCGTAGATGTGGTTTTAGTTGTTCGGTTTTGTCGCGCGGTACACGGATTTAGTAATAGATCTCCATAGTCCTTCAAAATATTGTAGTTTACGAAATTTGTAGTTACACCCAAAAAAGCAATAAATTGATGGAAATATATCGTTAACTTATTTGTAATTAGTTCTACTTATACGTTGTTCATTTAATCAGTTTTATTTTCGTATATATAGGGCTCTTTCTTTAAATAAGAAAACATCTTCAAATTGGACCGTAGAACACATTTTTAAAAGTTGTTCTATTATTTCTAAATACCCATAAAATCGGACCGAAGAAATACTTGACAGTGGAAAAATTCCTTTTCTTGAAAACAGTTTAATTTTCACGGGATGATGTCGAAAATAAACGACAGACATTCGTTTGAATGTTTTCATTTTATTGTTTTTATTTTATCACTCTTGGGAGTAGATTTCATTTCATACCCCCGAAATCACTCGAACGAACTTCGCATAGGGATTTTCGTAGTTTTCAGTGAAACATCTCAATTTTCATTGTATTTAATTTTACCCAGAAATCCGTTCGAGTGATTTCTAAATTGTAAAAATTTCGAAACGAAAAAGCAAACCTTTAGGATCCTGTAGTAATATTCTTTAAATTTAGACGAACTTCTTCAAGTTTCTTAGGAGTAGTCTATGGAAAAAAGAACTATGATCAGACCCAAACAACAGAAACATGAATTTTAATAGTTACCGGATATTTGTTTCGTGATGTCCAATCGTTGAAATGGTTGAGTTTCGACACCGTGTCAGTGCGATTTGTAATCGATTTCATAGTCGATATGGTGTTCGATTCACTGACCAATTGTTTGTAATACTCTTTCCTCAAAAGTTTTCCTTTCACCATTAGTTTATGGTCTGCATGCGATCTGCTTGAAGACGAAACCGTTTGTTTGTAAATCAAATCAAAATTTCCGGTATTTGCTTTCGGATTGAGTTTCCGATCGATTACGACTGTAATACAAAATATTAGATTAATGAACACTGGTGCTGAGATCGACAAGCATTTTTTTTTACCTTTGAGAACATCCTCGATACATTGCGGAACCATTCGGGCCGTAATGTTCGTAGTAAGAAATAAATTCGGACAAACGTTTATTTCGATCATCCACGGTTTGAAATTTTCGCAAATCATAAAGTCTGCTCCGTACAATTGAAATGTATTGTCTCGGTGAATCATGCGATGCTGTGATGTGAGAATTGTAGCAATTATTCCACGTTTTATTCCGGGATAGATACGATCGGTCCACATATCTGCTTTGCCGATTTGACGAAGATACGCTTGGAACGTGTGGTTGTCCCACATATTGTCACGTGGCAAACGATCATCGCGACTCGAATTGACCTTGTATTTTCGTTGAATTGCATTATTGGTCATGTGAATCGATTCGTGCAAGTTGTGCAGATCGAATGGTTAAGTACTAAAGCGCAAGTAGTTCTCCTTGTACATCCAAATTACAAGCGGATAGACATTTGTAACTACGAAGTACTGACGAATGTCGAACTTTGTGTTGTAGATGAGTAGCGGTCGCTCTGTAATTGAAAGCGTTTCGTTAATGGTATTAAAATTCAAGCCCACCGAACTTACCTATGTACTTCTGTATGACAAAAGTTTTCTGCTGTTTCGTTTCCGTTGAACCAATCAAGTTTCGAATCTGCTTCAAACTATTGGTCAGTTCAATTCCCTTGCCGCACATTTCATCGCCCGGTTTCACGATCCAAATATTCTGAAAACCGTCCGATTGGTAGTCTGGCCAAATGGTTTTAATGCTGTCGAGAAGCGTTTCGGCATTTCGAACGATCGGCTCGACCGATCGCTTGTTTTCGATTAGTATCTTGGAATTTTCGTGGGTCAACAAGTAGTGATGTTTGAGAAATCCATCCCAATCGCGATCGGTTACTACATTCGGTCGCTCCAAGTCGATATCGTTGTGATTGGTCGAGTTAACAATTTCGTAGCATCGTTTCAGTGCAAATTCAAAGGCCGAAAAAGGCACTTCCCCGGCCGGATGAATATCGAACAGAGCGTTCCAGCCGCCTTTAGTTGACTTTTCAACAACACATCTTAAGAAGCTAATGCACGCTGTGCTGCGAAAATTCTCGAAAAATTCTACCATTTCAACGCGATCAGTCGAGTTGTAGCTTCGCGGAAAATTAACTTCGACGAGGTTCTCTTCGAACAGCCACGGGCCGTTATAGCGAAGATCGTGTGCTAGTCCATCCTTGGTCCCAAATGGTGACTGAATCAATTTGTTAACGATCATCTCAGGATAGCGAAGCTGATGATCGAAATCGATTTTATTTGGTACCCATGACCAGGTTAGAGTCACCGGATGATGTTCGATTAGTCGTGAAAGTGCGAATCGTTCACAACGGGTGGTATGGCTTGCTTCAGATTCGTTTGAGTGGCGTTTCGGCAACAATTTCACCAGACTGTCGTATTTTACAGTGGACTGGCCGGAAGGATTTGGTTTGTAGTGGCATTCGAAAAGTTCAATCCAATGACGATCACGGAATGTTTTCCGAACAATAGACCAACGTGCACGCATCAGAAAGGTCTTGTGAGCGATAATCGCGTCATCCGCTTTCTTTTTTAACAATTTGAAACGTGCGAAATTTATGATAACACGATCCTTTTGTTGCTTTATCCATCTCTCCGGTTGGCATTGACTGATCGTAGCATCACTGCTCTGTTTAGATTTCTTTCCATTGTGCGACGTCGATTTTTCCATCAGAGAATTCGACTTGATTGAGAAACTTTGACTGGATTGGCCGGATTCGCGGGATTTTGAAGAGCTTTCATGTTTCATTGCCATGACTAGAAATTTAGACTATTTTTTTCGGAAACGGATAATTTAGTCCTTGAACGGATGACTGTAATTCTTGTTCTGATCTATGTGGGCAATTGAATGACAGTATTTTCAAAGGTAATTGGATATTTTAATATCCGATTCAGTGTAATCAAACAACGGGATTTTCTGAATACAAGAATCGATATCTCCTTCTTCACCGCGACGAGATGGCCTAGAGAACAAATCAGTTATTGTATTGTTATAACTTGAAGAACTATTCGGCTTTTCTACACACTACTGAAATTACCAAAATTGTAGTTCCGAGCAGCAGTTTTTTCTATGAAAAAGTTTATGACAAGTTAAAAACGGGACAAGCCTAGGTTGCACTTTTATTGTTTCCATTTCACGGAGTTGAGAGGCTGTACTCTAAGCTTGGTTTTTGGATAATTAATAGGGTATATTATCTCTGATTTTTCGAACTACGTGTCTCATTTACGAAATTCCATATTTTATTTTACATATGGACACAAGTAATAAATTAACTGATAAACATAAAAATAATTGACAAAATTCGTTGATTGTTGTTTATGTTGTGATGACATTAAATGATAAATATCGCACCGAATCTGTCGGACGGATTGGTACCGCTACTACCGTTCTTCAGTATAGTTTTAGAAGGGATGTTTATCCTACTTCCCTAACTTGCACGCTTTTAACGTATGTTTTTTCAGCCCAACTGCCATTCATTAAAATTAAATTCGATTCTTAAAAAAAATTCGAGTTCAAACCCCGGTTATATTTTACAATAATTTTACCTACCTTATCGCATGCTTTTTGTTCCATTGATACCATGGCTCGGACACAACGAACCGTTCATCGGTCAGTTGCAACAAATAAAATTAATTCAATTAAGACGATGATCCTGCAGAAAAAAAACATTTTTACTGCAATCCCGGCAAAAAGACAAAGCAAAATAAAAATACCTCAGCAAAAGAAGGGAATTCCTTCTCGATTTGGTCATCAATTTTGAGGATTAAACATTTCGGGCCAAGGACATTGATCCGTGTTGGCACCGTCATTATTCGGCAGATTAGTTTCGCTCAAATTGAATTTAATGCAATTAAATCCATAGCTCAGAACAGCATTTGTCGCGAATAACAGCTGAGCGGAGTCCTCGTCTAGTCCCAGAGATAACAGCTGTCCATTTCCTTCCTGTACCTCGCTACCGTATACATGCCAGAGTGCTACTTTCAAACTTGGATGTTGAATTGACAAACGATGGAGCACAACATGCGGTTCCTGAATTACTCCCGGTATCCAAACTGTTGCAGGACATAACTTTATTAGACCGCTGGATTCTATCACTTTTAATTTACATCCATCCCATAGCGGCGGCAAAAGGCAAATTATCGTATTTAGACAGTGCAGAGCAAAGTTATCGGTGCAAATAATGTGAAATGTGTCATTCACGAATTTGGATCCCAGATACGTTGGAATTTTGCCTAAGGTTGCGGCTAATTGTTTATCAAATGCCTCTAACATGGCTACTTCCAAGCATTTTTGGTTTTCTCCATAAATTTTTCCGTATGGAACAGACGTATCAATTATTATAGCCGTAATTGACGCATCTCGATCGGCTGTAATTTGAGCAACTTCAAAGTTATTTATATGTTGGTTACTAGGTCTAGCTCCATACTCATCGTCGTGAAAATTTGTTGTCGTTGTGCATCCAGTCATCTGTCTATACTCGAATTCGTTATTTGTATATAAATCAGGCGGTTTAGAGATCCTGGGTCTGTTGTTCGATTTTCTTTTGGCCCTATTGGAGTTCCTTGCATTAAATTTTTTTTTGTTTTTACGTGCTGATTTATTCCGTGATGATGAGTTGTAAGTACGCGTAAATTTTGATCGATTATATCCTGCGGTTCTTGTTCGGGGCAGAGCGGCGTTACTGGGCTTCTTCGATTGTCCTTTTTGACGATATGAAGCACGGCTTACTTTTAAATGTGATGTAATACTTAAACCAGATAATTTCGGGGGTGATGGAGTCGTCGACCTTGCGGTGGATGTAGATGCAATCGCATTTGAGGTTGTCGATCGCCGTTTCGACGACGTGCGTAAAACTTGTTCGGGACGGAAAGTCCATTTGTTTTCATAGTCATCATCGTCTAATGTTAAATCACAAAAAGATACAACTTTCTTCACCGTGATGACCTGGTGTATCTCTTCAATTTTTACATAATCCAAATCGATTGGTTCCGATTTAATCGATTGATAAATCATTGGTTCTTGCTTAATCCTTTTCGTTATCGTATTGTTTGGAGTTAGAGTAGTATTTGTTTTTGTTGTTTTTGTTTTTTTTAATTTGTTCATTTTGATTCCCACGAGAATGCTCGGAATGTCGGTCGATTTTGATAGAGCCGGCTTATCAAAACAAGACTAGTTACTGTTGGGGTTCGTCCAATTTTACCCAATAGATCACCGTTCGCGACTGGAAGTATTTTACGAGCCCCAGCCAACTAATCCTTGAGCACGGTACAATATAACACCCTGGGATTTAGCTCAATCTAACACGCTGGCCTGCCAGTTTTGTATTGAAGACAAAACTGACTACACCTTGTGTATACAATAAAATATAAATTATAAAATTAAACACGCTGGGTTTTCTGTTATATTTTTTGATTTTAAATTGCTTTATTTGTAGGATATTTTAAATATTATTTCGAATTATCTTGGCTTAAATTTATTTAATTTTTGCGGTGAGTGTGAATTGGGTATGTGTTTTTCAACTATAATGCGTTTTTTTCATTAATTTCTTATTTTTCTAAAAAAATTCCTTGTATGTGTCATTTGTATAATCGATAAAATCAACTATGCGGCGAAATCCTCTCGAAATGAACAATAAATCCGCAAATTAAAAATGGAGAAAATCGTCTGTTAATGACTAAAATTTATTCAATAGATAAAAAATAACTTAATGACTATAAAAAGAAAATTATAGAAACGAAGGAAAGAAATATTCTTAGATTACTAGATTTTCTTTTTATATAGATACGCGGCACCATTCATTCTGATTTGATTACGTTTTTGTTTTCTTTTAATGGAGGAAAATGAATGAGCGTGGAGAATATAATACAATTACAATAATTTTTTTTCTAAGCTGATCTAGTTAAAAAAAAAAATAAACGGGGACACGAATGTAATAAGTTTGATATTGAGGCAGTTTAAGAGGCAAGACGACAAACTTTAGTCAATTCGACTACGAATCGACAGGTACTGTGACTAGATAGTTATGCTGAACGATTTAGTACTGTTTTCTGGTCCGTCACAAAGTGAAAGTAGCACAGAATAGAATAATTTCGTCCACTACCCTGTACTCTACTAAAAATCGAACACCTAACAGTTGTCAGTCTTGCCATCTTAATTCAGCCTACAAAATCAAATATTTATCTCAAATTGGAATTTAATTAAAAAAATAATAATCGAGCAAGTATTTTTCTTGCATTTTTTTTTTCGATTTTTGCGCAATCGAAAATTTCAAGAAAAAATAAACATGAAGACAGTTGAATGGGTAAATATTTTTTTGCGAAGAATTATTAATTTTTTTTTTCTTTTACTTTAAACTCACGAAACACCAGGTTTTAAGGAAAATGAAAGTTTCGGTCGCGAATTGTTTTTCCCTAAAATCATTTTTTGCTCTTCTTTAACGCGCTTTTCTTGTTCCTTACGCATTTTTTGCCGTTCCTCGTCCATTTGTCGTTGTTCTTCAATGATAGCCAAACGTTCTTCGGCCTGAAATTGTTTTTTGTTTCGATTTGTTGTTTTTCTTTTTTTCGCGAATTCTATCTCGAGATATGAGAAAAATTGTACTCACCAATTTCTTTTGTGCTTCTTCAATTTTCCTATTATTTTCGGCCAATATGAGTTCGAGTTCCTCGCGTTTTTTCTTCTCCTCTTCCTATAAAATCAGTGAAACGATAATTACAACGAAATCATCAATCGAAGCGCACTAACTAACTTCTTAATTGGTTGGTGCTTATAATTTATATAATATTAAAAAGAAAAGAAAAATAAACAAACAAAAGAGGGAAACTGTTCGAAGAGTACTTGATCAGAAAATCCGAATTTCACCAGTCGCGCATCTTTCAGTTCCCGTCTTTCGTGTGAAAAATTTTAAACTAAAAAATTATACAGAAATGAAAAAATTAGATTAAATTGAATATTTTTATATGATTAACATTTTGTAAATAAATAAATTAATAAGAATAATACCTGATGCCGCTGAGTTTTTTTTTTAATTACAGTTTTTGAAAATATATTTTTTTTTTAATTTATTTGGGTATCCATAAAATCGTGCCTTCAATCGATCACAAACAAGATTGTTGTCTTATTTAAGTTTTGGTGTTTTTATTTTTTTTGGGATTTTATCGTTGATATTCGATGTCATTATCAAGTATTTATTTGACTGGATTATAGCGAACGCTCTGATAGTAAAGTGTTAACGACAGAATAGTTTTATTGTTTTTAAATTTGTTTAACCATAAATAAAGCGAATATTTCGGGAACCACTTTGCACGAGGAACGAAAACTTATTCAGATGGGCACAACACTCAAACATAGTTTTAATTCAGTAAGGCCTGTTCCTACGATCGTCAGTTACGTTCTAACTGGAACTTTAACTTGCATATTTTCATACAAAACTCGTAGTTAAAGTTGCGGTTAGAATTTAATTGACAATCGTAGGAACGGGGCTTAAGAAAGGGAAAAACTAATACGACGAGATTCGTGAAATCTCTTACAAGAGACCGAACCAGTTTTATGATTTTTTTTAATGTCGCTTTATGCTCGACGGATTAGTTTTGAAATGGAACTAAAGTCTCCAGTGCTTCATATTCTTTTCGAAGAAGGCTATTTTTATTTTAAATTTTATTTAATAAACCCCTGATAAAAAACAGAAGGATTATACATTTGTTGAAACCTGTGGCTGTTGGCGTCATTCAAAGAAAACTTTTGAAACTTTCTGTACTTTCTGGTCGCTTCAAGAACTAAGCAGTTTCAAAAGATCTTAATTTTGATACGATAGAATAATAGTCAAGGCTTTTTAACCTATTGTTGGTTCTTTGAAATTAAAAACTGTTTGAAAAGAGGTGATATAAAATAAACTTTTTGTATACTTCATATTCATTCTTTTTTTATGTTTTAAGACCATTGGTCCAACAGGAAACCAGTAACTTTTTATGAGCAAACACTCGGTGCGAATTGCGCTCACAACGCATACAATTTGCATGGAGGGGGTAATTTTCTGACGCTTACATTGCTCACGGTTTCGAGGATGGGCACTGTGAGTACACTGTGTTCATACACTCGGTCCGAATTGAAAGCGACATAAGCGTACCAACAATTCAGACCGTGTAAGCACCATGACCGTAATTTGGACCGCGGCCTAAGTCGCACTCTTCAGTTTGAATTCGAATCACCGGCTACCTTACACAGGAAGAAATACTAGTCTGCCCTTTAGTGAACTGCTTTTCGAAGGCTGGACTGCGAACTAAGAACAACGCTACGAATGATTGCGTGCCACTTAAGATTTTTTTTCGCATCTAGCTGAATGATCTTTAATGTGAGATGACTACTGATTGAACAAATTTAATTCAATTCCAACTCGAAAAGAATTAAGGAGGAAGTTGGTTGCAACAAGAAGTCACGCCGTCGCACAGTTCCACGGCTCATTCCTACGATCGTCTGTTACGTTCTAACTGGAACTTTAGCTGACATATTTTCATACAAAACTTGCAGTCAGAGTTAGAATTTAACTGACGATCGTAGGAACGGGCCTTAATAAATGAAACAGACAAGTGTCGAAGAAAAAAAAAACACCCCATCCCATTCACTGAGTTGGCGGCTGAAGATGGGACAGTGATTCCTGAAATATTTTCAATGGCAAACAAACTGCTGTGTCGAATAAAACCTGAAATATTGTAAAGTAAAATGCAAAAACCCGATGATCTTCAAAGCGGATGGCACAAACACGAATTTTTTTTACCGGTTTCCGCAAACGAACGTCCTTGCCTGGCATCAAATGACCCGCCGACAAAACAGTCTCATATTTCGGCGAGAGAAACAGATGCGACAATCAACCAAAACACTAACCAGATTAAAAAATACAATAGATGCAACCCCATACATAAAAAAAATCAATTTCCAAAAAAGTAGACAGGCATAGGCTGATTGATTGCGCGGCTCCTTTTCTCGTCTTCTCCACGATGATTTCGGCTAGAAGCTTAAAATTTTGATAGAAGGGAACTAACTGGTCTAATAATGTGAGTCACAACAAAAATGTCAACAAAAAAAAGAAGAAACAAACAAAAACGGATAACCGGGGAAAATACAGAGAATTTTTGTGACGAATGATGAGACCAGTTTGTTGTCGAAACGTTAAAAAAAATGTTTATATAAGAAAATGGAAGTATGGAATGGTGGGTGGGGGGGGGGGGGGCCGAGGGTGGATTGATCGAAACTAAAAACGCAAGGGCCTATCGTTTTCAAGGAGAACCTACCTCGCGTTTCCGCTCTTCTTCGCGGATTTGTTCGCGCCTTTTTTCAAGCTCCTGCATCATTTCGCGCTCCATTTGCTTCTTGGCTGCTTCGACGCGACGATTCACCTCTAAATCGATTTCATCTTTACGTTTTTCCAGTTCTTCTTCGACGCGTCGCTTGACAAGCATTTCGATTCGTTTGGCAGCCTCTTCTTCGATGATCTGCGGAAAATCGGAAACGGAGTTAGAGTGCGCTCATTTCGAGGGATGGGTGTGTTTTATTACCTTTTGTTCTTCTTGTTTTTGACGCCGTTGGCGCTCCATTTCGGCCAGACGTTCGACCTCGTCCAGCTTTTTGCTGCGCGCCTTCTTTCGGTGTCGACGCACTTCATTCACGCTCGATATACTGCTGCTGGTTGACGAAATCGATGCAGACCGTTTCCTAAAGTGAGAAATAAAGAAGCGTCTTTTAGGTTACCGGTAAACGATTAAAGTCGGACAGCGGATTGCCCGTAGTTTGTTTGGATATAAAAAGCGCACGTTACGTCTGAAGCGAGCGCACCGCCTATAGTAGAGTCCGAGCTGCAGCAGTCGGTTCACCGTGCCGCAAAGTGGATAATGCGCACTGCCAGTTGTTGTTGTTTACGACATGCGTCGCGCGAAAGTCTGGTCGCAGCATACGAAAGAAACCTAAGAAGCGGGGGCCTTGACTTACCTTGTCTTGGAGGTTCGTTCACGACTCCGGTCGCGATCACGGTGTTTGCTATGCGAGTGTGAACGCCGTTCCGACCTGTCGTGTGATTTGCTTTTCCGCTTGTGTTTGCTTTTATGGTGATGCCGTTTGACGGGAGTCCGACTTCGGGAACGGGACTTTCCCATTTTCAGCGACAAGTTGTCGAGGTGAATTCTTAACGAAACGGATAGCGGATTTGTTTTTCTATTGTTATGCACACTTTTCAATTCGATCCCAACATGAAAACACTTCTGATAAAACTTTTTTTGCGCCACACACGACAGTCGTACTGTCGCCTTTTTGGGCACGCGAAACGAAACGAAAGATTAATGGTGTGCTGTCAAAAGGTCTGCGCGAAATCTTCACTTGAAGATGTCGCCACTCTTTAAAAATGGCGGTGAAATTAATTTAAATAAAAGTAAGGAATTAAACAAGCTTGACTTTATAAACTAATAAATATTTGTGAGAAAAAAAAAACTAGACAAAATTTACGAATTTAAAAAATACTAAACAAAGGAAGTTTCTCAAAATCTTGCAATGCAAGAATAGTGTGATGTTGTCTATGCTAGAAACGCTGTTCGGAGCTTTTGCCACAAAAAATTAGAAGTAATGACTGTCAGCAGACGGCGCCAAAAGCGAACGCCACTGCACAGAAAAATTCCGGTAGATGACATATCAAGGAAATTAAAGGTTTCCACCGGAAATGGCTTAAACTTCACTAGCTAGATGTCACCAAAAGCGAACGCCTATAGGTCTTGTCCTATATAACTTTATTGAAACACGCGTTTTAATATATATATACTTTATTTTAACTATGTAAATTGATCCGCACAGCAGGACACTCGGAAAGACATAATGGCTCATTGAAAATGCGTAGAACGTTCTCAGTCTCATCGAACTGAGGTCACTATGGATGGCGTATTAGTGTCATAGTTGACCACCAGATGTGTTGTTGTCGCTATGATGGTCGCTACAGTATCCCCCTCCAAGCAACCTATTGATTTACTGTCACCAAGACAGCTGATTAATATGTTGCGATTGCCGTTAATTTTTAAATTGTACTTTTTTAGTTTTTGGACCGGGATAAGTTTTCACAGTGCGTGAAGATGATCGATGGACATCCGTAGGCTCTGCCTGACTGGTTGTGTTTGTCGTTGCGAAATCGACGTCGTCTTCGCGTACAGTGTATGCAGGCTTCAATCGTTCTGTCGAAATTTTACTGTCCTTATTGTTGACGCGAATGGTGAAAACTCTGTCGTTTATCCGTTCGATGACTTCATGTGGTCCTGAATACGGTGGTTGAAGCGATTTCTTCTTGCCGTCTTCGCGTAGAAATACATGAGAACATGTTTGTAAATCTTTGAATATGAACATGCTGTCACTTCTATGATGTGCAACCGGTGTGGCTCGTAAATGTTGCATATCAGTTCGAAACTTTTCGACGAAAACTTGCGGATCAGCTGGCATGTCTTCGTTGATAAAAAACTCGCCAGGGAGGCGAAGCGTTACACCATAAACTAACTCCGCTGGGGAACAGTTTAGGTCCAGCTTAACAGCTGTTCGTAATCCGAGTAATACGGTCGGAAGAACTTCTACCCAGCGATTCGTTTCGTGGCACATGATTGCAGTTTTGAGCGATCTATGCCATCGCTCGATCATCCCGTTTGCAGCCGGATGGTATGGTGAAGATCGCGTTCTTTTACATCCGGTTAACTGAATTAGTGCCTGAAACAATGCGGATTCAAATTGTGAACCCTGATCCGTTGTCACAGTATGAGGTGATCCGAAACGTGAAATCCAGGACGTATATAGAGCGGTAGCGACTGTGTCCGCGGTGATGTCAGCGATTGGTACAGCTTCGGGCCATCTCGTACAGCGATCGATCATAGTAAGTAAATATCGTTGGCCATTCGATGGAGGAAGTGGACCCACGATATCGATGTGTATATGCTCAAAACGGGTGCTTCTCTGGCTAAATTGTTGCGGTTGATTCTTCACATGCCGATGAATCTTTGCCCGTTGACATTGTAGGCAAGTTTTCACCCACTCCGTGACGTCTCTATCCAAACTCGGCCATATATATTTTCGACGAATTGATTTGCTGGTGGCTCGCCCTCCAGGGTGAGAGGAACGATGGAACACGTCGAATATTCTGCGTCTTAATTTGTCAGGAATGTATGGTCGGATCACTGGAGTGGATGTGTCGCAAAATAAAGGTTTTTTTGTATCCTTTACGAAAAACTTCTTGAAATTTAACGCTGAGTTTGTTGTCAAGAGTACTCGTAGTTCCGGATCGTTTTCTTGACCATCAGCAATTTCTTTATCTTCCACCGCTGATGGCATCGTAATGACGTCTACCCGCGACAGAGCATCTGCAACCACATTGTCATTGCCAGCAACGTGAACGATCTGGGTGGTGTATTGCGAAATATATTGCAATTGTCTGCATTGTCGCGCTGATGCTTTTTCCGATTTTTGCTGAAAAGCATATGTAAGCGGCTTGTGATCCGTTCGAATAGTAAAACTGCGTCCTTCGACCATAAACCGGAAAGCTTTAATAGCCATATAAACAGCTAGCAATTCGCGGTCGTAGGTACTATATCGCGTCTGCGTTGGACTAAATTTCGTTGAAAAAAATGCCAGTGGTTGCCAGTCACCATCCTGGTATTGTTCTAAGACCGCTCCTGCAGCCGTGTCTGAAGCATCTGTTGAAATAGCCAAGGGCGCTCCATCCATTGGATGCGACAGAAGAGTCGTTTTGGAAATCATGGCTTTGCTTGCTTCAAAAGCTTGCGAGGTTTCATCTGTCCAAATAATCAACCTTTTGTCGTTTTTGCGGCTATCATGCAAGTACATGTTTAAAGGTGCAAGGACTGACGCAGCATTTTTTAAAAAACGCCTGTAAAAATTAATGATACCCAAGTATCGTCGAAGTTCAGCAATTGTCGTTGGTTTTTTGTAATTGTTGATCGCTTCCACTTTGCTGGAGATGGGTTCGATACCTTCAGAAGTGATTTTGTGCGAAAGATACTCGATTTCCTTCACTCCAAAAGTGCACTTTGCTGGGTTGATTCGCAGACCATAGTCTCGTAGTCGGCAAAAAACTGTTTTTAGATGATTTTCATGCTCCTCAATAGATGAAGATGCAATGAGAATATCGTCTAAGTAAACATAGGCGAAATTAATCCCGCGTAGCGCTGTATCGAGTAATCTTTGGAAAGACTGAGCCGCATTTCTCAGACCAAATGTCATCACGCGGAATTCGAACAAACCGAACGGCGTTATTACTGCCGTTTTCGGTATATCCTCGTTAGCAACTGGGACTTGGTGGTAAGCCCGTGTTAAGTCTATCTTCGAGAAAATGTTTTTTCCGGCTAGATGTTGCGTGATGTCGTGTATGTGGGGTATAGGGTAGCTATCGGGCACGGTGACTGCATTCAGCCGGCGATAGTCCCCACACGGTCTCCATTCGGCATTCTTCTTTCGCTTCATAAGTAGCGGGCTGGCCCACGGGCTGCTGGATGGCTGACAAATGCCTTGTTCAATCATAAATTCGAACTCGGCTTTGGCAGCTTTAAACTTTACCGGATCAAGTCTTCTCGGACGTTCGGATACCGGCGGACCCTTAGTGAGAATGTGGTGCGTTACGGTGTGATTTTGCATGTTTTGTGATTGCAAAGATGTGGTCAATTCCGGGAAATCGACGAGAATACGATGGAATTCGTTGCTGGGATTGATTGTAGAAATCCGCATTTCTTCGTTGCTGAAATTACTTGCAATCGTAAACAATTTTGTCGTCTCGTCGATGAGTTTCTTATGTTTGACGTCGACCAGTAACCCGAAATGTTTTAAAAAGTCTGCACCCAAAATTGGATACGCGACGTCTGCCACACAGAACAACCATTTGAAACGGCGACGAAGTCCGAAATCCAAGACTAAAAGACGTTCGCCGTAAGTGTTGATAGTGGAACCGTTTGCTGCGTAGAGTTTGTTTGATGAAATCAGTTGTTCTCTTTTATTCCGGGGAATTACTGAAACATCAGCACCGGTATCGACGAGGAACGTGTTACCGTTTAGATGATCTCGCAGTAGTAAGCGGTTCTGTTTGCAAACACCATCGCTGACCGCTAAAGCTGACGACGGCGTGATTAGTTTTCCGACGGCGTCTGGTAAGTGCACGGTTTGGTACACTTACGTGCAGCTGCACCGAAGCGTTGATGGTAGAAACAAATGCCGGTTTTCTTAACGAATGATTTCGACCGTGAGCGGGAACGAGATCGCCGTGCCGTAAATCCTGTTTTGTCTCTCGCCTCCAGCTCTGCGAGTCTTTTTGTTAGCGATGCTATCACCGCGTCTTGAGATGCCGTAGTTGGTGCGATTGCAACAGTCGAAACGGACGGAAATTCGCGGCTTTCTTCCAATATCTTATCGGCCACCTCCGTTAGGGCCGATATTTCAATTTGTGAAGTGACCGATAAGATGGCTCTTACGCGAGCAGGAAGCCGTCGTAGCCATAAAGACCGTATTGCATCGAGAGGTAATTGATCTCCGGCCGTGGACTTCATCTCCCTGAATAGTTGCGATGGCTTCTTGTCGCCGAGCTCCATTTCCGTTAGCACTTTCGTGAGTTGACTTCCGGGAGTTTCTGAAAAACGCGCTATAAGTTGACGTTTGAGCTCTTCATATTTGTTGGTTGCCGGTGGATGTTCCACGATGTCCGCAACTTGCTCGAGGACACTGACGTCAATCGATCCGATGAGAGTGTTGAATTTCGCCGAATCCACAAACACTCTATTTGTGGCAAACTGCGCCTCTACCTGCGCGAACCATAAAGACGGGCGTCGTGCCCAAAATGGCGGAAGTTTAATATTTTGCACCGCGTCGACGCGTGTTCCCAGATCAAGCAAACGACGCGGAAGAGTTAGTTCGACCGGCGTCGATTTCGGCGTATCCGAATTTTCTGCTTGAACCGGATTGCTTTCGTCGTTTTCCGACATTGTAATTAATTTTTTTCGAAGAACTTCACAAGCGCGAAAATTGTCACTTGACTAATAATAATATTAGAACGCCAAAACTAAACGGTCGGTAATTACGCGGCGGATCACGTCGGGGTCACCACTTATAGGTCTTGTCCTATATAACTTTATTGAAACACGCGTTTTAATATATATATACTTTATTTTAACTATGTAAATTGATCCGCACAGCAGGACACTCGGAAAGACATAATGGCTCATTGAAAATGCGTAGAACGTTCTCAGTCTCATCGAACTGAGGTCACTATGGATGGCGTATTAGTGTCATAGTTGACCACCAGATGTGTTGTTGTCGCTATGATGGTCGCTACACGCCCTTGGACAGAAAAATTCCCATGTAGGTTTAAATATGTGTATATACTCGTATGTATAATAAAATCAAAAAGAACGGAATTAAAATATTAAAGCCTCAGTTACAATGGTTCCGATCCGATCCGATCCGGAAAATGGAGAGTGTTGAGTTTCTCCATCCGACACACATTTAAAGGGAAATTCGGAAAGCCTAGTCACAATCATTCCGGTAATTAGCCGAGACACAAAACGGATAGGTAAAGTTCACCAACTTTCAACTTTTATCCGTTCCGACGGCAAGAGGTGAGTTATTAAATTTCACCACCTCCTTCGCCATACTAAAAATCACAATTACACCTCGATAATGTCACTTTGATGGATGTCGGAACGGAATCATTGTGACTAGAAAATTTTCCCTTCCGTCGTTGCCGGATCGGATCGGAACCATTGTAACTGAGGCTTTATTCCAATCTAATTATAAAGCTTATTCAAAAATCGCATATACTAAATGTATAGCGATTCTTATAAGTTTAATAGTCGAAAACTTTCTTTCGTTTGTTTCCACCCCCCCCCCCCCCCATAAATACACCGTTTAAAAAAAAAACGGTAATTTTTCTTCATTTCCGTTTACATTGCGTGGTTCCCGTAGCCACCACCAGGTGGTCAAGGTAAATTGCAAAATACCCACCACTTTAGCTTCGGTGCTTGTATCGGCTTAGTTCTGTAGCTTCGATTCAAGGAACCCAACCCTCGTAGCCAAGGCCACGGCTACTGGGGTGCAAGAACACTTTGCGGGCGGGTGGGTTGACAAGTGATCGGAACGTGTGTGACAGGCAGTGCGGCTGCTCCGTGCGCGTAAAATTTTCTTTTGCATTTTATTTGCGAACCGAGACGCGGAAAAATCCGGAAAATATGTGAAAATGTTGCGTTGCAGTGTCATGTTTCGATTTCGAAAGAAAGTTCGCGCGCTGCTCCGGCGGCTAAGGCGCACAGTCCAAGTGAAATTTTTGCGAAACTTTTTTTTTTCGACACGGTGAAAGTGTCAGATTTTTGGCGGGCAGTTGTTTTACTGTGCGCGGAACGGAACGGGGATGTAAGAGAATTTAACTTTTCTGAAGTTGGTAAGTCTTGTTTTGATTTGAATTTTAACGGTTGATACGGCATTTGGTGAAATTTTGGTTGGAGCATAGGAAGAAATTGTCGGAGCGTAGCAAAAGGGAATAGGCCGTCAAATAGATTGTTTTGGTGTTTTTTAAATACACGAACACTTTGCGGGCAGGCGGGTGGGTTGACAGGTGATCGGAACGTGTGTGACAGGCAGTGCGGCTGCTCCGTGCGTTGCAGTGTCATGTTTCGATTTCGAAAGAAAGTTCGCGCGCTGCTCGGGCGGCTAAGGCGCACGGACGAAGTGAAATTTTTGCGAATTTTTTTTTTTTTTCGTCACGCTGAAAGTGTCAGATTTTTGTCGGGAAGTTGTTTTACTGTGCGCGGAACGGTTCCGTTTGTTTTTTTCCCCCCGGAAATACGCCGTCTAAAAAAAACCGGTCAACTTCCATCATTTCCGTCGACATTGCGTGGTTCCCGTAGCCACCACCAGGTGGTCAAGGTAAATAGAAAAATACCCACCACTTTAGCTTCGGTGCTTGTATCGGCTTAGTTCTGTTGCTTCGATTCAAGGAACCCAACCCTCGTAGCCAAGGTCACGGCTACTGGGGTGCAAGAACACTTTGCGGGCGGGTGGGTTGACAAGTGATCGGAACGTGTGTGACAGGCAGTGCGGCTGCTCCGTGCGCGTAAAATTTTCTTTTGCATTTTATTTGCGAACTAAGACGCGGAAAAATCCGGGAAATATGTGAAAATGTTGCGTTGCAGTGTCATGTTTCGATTTCGAAAGAAAGTTCGCGCGCTGCTCGGGCGGCTAAGGCGCACGGACGAAGTGAAATTTTTGCGAATTTTTTTTTTCGACACGGTGAAAGTGTCAGATTTTTGGCGGGCAGTTGTTTTACTGTGCGCGGAACGGAACGGGGATGTAAGAGAATTTAACTTTTCTGAAGTTGGTGAGTCTTGTTTTGATTTGAATTTTAAGGGTCGATACGGCATTTGGTGAAATTTTGGTTGGAGCATAGGAAGAAATTGTCGGAGCGTAGCAAAAGGAAATAGGCCGTCAAATAGATTGTTTTGGTGTTTTTTAAATACACCAACACTTTGCGGGCGGGCGGGTGATTGACATGTGATCAGAACGTGTGTGACAGGCAGTGCGCGCAAAATTTTCTTTTGCATTTTATTTGCGATCCAAGACGCGGAAAAATCCGGGAAATGTGTGAAAATGTTGCGTTGTATGTTACTCACAAACCAATTGCACCAGAAAAACAAAATTCGGTTTGGGTATAAAGCTTGATAAATAAAGATTGCTCAAGGTAAAATCTTTGAAGGGGCAGGAGAGCATAAAAGTGGGGGGGATAAGAATTTTTCAAAAATATCAAGATTTTTTGATATTCGACACCTAAGAGGTCGTAAAGTGGTTGTATACTTTTTCAAGAATTTCACCATATATATCAGGTCTGATCAGATTTTGAATATCTTTTCACTTCCACACGCTTGTTTAATAATCACCTATTTTTAAGTTTTGTCTTTTTGAACCTCTAGACCGCATGCCGGAATATAACCCAATTATATAATTCATATGTTGCACCCTATTCTAACCGCTTCCCGAACTTTTTGTTAGGTTTTCAGTCACATAGTAACATACACCGCATCCCCGAATTGAACGCGTTCCGAACTTCTGCCGGAAAAATAATAAAGTTGCGCCCAGACTGTTGGCAGATTTTTCTTTATTAATTTTTGTTCTGGGCTACTACTGCCTAAAGATTGGACAGAGCTAGACAAGGCAGCCCGAGTATATGAGGCACTGATTTTCATAGAATTATTTCCTCAGTTTTTTTTACTTTATTTTCGCCATTTTTCAAATTAACAGTTGAGTGGGAAATCCATTCGGAAACTGGGGAGGGAGGCGGGGGTAAGTTGATAGTGGGGTGAAGTTTGAGGTTTGTGCTGTATCGAAAAGGTCTTCTAAGGAGCGAATGTGGTGGTGAAAAAAGATGATGAATTTTCGGGGCATTCTTTCGGCCTGTTTCAACAATTGGGGGTCCCCCCCCCCCCCCCCCCCAAATCAGACGTCCGTTGGTCCGCCAAGTGTGGCTCAGTCTTAATCTAATACTAATACTAGTTGTAAACTGGATGCAAAGTCTGTGTCCGGTGAGACTTAAGAAAGGGCGCGCAGATTTCAGCATTGACCATGAAGCTCAATCGTCGTACTATCAAAAAGTGGTTCGTAAGAGGCGGTACGGAGGGGGGTGATTCAATCCCCGTTTTGATAGTCTTGCCTGAAATGAATGTGGACCGGGTGAGTGTGACCATTTGGACGAACCGCTTATTTTCTTCTCAAATTGAGCAGAAAAAAATGTAGTAGTGTGGTTGGTGTCCTCGCACAGGGCCATAACTCGTGTGACCGGCCTACACATGGTCAGATTGCGAATCATTGACGCGACCCCATGTGCACTGTTTGCGACGAGAGCGACGACAAGATGGAGCATTTTCTTCTCAAGTGTCCAGCTTAATCTCTTGCAAGAATGCATGTATACGGCGTCGATGTTATGAGGATGGAGGAAATCCGTTCTCGCTCCCCTCTACCTGAGCTGATGAGAAAATGTGGGTTGGGAAATTAGAGGGGTACGTTGTTGGTACGGTCGTACCCCCCACGTACCTCAAACATTTAAAGGCTCAGATTCTAACAATTAACTGCTTAAATTAAGTCCTTTTCAAATAAAAAAAAAAAACAATTTAAGTTTTAGCAAATTAAAAGAAAGAAATTACTCCCTAAACATTTCAGCCAACATTTCACAAACTTGGCATACTCCTCCCTCACCATGGGGACTCTCGTAAGTAACACACGGCATCAAACCCTCCAAGAGCTTTTGATTTTTGAATTGATAACAGCTGATAAGATGACATATCATATGGTGCAGGCCCGTGCAATCGGCCTATTTTCATTGGGAAGTGAGGATCTTTTTCTTTTTAAAATCATCACATTCAGTATGGTGGTATGGATCTTGCTAGCCCCCCCGTCTTCCCCCTAATACAAGCCTGCTCAAGTGCCTGGCTGACGTAAATCGAATCAGGCTTAGTTCAGGCATCACTCAAGACTGGAGCTATTTTATATATCACTTCATAAACTGTTTTAACGAGACGTAAACTTTAACGATGCATGAAACATTCCTTGACGACCATGAGATATTCCCTAAAGACTAACAAAAAGACAGAAAATACTACTAGATATTATAGAAAATTAAGAAAAAAAATATAAGAAAGAACACATCTAAAAACGTAATATTTATCTCGAAAGACTGTCCAAGCCCCTAAGAGCGACTAGTCTATAATTAATCGAGATTTGCCCCCGATCCTTGGAAGTCGTTCAGGCTTACTTAAACGACATCCAACCATACGGGAATGTTCGCCTTTAGATTGCGTGCGATCTCAACTTACAAAAGGTGGCTTAGGCGGCACCTTATGTTGTGGCAGAACATCTGGTCCAAATACTCGAATGAATTTCGAGCCAATTTGTTGCAAAGTGGCTTCAGTCAAAAATCATAATTTCTGTTTTGATCCAAACTGCGTAATTGGATGAAAGTGGAAGGAAATCCGGAAAAAACTATTATCCACGGCCATGGCGAAAAGTGTGAAAATAATTTTATCAGTTTGTTGTAGTTTTTATTTAGGTACAACAGATGGTATTGGTATTTGAACTAAACAATTATAAATAATATTTTGCTGCCTTAATTGACGTAGTATCCACGGTGGTTTAATCAGAAGCCGGTATAAACTTTCTTATTAAAACAATTAGTTCATTCTTTTAATACTGGTAGTTGGAATCTTTTTGCGTTTGCCGCAAGTTGTTGGAAATAGTTTTTTAAAAAAATTACTCTGATTGTGACTACTATAAATTTCGGAGTGGATTAAAGCTCAAAGTTCTCTATACCAATACCTGCATTTTGTCGTCATCTTGTATAATCCTGCAAAAAGACTACAGGCAGTACAAGAACCATATGACGAACAGCCTTTATAGGAAAATGTATGCCATGTAAAAATTCAATTCACTCGAAATTGAACTTGATCAAATATAATGAAATTATCTCCAATGCTGGAACCGCGCAAGCTGTAATTTATATTTTACGTATACAAACATCAATGAAGTTTGCAATGCTTGACTAAAGGGATTTGTTCTTGAATTTCCATAAAATTACATTCAAAGTGTGAAAGTCGTATTATGGTCTCAAACATCATAGTTTACCCAAGACTCACAAGCTAACAAACGTTTGTCAGTTAAAAAATTATTTATGTGAAATTACAAGACTTACTTCGTCAACGCCAAGGAGGCAATGGGTAACGAAAGAGTTCCTGATCGAACTCCTCCAAAAATACAGCACTTCATATTATTACTAAAATTTAATCAAACGAATCTATTAAAATTAATGCGAAAACGTTTTATTTTTTATTTTCAAATTGTTACAGTTTCTATTTAAGCTTTGTACTTTGGCTAATTTCCACGGGCATCATAATTCCATCAGTAATAGTCCACATCTTTCGGGCTCTTACCTGTAAAATTAAGAAAACGAAAGATGTTTATTAGATTGCATAATAATAATTTAATTTTTGCATAATAATAATTTAATTATTACAAATTTAATTTAATTTCATTAATCGTGTTTTAATAACCTCAAGGAACCAGTAGAATTTTCCTAACTACAAAAAACCGATTGCGTGCAAATTTCTTACAGAATTTTAGAATAAAAAAAAAATAGTTCCCATAAGGAAGGTAGAAAATATGTGAATCGAGCCTCGAGCTATTTTAGCCGTCGTAAACCCTTTGAACAAGATGCTTCCTGGCTACGCACCTATGAAGTTGTATGCCTGGATTATTTGAATTTACAAAGTTGTTAATAAGGGTTTGCAATTATGGTCGAATTTTTTTTCAGATACTTTTAGTGCGGACACCGAAAATACTACGCTTCTATAACAATAGTCTGTGATATGAGAAAATCAAATTGCTTCTTGTTTTTATGATACAATTTAAATTTGACGGATCAGAACGCGAAAATTTTGTTTTGATGGCTCCAAATTAGGATAATGGGTTTTAAGTAGAGAGAGAAAAAAGATTAGAAGGAAGCTTTTAAGTATGTATGAAATTTTTTTTTAATGAGCCTTCAATTTTTGATCATTTAATCGAGTTCTAAATTTCAACGTTTCGCATATATGGCTCATGTTTGAAAACACCTTTACTACGACTTACTTTAGTCAACTCTTGAATTCAAGCCCTTGGTGGAATAAGGGGTCAACTCGTTTTTTCAACAACATGCGAAGTTGGAATTGATTAAAATTATTTTATTGATTTTTTTTATGATTTTATTGAAATTATTAAGGATAATATTAAATCATAAGGGGCTAACTGCATCAGCTGAATTTCCTCCGAAAGCAGTTAGAGGTCAGAAAAGTCAAGTCCTTCATGATTTTCAAATTTGAGTTGACCCCTTATTCCACTAAGGTTTTCCATTGTTAAACATTTCCAAAGTCAATTAATTGTCTCAGACGCGTTCCAATAAATAACAGATAGAATTAATTGAGAGCTTACTTAAATGAAAGTGTTGGTAATTCCACAGCCCATTTGAATTGGTTCTCAAATCTAGTCTATTGCAAGAACGCAGCGAACGACTGACAGACAATTTTTACAGATAAAAAAAACTGAACAAAAATTAAATGAAACTTAAAGAGCACAAGAATAAGAAAAACAAAAAAGAGTTCAAACTCAAAAAGCGTAGAAATAAAACTAGCTATGAAAAATAAATATATTCAGTGAAATTGCTTTGTCCTCAGGATTTTGAGATATTGAGGTATTCGAGAAAACATATCCTCATAACCCTCTTAGTAGTTGATTATCGAAGAAGGATAAAATACTGAAATAAATTTGTAGGCGTCTGTCGCTGAAGATTTGAGTGCCAATTCAATACCTCTTGAGGCCAAAGTGATATTAAAGATTATTAAAATCGATTATTAATAGAATGAATACCAATATTTTTTCTCGTAGAACACTAGAGGGCTATCATGATATTTTTAGAGATGGTGTCCAATTTTTCTTTCTATCTTAATTTTCCTCCTAAGAACAATTTTATATGTAAATTTATTTTTATGTAGTTTTTGCTACTTTTCAAACTCTAATTTTAATTAATTTTGACTTTGTTTTAAATGATTTTCGATTCAATTTTCAATATTATTTTGTATTTAATTTTAAGATTTCAATTTTAATTTCTTTTGATATTAAAATTAATTTTTTTTTTTAAGTTTTATTTAGTCAAATTTAGTCAATCAAGCACTAATTACTTTATTATTTTAATAATACAGTATTGTTATCGATTTTGAGGATTCGTTTTAGACGAAAAATTTTGGTTTCTAGATCTCAGCAACCAATAATGGTAGGAAACTGAAACTTGAAATTTCTATAGAGCTTTGATAGTGGACCCATCTGGGAGAAAATTGTTGATATGGGTGAAGGGGTGTGGGAGTGGAGGGAGAAATAATACGTCCGAAACGCAAAAATGCCGACATCGACACATTCTAAAACCCATATCTCTTAAACCGTTAATGGCAAGCAATTAAAACATAACAAATATCTGTAGTCATACTAGGAGAGTAGATTGAAACAAAATTTTTTGGAATGGGTGGTGGCGTACGGGGGTGGGGGTTGAAATACTTAACATTACGATATCTCAGAAACCAATTGCACCAGAAAAACAAAATTCGGTTTGGGTATAAAGCTTGATAAATAAAGATTGCTCAAAGTAAAATCTTTGAAAGGGGCAGCGGAGAAAAGAAGAATTTTTCAAAAATATCACTTTTCATATCTCAATAACAGTGTAAGATAGATGCTTCAAATTTTTACCAGAAGTAGGCCCAGTATAGCTCTAATAGGGGAATTGAAGATGGGGGTGTAGAGGGTGAGGGTGGGGAAGGGTGAGAAGGAAAAAGTTCAGATGCCTATATCTTAAGAACCTGTAATGATATAAACCTTAAACTTCGTATTTAGATAGAACTATAATAGTGGCATGGTGGAAACTAACTTGCGAACGGCTTATGCTAGAAAAACGAAACTCGGTACGTATATGTAAATCAACTAGAAAAGTAATACTGATAAAAAAAAATTTGAAGATTCATTGGCTTTCAGAAGGGGGGGGGGCAAGAAAAATTATCAGTAAATATAAAATGCATATATTTTCACGATTTTCGTCATATCTACTAGGTCTTTCCAAATATTAAATTCATTTTTATTCTACGGATTCTTCATATGAATACCTAGAATGAGTTTTCAAGATTTTTTGAAATTCGATCCCTAAGGGGGTGTAAAGTGGATGTCTTCTTTTTCATATATTCCACCATATCTCTCAGGTCTGATCAGATATCGAATATCTTTTCACTTCCCCAGGTTTGTTTAAGAATCACCTATTTTTAAGTTTTGTCTTTTTCAACCTCTAGACCGCATCCTGGAATATGACAAAATTATACAATTCATATGTTACACCATATTCTAACCGCTTCCCGAACTTTATGTTAGGGTTTCAATCACATAGTAACATACACCGCATCCCCGAATTGAACACGTTCCAAAGTTCTGCCGGAAAAATAATAAAGTTGCGCCCAGACTGTTGGCAGATTTTTTTTTTACAAACTATTTCTTCAATTAAATGTTTCATTAAATTTAAAACATAGATAATATTTTATTCAAGCTAGAAGTGAATTCTACTTGTGCCATAGCAGTAAAATTAATCTACTTTGATTAAAAATTCATTTTCTCGTTATCAATTAGTTTTTACGACTTTTAAGTGTCAAAAATGGAAATTAATGGAGTGTTTTTTAAATTAACGACTAAGGATATTTTGTTACAGCAAAAGTTAATAGGAATAACGAAAAGAAAGGAATGTCGCAACAAGATCTTAGACTTTATTTAATTTTTTTAAAAGGCCTATGCGAATATTATGACTAATTTATTCTGTTAAAAGTTTCTTCGTCTACCGGAAACTCGGGGACTATCTTCTACAATAACTACAATACGAAAAACATGACACTTTTGATTTAAGAAAATCGAATCTAATGCTAGTATTAGACGGTCACTCAAAACCGTCAATGCATTGACACTCTGACGTCAAAACTACGTAGAATGTGGTCCCAAAGCCAACTTTGTGACCACATTCTACGTAATTTTGACGTCAGAGTGTCAATGCATTGACGGTTTCGAGTGACCGTCTATCAGGGGCATTAGATTCATACCTGTACGAGTATCTAATAAATTTAAAAAAAGAATAAACAATACAAACAAACAGAATTAATAGGTTCTATTTAAGTCAATTGAAGTAAGCTATTATGAATTTTTAATAAATTGGTTATCACATCAATTAGCTGAGCACCTGTTTTGCACGAAAATCATTTAAAAGCGAGCTCGTTTTATTGGGATCGCCTTTGGTGAAGTCAATGGACTTGACTTAATTTAGGCAAAGTTCTAGGCTAAATGCTGTCTTAATTTTTAATTGCGCCAGACAGAACCTAGTGAAGATAAGTCATTCGAGAAAAAAAAATTTAATCGGCCGAATCATGCAACAGAATTGAGCCCTAAACGTGTAATCTGGGCAGTATGCAATTAACGAGGGTGACATGCACTTCTTCACATATGGGAGCATCAGAAGCACCTACAAGAGGTGGAATCATCTCATCATACTCGTATGCCTTATGAGCAGAAAAACGCGAAGCTAACGCGGGTTGGGTCAGTCAGGCGTGGGCAACCAAAACTGTTTCTTTTTTTTTATTTATTTCTTTTTTTTTCGTTTTTAATTTCAATCTTAAACTTAAACAATTTTCCATCACCTTTCTTGTTCGGTGAATAATTACCGTGCATCGAAACCGCGTCATTTCGAAATAAGCCGCAAGATTGCTCCCAATTGTGCGGTTATTTTCGACGTTTTTCCTTGAAAATCTCGACTTGTTTTTTTTTTCGGGAAGTTAATGAAGTCTGAAGACAATCGGTACGATCGTGCACCTGAAAGAAGGTGGAAATCATCACAGGTAAGAAAAAAAAGGTAAATTTTTGGTAAACGTTTCGAACTTTTTTGATATGTACGATGTCGATTTGAACTATCGGCAGACGGCGGTACGGCCGCAATAGGTACGTAATTACATGGGTGAGAAACGCACATAGATCGAACGCCATATCGAATAGGATTTTTTTTCTCGATAGTTCAACAAGTACCTGACCAAATCAATTAGACGTAATTTGAAAATTATAGACATGAATTGAAATTTGAACACTCGTAGGCAATAATTACTCGCGACCTGGAACAAAAGTCACGGGAAAAGGTCTATAATTATTGTGTAGCGATAGGTAGTTGCGGATGGAGTTTTCTTGGGTAGATTATAAGGAGCATAGGAGGAGGCAACGGTCTATAGACACAAGTCAAAAATATCAGTTTCAAAATAATGTTGTAATTGGTAGTTAGATTAAACTGAAATCTACGACAAAGAATTTCGTTTATTTATCGAAAACATTTTTTTGGAATAGTTTCTTTCATAGTTTCTTATTTGAGTTGATGTCCTTAAAAAATAGAATTTACTTCTAAATATTTAATTTAACAATAACGACCCCAATGAACTATTAACCCATAATCAACCATCTTTCATTACTCTTGTATAAATCCCGACAGCCCTCTCTGCATTCGATATTCATAAATTCATACTAGTTCTCCTTCAAGATTGGACAGCTAACACATCTTATCTCTAATCCCTGCCAAGGGAACCACCCGAAAATTGAAACTCGACAAAAAATAAGATGTCAAAAGTCATTCAGACAACCTAAATTGATGCTGTGCCCACAACCCGGCTGAGTCCTGAGTGGCAGGGACTTTGGCTTTTTTTTTTGGTAATGGACAGAGACCGAAGAAAATCAAATTTATTCATCATTCCGTCCCGGGTGGCCATAAATCACTGTACTAACCGAACGCACACCCTTCCTTTAAGCCGAAAGGAAAGGGTGCGACACCCCCGACACTTTTAAATGCACACGTCGTCGTGTACTCGAGGTCGAACTCAGAACGCCCAGCTTCCTTCCTCCAGCCGCAGTCGGGAGCGTGGATTCCTCGTCGAATTTCTTTAAACTCGATTACCAAAAATCTATCGATCGAGTCTCGTAACTAAGGAATCTGGAACGATTGAAACCCCATCGTTTGCTTAATGTTTACTGTAATTGAAAGCACCTCGTTCCTCCTACACGATTAATAGTTGGCACCCTCATAAAAGGGGTTTCTCGGCAACTTAAGCTCCGATTCCAATCGGAAGGCTTAACGTACATACGTTCTGGACGATAAAACACATCGGGAACAAGGAACGGGGGTGAATAAATTTTCTCAAGTTAGTTCGCGCAATTTGATTGATTTTTTTTAGTTTCATCCATCCTTTCAATGGACAGTTGACCTCTTGGATTTGTCGTGGTGTTGATTGACAATATATTGGTTTCGTTAGTGAAACTTTGCCAGTTTGTCTGTTCCAATAACCGAAAACCGCAATCAACTTTTGATATGGAGTTGTGGTTCAAGCGAGGCTCCGCTACTGATCGATTCCTTCCGCTTCACTTCGATGGACAGAGCTTTGCACACAACTCCTTCTCGTTGTCTTTAAGGTGCCGAAGACGAAAGACCCCCAATGACTGGATCGTAAAATAATTCCAGCATAAAGTGATCTTCGAGTGGAGCCAGGGAATTGTGCAAAACCGCATACCATTACCCGAAACCAATAACGTCAATCTTGGGAAATATGATTATGGGCAATCTTTCGGCTTCTGGTCATTGTGGTTTCGAAAACGATAAAAGCGCCGAATCCGCTTCGCTTTCTAGTCGTTCTACTTTCAATCACAATATCTCCTGGGACTCGAACAACTAGGGTGGTCTTCGGTTGTATCCTCATCACTATCCACCGCTATGATACCCATGTCAGGTGGACTACTCGTATATTTGGCACCTTGAGACCCCAGGATATGATACGACAGTAGAGCGTATTATTATGACATGATCTTTGGGTGGTACCGCCAGAAGCTTGAACGATTCATGTCTCCAATTATCCGGTGGTGGACAGTGATAATCCGCTTAAAGAAATTCGTCGTGTTAAGCGACAGCACGCGACAGAAGACTGTATGACCCTGAAGGTTTGAAGACTAAAGGAAACATAAGTGGATAATAATTTTCGGTAATTTTTCTGGACTTAATTCCTATTGTTCGAGAGAAGTTTTTGAGGAACAGATACAGAAGTGCCGACGGGCTGAAGTGTGCCACCAATGAATTCAATGCTGAAGGGCCAGATCACTTTAATTTATATCGTATCGTAAGGATTCCAAACTGAAAGAAGTTTCCTAAGCTTCCTACAGAGTAGTTGGTCTGTTTGTACGGTTTCATGCCGACTTTCATATCCCATAATTTAAGATCCTGTTTTCCAAAGGGTTCACCTGATAGATTTTCATTTCCAATGATATTCATAGACTGATCTAACACGAATATGGGAATTTTTTTTTTAAAAATACCTTTCGTTGGAAAAGAACTTTAGCCAAAGATTATACAATTTTAGATGATGGATTTGTGTCAAGAGCAAATGTCCGAATGCTTCTTGAAGACGAACTCCATACCTGTGAAAGACATAGAGATCTGTGTTTTTTCTAATTAACTACCTTTATCTCCATTAAAAACTATGTTCGAGCGTATAACTTCTTAAACTCTTTCAGTTCCATTGGATCCTACCTTACATGTAATTAAAATTTTCCAAAAAGGAGAGAAATAAAATAAAAAAAAACCGTTTACTCATTGAAAAGAACCGCCTCATTGGGAAGTCCATCATCGGAATTGTATAGAAAGACTAACATACGACATAATATGCTCGCTACAACCTTATTACATTTCACTTGCACACGCTAGAGGACTCACAAGGATTTCATACGGTGACTTGTATTTGGCATGCGGCTATTCGTTAGCGCAAATTGCAATTTGCCACGTCATTAAGTACACTTTCTCACTAATTTACTTTTCCTGTGCCCCATCACTACCAAGTGATGAGGACACGGATTTTTTTCCCTTCAATCCTGTTAATGGGAACCCCATTTTTAAGGGGTTCTTAAACGCATCACCTACACTCCCCATCAGCATCACTACCATCATCAGCATTGTTCTTGTTCGTTTTCAATTTCAGACTACATCTAAACTGTGAGAGATAGAAAAAAGAAGTCTTCGCTACCGACAGATGGAACCCCAGACAAAAACAAAAGACTTGCCTCATTTTCCAGCAAAGGTCCATAGAGGAATCACTTTGCTTCATCAGCGTTTAAGGGCCATTTTTAAATCTATCTGATATCCTTCGCGTTTTTTCTGAACAGCTTGAGTCGTTACATTCAGTTTCGACCTTAGTTTATGGACCTACTTTTCTGTAGTGGAACGAGAACTGGAAGATGAATTATATCCTGTTGTAGAAAATTTAATGGTGACTTCTTTCATTGCATCGTATAGCGTAAATGTCATTTCTGTCCAACGATGGAACCACTACTTTCCATGACTTTTTGGATAGAAGAGTGACTGAAGGAAAATATGTTAATTGCAATTAACGCTTTCGCTACGAAAGCGTTAATTGCTGTAAGTCATCATTATAGCACTATATTGCGGGACAACAGCGTGAATGGTAGCTTTGTTGTTTCAAGAACGTGAGTCACTTTTCAGCTCATCTTCATTAGAAGTTCATCCAGCTTTAGAGTTTATATCCCTGAGAATATAATATTCAGAAATTTGTTTTTTTATGTAATTCAATCTACAAAATCTGATGATAGTGAGATGGCTGAGTAGTTGAGGTTTTAATTTATTTTAATGAATTGTATTATTCAAGTTACTGCAAAAAACGAAATAAAATAAAGAAATTCTTAAACTCGGAATTACTTGGAAGCAAATAATTGCAAAAGAAGAGATTTGCGCTGTATTAACCGCACAAATCCACACAACACACCGAAAACCTCATCATATAATCCCTTTGATCATATACCGCGATACTGAGTACATCCCATCATTTTATTAGGAAGACGATCGCGAAGATCCCATTCGATCTTCATGGTGAAGTGAGTGGTGAAGACCAGAAACCCATCGTCAATTATGACTATCGTTCATCAGTAAATCTTCTAAAGATATTTCTTCCATACGCACAGATATATATATGTAATGCTATGAAGGTGCCTTCTGAAACCTCCTGATCTGGCTACAGTAGCAAAAGTACGGTAGTACTCCAAAACTCATCAACACGATCGTAAAAATGATCTTCACTTGCGGAATAATTTTTCATAATTGACACACGACTAACCGAAACCACAGACAAATTGAACAATATGAAGAGGAAAATTTGAAAAATTGTCGCCAACGATGATATGGATCTTATGAAGAACTACAAAGTTGGTATAAATGATTCTAGATTAGTCGGTTTGTGAACAAAATATTAGTTATATTAAAAGTATTGCAATTGTAAAATACATGTTTTTCTAACTATTATTAACATCGGTAATCTTACGTAAAGGTAAGCTACACAACCAACATTTATTTTTTATGGGAGTGTAGTTAACATAATTTTAAGAAAAGGGCACTTCCTTGAAAAATTAATTTTAACAATATTTTTTAGTCACTACATAAGGCAAGTTTCACCTAAAAAATTTTACTGAATGTTTTGGGTTAAATCATTTGACAATGAGCACATAGCCAATTGTGACCTTAAGGACAACATTTTTCACAGGGATACGTAAAAATGGAATCACATTCTACTTTAGTTTTAGCTAATTCAATTTATATAATAATTTTGAGTTAGAAACAGTTTCATACTCCTAAACTCGCGATATGGGTCCTTAGGAACATAGTAATTCAATGAAAATGATGAGATTTTGGTATGCCCTCCACTAACGACTCAGACAATATTCTTTGTTGTCGAAAACATAATGCAAGTTCTCAATTACCCATGACACAGAAAATTTAAAAAGCGTGAGAAGACTTCATATCACTATCTGTATTCAATACCATGGGACACCTAGATAAAAATATCTTTCGAGACTTGTGAAAAATAAAAATTAAATTTACAACCAAAGTCGTTCCGTAATGGTCCGAAATGGTTCCATCTCTCATGAACCGCTGGAAAAATAGTGAGATCCGCGTAGGTACTGAAGATGATTTACAATCGGAAAGTGATTGACCCGAAATGGTAATAAAGTTAACAGATCGATTTTTGACCACTTAGTCTTTTTTTGGTTAATTTTCAGGTGCTAATGAGTATGTTATTTTGTTTTAGTCGATCTTTCACCGAAGAATCATTCTCCCAGCAACGAGTAGAAAAGAACATATAATTAAGGTGTGCCAAACTGGAAATAACAATAGGATATTTCTGTCGATTAAACCTAATTATACAATAATCTAAATAAAATAGATAATTGTTGTATACCGCTGCTATTACCTTTACCGATTAATTCCATTCGATAAAAATTAGTTTGTTATCGAATATAAATATTCAATCGAATATAAATATTCAAATTAGTATACGATCGCGGTTGGACTACTTCGATTTCGTACGCACTATTATTAAAAATATATCTCATGATCGGTGAACTTGACCGTCAGAAAGTATATGAGGATCGAAGAGAGATTGGAATCGTTCGAAACGATTAGTTTTACGTTAAAATCCGGGTTTATAATTTTTTATTGCGACTTTGCAAAACAAAACTTTCAATTCGGACCAATCGTTACTGTTATATCGAATTTGACCTCACTTTGCGCAATCCAGGCTCTTTCAATCTTGAAAATAACCGCTGATGGATAAGCGCAAGATCGGCAAAACTAAGACGGAAGCTTGATCGGAGTCGTCTGGCAGTCTGAGATGTAATTAAAATGTCATTAGTCCCGGGGATAATTCAAGAAAAGTAGCATAGATTCGAGGCTTATTTGAAACTCATATTGAAAGTATATATCGGCAAAATTTATACGATCACTTTAAAAAAAAACGAACTTAATTCCTGATCGCGCAATTGGATTGGCTGGGATTTGTGTAAGGTGTTCGTATTTTTTCGAATTCGAATTAACCTTTTCCGACGTAATCGCTTATGTTATATAGCTACAGACATTCCACAGAAATATTCGATCGATGATCATTATACCACTGAAGCGCGTGATCGTGTCGCAATATATTTAATATAAACCTCGCCTAAAGTGAATTCGTCTAGTCACTGATTGTAACGAGATTGTTTGCAACGGGTTGAAGCTGGTCTTATGCTTGAAGATCACACATATTCGCATCATACACATCGTTCTAAGATGTCGATCACATACCCCACTACGCACGAATGTGCAAATTTAACTCGAATCTTGCGTTTATGTCGGACTGGACTGTCAATCATTCCTTTTGCAATGTCAAGCTGCATCCCCCAAATGCAGGCTTCATGACAAACTGATGTCTGAAAATTTGAAATTTTTCGCTCAACAGTCGCTGGTATTTCCGTTTTTGCGTACGCGCCCTCCTTTGTTTGAAATCAATTGAGCTCGGCAAACGCGTTCCACATATATTTTTAATGGCGGTTATAAGCGATGAAATTTGATCCTTGTGAGATTTCTACCCTTATTTCGATATACCGGCGAATGGGTAGCGAGAATAAGGTGGTCGTCTGTACGCGTGAATGGGAAATGTTGAAAAGAGTGCGGAAAAATTTCCTTTTTTATAGGTCCAGATGATTAATAAAAGTCCGCACTTAACCATTAATTCATTTCAACGCGACTGAATCCTACGGACGGTCGATGCTGGGCTATTAGCCTCTGTCGTAGTCTACAAAAGAATATAATTTTTGATTAATTAATTTTGGAAATTAGTTGAGAAATAATTAAAATAAAAGTTAATCTGATCAAATCGGGCCTAGGCCTTGAAGTAATGCTAGTGTTAGAGACCAACGAAACACTGGGAGGTGAAGTGGTCAGCTTCACGCTCGTCCGTGATTATTACCCCAATTTTAAGTCAGGTACTCATTTACAGCTGAGTGAACTGGTAGCCCGGCACCCAATCCCATTTTCGAAAATTACTTGTCATCGAGGAGATTCGAACCTCGTACCAGGTGTACTCAAGGCAAGTGCTCTAGCCACTAAGCGGTTGACTACACCACCTTGTCAACTCTAAAAATGAAGTATCGTATATTCTCTTCAACAAATAATCACAAAGTTTCAACCTTGTAGGGCGAACCGTTCAAAATATATGATTTTAGACTACGTGGTCATTCCATCAAGAATCGCCAAAGTTGTGACCTTACCATCACCGATTCTTTTGAAAAATGTTGGACTTGAAGAACTTGTTTCTATCTCATTTTTCTTGTTAGGTATAGTATGTTATAGTTTTCGCAAAAATGGTGTCCGAGTCCTCTTTGAAAATTAATATCTCTGGTAATTTTTACCCTAGAATAATAAAATAAGGCTTATTTTAAAGGGGGAGGTTGTCTCAATATAAAAGAAATAAAAATTACTCTTGATTTTTTTTTACAAGGATAACGATTTTGAAATTTTTGTTTCAAGGATAACAATTTTGCCCTTTATCATTGAAAATCTCAAATTCGATTTTTTTTATATTTCGTAGGTTATACTGTTTTACAAAACGTACCAAAAAATTAACTTGGTTTCTCAATGGGATCGGAGTCAAAGAATCTAAATACATCAGTGCTTCTCAATTATGTTATAATTTTAATTTTTCTTTCTTTTCATAATTAATAAGCACTGATGGTCTTAGATTTTTTTGACTACGATCATAAAACGCGTTTCGGACTTCTACTAAAAACATATTAAAGTTGCGCCCAGACTGGAATTCCCTATACTTTGCACCTTTTATAATTTATTGAACTAAACAATTTTTCTCTTTCCTTTCAGAGTTTTTCTCGCTACGCTTGTAAATAAAATAAAAAGCGATAATATAATCCGGCCGTTCTAATCGAAATATCCGCCGCGTAGGTATTATAATAATAAAAGACAACCGGCATAAAATAGAATATCTATAGAAAATCAGGTGAGTGAAAATTTCTTTACCCGCGTTTTTAATTTTGTCGACTTGAAAGAGGACGTATTTGCAAAGTTTACGTTAAAAAAAATTTCTAACGATCAGTTCATTTTAATCGATGGCGCTACAGTCAAAGAAAAAAAAGATTTTCCTACAATTCTTAAAAAAAAAATCTCGCAATCCTTGCAAATACGGTTTTATTTTAGGTCGACGAATTCGACCAGACTGTAGAGCATTACCAGTCGAAATCTGGTTCGAAGTAATGGGGGGTGGATGCTATTTTTGGCCCTTAAGGCACCCGTTTAGTTAATGTAAGTGTTTTTCAAACTGTAGCTGAGGCCGGGCTTTTTTACACCAAAACGAGATCCAATCCCATATGCGGACTGCGTACCATGAAGCCGGATAAACTGGACTCAGCATTAAGCTGATTGTGACCAGGAACATGAAAAAAGGATTCATTCCCGTATGCGGACGGCGTACGTTGATCGATGGAGCCAAATAAAATGCCGATAGGTTGGCGCTCGGAACTTTTTCAAGCCCAGATTGTCGCATAGCGTGGCCGTCTATGCTTCGGGATGAGTTTGGGATTTGAAAAGAAACTCGGTTCGGGAAACGTTAGCCGCTTGAAACCGTTAGGGAGGGACCATTCTCCTTTTCTTCTGAATGTGTGTGGATAAGTCGTGGTACGCTTCAGGAGCGCAACAGACTGTCTAGCTCTCACTCTAGCCACTAGTATCTGTAATAGCATAATTTGGGTGAGTTAGAAAGGGTTCCCCCCTTTGAAATTTGCCTCCGACTCTTGAGCCAGCAACTTGTGTGCACCCCACGGGCGAGTGCGGCGTGATTTTCTTAAATCCTGTTGCGTACAATGCGTGCTTATCGATTAGCAATCAACCGCAATCTGATTCTGGGACCTCGGGTCATCTAGAGACAGAAGCAATGACTTCGTTGATGCTTGTGGCAGTGTGCTAGTCGATGTTGATCCAGTTTCGCAATAGAACTTTAAGAGTGAACCGATTCAGATTGCGGGGAAAAGGAATGACAAAAATTTTAGAGATTCGCATCTAAACACCCAAAAATCATTTTACTTTTTAATCAATAAACTTTTCTCCACCTCGTTTCGAAATATCGGGCGCGTCGCGTTGAGCAAGTGTTCGCGAGCTCATTTAACAGTTTGAGGAGTTCAATTGCGATCTTGTGCGTCGGAAAATATCCTGGAGTCTATGCGCTTATCAAACTGTTCGATCGGTCGGTTTTTTCGGAAACGGTAAACCAACGTGCTTTTTTTATCACAAAAAAAAAAAAATAGTATGGCTAGAAAATGCCTTTAAAATGTGTGCCTTGTGATATAAAGCTGTGCCCCCAAGAATTGTCACCTAAAATATATTGTCCTGAAGTCCCTTAATTCCCATAATAAAGCAGTGTAACTAAAAAAAAGTAAAAGTTTGAATTTTTGTCCGGATGAGAGGTAAAAGGCCGGCTGTTTACTAATTTCTTAGCAATTTTCTTATCAGTTATTCAAAATTGATTATTATTTATAAAATTATTAGAGTATTGAAAATTTACATGTTTCTCTCGATTGAAGTAATTTTTCCGACCTTTTACTGTTCACCTACTAAATCTGGACATAATTAAAAAGTTGTAAATAATAGTGAAAGTGAAATTTAAGAAAGTTGGTACGAATGCAGAGAAATAAAGGTTGCAGTGGCGGCCAAAGGCCTTACATAGACCCACGAGGGTCCATAGTGATCAGAGAAATAAAAATGGTGAGTCTTTTTTTTCATTTAATTTTTATCTTCATTATTTTATTGCCTGTTGCAGCTTCCCTCAATTCGTAAAAAATTCTCCCCATAAGAATTTCAAGCTAATATCTTTATGGGTTCCTTATGTGCAACACAATTCCGTATTGTGGGTATGGCGGACGCTTTTATTTGCTTTTCTATTAAGAGTAGATAATAAAGTAAAAACTTAAGATTTAATTTTTACTTTATAATTTTTTAACACGTTGAATGCCATGGCGGTCACCGGTGACCGGCACAGAAATGTTAACCCTTTAAATAGCATTGTCAAAATTTTAGACAAAAAGTGTGGCACGCAAAGTGTTAACAATAAAGTATTTAGATTTACTATATTGCCAAAATTTTGCTCAGATTTCTAGAAGACTCAAAGGTTATCCCGAACTTCCAATTTGGATTTAGGCGGCAGCACTCAACTAATCACCAACTTTATAAAGTAACCAAATATATTAAAGAAGGAATCCATGAAAAGAAATCGGTTGGATTGATAACTCTGGACATCGAAAAAGCCTTCGATTCTGTCTGGCACGAAGGGCTTATTCATAAATTAATAAATTTTTCCTGCCAAATGTACCTTGTGAAACTAATTCAGGCTTTCTTGTCGAATCAAAGTTATTCGGTTAAAATCAAATCTAGCATGTCCAGTTTCCACGATATTCCTGCGGGCGGCCCACAAGGCTCAAGTTTGAGCCCTACTCTATATAGTGTTTTTACTGCAGACGTGCCTACAAATTCAAGCTGCGAACTAGCCGTGTTTGCGGATGATACCTGTCTCTACACTAGAGGCGACAACCCAAACACAATCTTAGTGCTCGAATCCTTTTTGGAACGGTTGTACCAATTCTATCACAGTTGGAAAATTAAAATAAATACAACCAAAACTAAAGCTATATACTTCACGAGAAAAAGGAAGCAAATTCATCCAGACCACGAAATAATTTTTATCGGGCAACTCATCCCATGGTCTTCCAATTTAATTTACCTTGGCCTTACGCTTGACAATAAGTTAAAATTTGCTAGCCACATCGAAAACATATGCTTCAAGGTCTCAGGATGCATTCATGCGCTGTACCCTCTTATAAACAGGAAATCCTTCCTTTCTGTAGAAAATAAAGTTTCAATTTTTAAACTCGTCATTCAACCTATCATTTCCTTTCATTTCCTCCTATTTGAAGTAAATGCGCTAGCGTTCACAAAAAGAAACTACAGGTCTGTCAAAATAAATGCTTTAAAATAGCGACGAATAAGCCCCTCTATTTCTCTACAAGAATTCTACACGCTGATGCTGGTGTTTATACTATACAGGAACTGGCCGAATCCAGACTCTCCTCATTTTTGTTACGGTCCCAGTTGTTAGACAACCCGCTAATTTCATCTTTCCTATAACACATATGTTATCTACATATATACTTTTCCTTCTGTAAGTAACTACTATTTCAAATTAATAATGAAAATATTTTTATTTTTATTTTATTTTAAGTTAGATTGCAAGTTAGTGTGTAAGTTAGGTAGGAGTTAACAAGCAAGGTTTTTATTACATAATTTTTCCTTGGATTGGATTTAAATAATAAACAAAGAATTAATTTTAGTAAAAATCTAAATTGAAACTACAGATGCAAAGATGTAAAATCTGATCACTGAAATTGTAGAAAATTGTTCAAACTATTTTTAAAAATTGAAATAAATCTATTCATCTATCTAATCTGATTTGGAAGTTAAAGAGTTTTGGATGAAGAATAGTAAGAATAAAGGATGACTGACTTGGTTGGTTGGGTAGGGAAAAAATATTTTTAGTAATTAAATATTTTTATATTTTAATTTCTTATAATTTTACTAAAAGTTTTTTAATTCAGTTAACAGTTTTCTTCTTGCTCATACAATACGGGAGAGGTAAATGCAAAAAATCTTTTTCTCACTAATAGATTGTTCTAACACCAAATCAGTTCATTGCTGACATCTATGACGCATGCATCTGACCTTTATGAGATTATATCGCGCGTGAAATTTCAATTTATGCAGACGATAATCTTCGGATAATTTAGCATACCTATAACATTGTCAATGGCGAAAAATTTAAAACACAATTCCATAAATTTTTACAAGTCTAATATGTGGCGTGGCGGCGGTATATCTTAAGATTTAAAAAAAAAAATCCGACATCCTCATAATCTAGTTGAAAGATCGAAAATATATATTTAAAAAAAAAACCTTGAAAAATCTTCAACGTGTAACAATTACGTTAATAAATTTTTCGCTCAAACCCCTCAGTTTAATCGCCAAACTAGTGTTAAAAATTCTTGTCTTTTTTATAATTTATTTATTTAATTCTTTTTTTGTATATATATTATTCTGGCGCGTAGATCATCATCAGCATCGTTGAAGGATATTAATTGCATCTCATTAAGTCCGTCCATTAATCCTCGAGTCCAGAAGTTAATTAAATCACCTGGAATTCTTGTTAGAATCGACCACTTATCACATCTGAAATATTGAGCCGGATGAAATACGAGTATCTTTCAGGTGTAGGATAACGCGCTAAGATGATATTAAGATGTTGGCTAGGTTTCAAGTAGTTTGGAACTGATATCTTTGTTATGGCCGAAAATAAATCACTCTAAGACGTTCGACACGTATTTAGTGTGTAAATTTAAATTTTTTTTCGGGCCAGAGCTTTATTCAGAAGTAGTTAGGAAATTTGTTCATCTTTTCCTTTTAATCGAACGAGAAATTTATTCGATTAATATGGCGCCGATTTATTTAATTAAGGCGGAATATATGTATCTATTTTTATAATAGATTCGTAAGATGATAATTATATTAAGTTTTCGGTTGAATAATTAATGGCTTTTAGAGAATGACGTGATCTGTTTGTAGAATTTGTTTTCACTTGGGATTTTATTAATATGAAAGTATACATTTATAATATTTTTTTTATTTAATGTTCAGTCAAAATAATTATAGAGATTTCGAATAAATAACAAAATTAACTATCAAAACATTTTAATTAGAAGAGTCTCCGATTTGTTTTCAAGACCTACTTAATTGAGTGTTTTCTACAATATACTCGTATAATATAATTAATATAATATAATTTTTAGTGCAACATAAATAGTTCGTATACAAACTATAATCAAAATTCAATCGGAGCAGTAACCACCCGTTGTTAGAATGGCTGTAAACAGTCTATACTTCGCCGGGAAGGTTCGAATATTACTCCCTTTTTAAATTTTTACACATAAAGAGCAACCATAATAATAAAAGTACAAAATAAAAATAAGAAAAATTATTTCACCTGAGGGACGAATCCGATGCAAATTGGAAGTGACAAATTTCAAGCTTCTAGACTTCGAATGTATTAAAAATTGGTTGGTGACCAACCGTAATATATCTCTGCTGGGGTCTGCAATCTGTAAATGCCTGCAGTTTTCAGATAGATTGCACCTTCTTCGTCTTGAAATCGGCCTGCCTCAGGTAGGTAACCGTGTATATTATAGGTACACGTAGAATATTGTTGGTTTTTTTTCGTAACGCCGATAATAATAAGAGGAGCAGTAGTCGAGATATCCCGCTGCGATATCTGTTGGAGAATTTTAACCGTATCGTCGGACTTAGTGTAAGGTATCGACGATTTCTGAGATTTCACGCCTTTTACACTTTAAACAACATTGAAGTTGTTATACCAACCATGGGTAAATGAATTGGTAGTTTTTTTACGAGAATTGGTGATGCCATATTTGATTTTTTTTTAATGCGGATTTAAGTGAGCAGTTTTCTTGTCTTGTTCTAGGCGTATAAGCAAGTCAATATTTAAACTCTTTTTGAAGCGGTTAATAATCTCGAGGCCTTTTTCAAAATTCTGTGAGACAGAACTAGGATTCGATTCAAATCTCGAAAATTATTTCAGAAAACCTATAATAACAAAATTAACATTTAATCCACCTTCTTCCATTTATTATACTAGTGGATTGATCCGCCAGTCTTATTTTACTCCAGGACTTTTGCTGTCTATGCATGAGCCTTTTATATATGAATAAATCCAAATATATATTATATCAGTTAAAATTGTTGACTCTAAAATCTCAAGGAAGGTTTATTATATTACCTTTATAGAAAATATTACTTTGCTTTTAAAAAAAAATTTACACATGTTTCCTATAAATTTTCGTTGCAAGTCATTCCATCTAACCACGAAAAAAAATTTCATAAATACTCCATTCTAATCAAGTAAGTTCATTATTTATAATAGCTAATCGTAAAATTGTGAAATTAAAAGAAATAAATAAAATAAGTTAAAATTTTGTGGTAACTAACAATTGCAAAAAAGTAGATAGATATAGATAGTAGAACTAAACCTCAACTTAATGTTCTGTCTAAATTCTGGTATATAGGGCACTGTAACTGCTTAAAATAATATTTTTGTACTTAGGCCATGAGTGAGATTCGAACTCAAGACCTCAGGGTTTGTAGACTAAGGTGCGTATCTAATTCGATATTTAGGCACCCATAACAATAATTGAAATTTCAATTCTAAACCTGGTAACACTTTTTTTTACAAACACACACACAGAAAAGACAAGAAGTACATATTGAAGTCACAATGCATTTTACCACTTGTAAATCATTTGCCTGGCATGTGTTACAAATAAATTTAACAGCCGATAATAATTTTAATTTCATCCATGGCGGGAGATATTCTTGTAACTACTTCAGTTTAAAAATGCGGAAAAACTGCTAATAAAAAAAAATTGATTTTTGCAATATATTCCTCTTTATTTGCATTATATAAATAGCGATTATTAATTTTCCATATATAAATATCGATCGTTTCAAATTGATCACACGTTCGTTAAGCCATGATCTTCTCGCAGTTGAATTTAATGACCACAACGGATTAATATTATAAGAATTAATGGTGTCGCTTTGCTTAGCAAAGTTCTGTAGTACTTATCAACTGGCAAGTGGAATTATTACTTCGTTAAGTAAAGATTATCGTGTCAAATCGCCTAAGAATAAATGGTTTGGTAGCATTGGAAACTGCAATTCAGTGAGAAATAAACTATTCATTCTAAGCAATTTGCATGCAATTTTTAGATAACGTAGAAAAATTAAAAAGAAATTCAAATATGCATGAGGTGGAACTACTATAAATCTGTGACTCGTGTTATATTTTCTACCGATCGTCCTTAGATATTTCCATTTGGGCCTTCGCTTCCTCTTAGTGCGAGAAATCCAATTTGTTCAAAAATTTTATTCTTCCGGGTTGGTATTAAAGATTAGAAGGTGACGAATGAAAACATAAAATACAAACAAATTATGGATATTATAATAATTATTATGCAATTCACTAATAGGGTCGTTGATAGCATGCTAACCTATTTAGCATGTGACAAAAGTTTTTTTAGTTTGATCAAGATTATAGAATAATAAAATTGAGACAAAATTGCACGTCGAGATTTGATTAAATTCCTGGGTAATCTAAAGAATATCCTATAGTAAAATTTCGAATCCTTGAAATAAGTCTCCTTGAGAAAATTATAATTATCTGGCTGCCAAAAATTTTTTTTTTATTAAGTCAAAAAACAATTTTTTATAGTAACCTTAGCGTGCTATTCAAATTCAAGGGCAGAAAATCTTACACCTGTTCCCGTGTTTGCGGTGATATCATTTTGCATAATATCATATCTTCGATATGAACAGGTACGTTGTTATACATCGCTATCACCTGAAAGACCACAAAACCCATTTAAACTATCGATCGAGTTGATCTTCACACGATCGCGATGTGATTTCAGCCCACACACTCTCTTTGGTGTCTGTGTGTACTTGATGCGATCGCGATCGTTAAGAATAAATTCTTTTGTATCATATAGCGCTACGATCGTTTCGTTTTGCTTTTTTTTACGATTGTATTTTATTTATTTATTTTCAATCATCTTCTTATTCTATTGATCGAAAATGATCAATAAATGTCACATCCAGCTTCCGATTCTGAGCATTTTAGTTGTGAACTGTACGCATTACAGATACGAAACGATACGGTGCGGTAGTATGGTATCTCGATTACGTTAAATTGAATGTTTGTCGTCGAGAAAATTATTGCCGATTGGATGATTAAATTGAATTTCTATTATTGATTTTTTTTAAAGTTTTATACTGTGCAATTCAATCACAGGTGTTGCATTTAGTAGATAACTACTATATAGCAATAATTTCTGTAAATAAAATCCGAATTTCTCTCAAACTTTCTTATTAATATAAGATGAGCCAACTTATTTATATAATCAATTTCGGTGGGCTTATTATCATTTTTGGTCATAATTTCAGGATACAGAAATAAATGATTAACTGTATTTAATATTAACGCACATAGAAATTTCGACTGAAAGAACAATTATATTAACCCCCAATTCACCACAATTTCAATACGAGATATGAAATATTCGAATTTATTGTTGACTATGGGTCTCCGTTTTTTAAATCTTCTCGCGTAAAAATTATGTTAATATCGGTATCTCCTTAATGTAACCTAATATTTATTAATTTCATACCTTAAAAGTGGTGTTTATGTTGTTTTATCCAGTAGGTTAATGCCCACTAATATTAATTTGTGTCCATTTGAAAACTAACAAGCTAGTTGCCAGCAATACCGTCTCCCTAGAGGTCCATTTAACTAACAAATATACCTCACAACGAATCTGACATTAGAGATAAATGTGCATCCTATCTTCAGATATATTCCCTAAGGGCACATCTTTTATTTGACCAGCATTATAGCGTCTTCGGGATGCTTCAAGCCGCTCATTTTATTTATCATATACAATCTTAGGGTTTAGAAGCACCTCTGAACTTCATCATATCCGTTTCGGTTTTAAGTTTTTCCTTTTCAGAAAATAGTCTCACCTCCATCGAAGCTAGAAATAATCATCGGAAGGCTTGAAATTTGAATATGAAAAGATGTGAACAATAAGAGTAGGAACTACTGTCTCACAATTGATCTCAGCGTGGAACACCTGTGATATTTCAATAAACCGTAAAAAAAATAAGGTGAGGGTGTATCATCTCACCTGAATATTTTTATGTGTACATGGCAATTAAATAAATTTTTGCTCGTAAGACTTAAAATCGAAATACTCGTAAGCTCGCTGATGCAATCGTCTTACTTGAGAATGATCGGCGATCGCAACAATTATTTCGCTTTGCATGTTGTGATCGTCACTTATAATCTTCATGCCGAATTTCACGAGAAAATTCCTCTAGATAAGACTAATTGACTTCAATTGATCGCACCTATTGTTCGATCGTACGATCGAATTACATCTCATTCAATCGAAATATTACCTCGGTAAAATGCCGGAAAGTATCTGCGCGATTGGCAATTGAAGATACTTTCGATCAGATTTTTTTTTCGTTTTTCGATTTCATTGTATCTGGACGCATAGGTGTTTTTTTCTGCTCGTCGTCATAAGACTTATTTGAAAACGATTTAGATAGATCACTTTGATCATGCCGACAAATTAGGTTACAACTTTTTAAGTAAGATATTCACGCATTTTTGATGCGCCTGACTTTGAATTGATCTTAAGTACTAAACATTTTTTCTCGAGAAAGGTGAAGATTGATCGTATTATTGGGCGAAACATTTTCCTATATTGCATAATTTATATATATATTATATGAGTAAATAAAAGGTTAAGTTGTAAATGTGTTGTTTCCAGTAAACAAAAAAGCCTCGAACAGAACTCGTAGTATAAACCGTAAAAGGATATTTCATAATAATAAACATAATAATAAACATAATAAACAAATTATTACGAGATCAATGATCGTCTGCAATCTGCATTCTCAATAATTTTTTTACTAAATTAATATAGGTACAATAAGTTTTGATCATATTTCTCCGCACTGTCAAAAACGATCACAGCTTGAGATCACCAAAGTCTGTTGAACAAGTTACATCACATAAAACATGATAGCCAACCAGCCAATCAATAATAAAAACAACACAAAAATAACAAACGATCGTTATATTTATCATACAAAATACTATACAATATAAAGATCCGTAAAAATTACGATTTTAACGCGTTCAATATCGATAAAGTCGTAAACAATGATTTTGATGCCTCATTTTCACACAATTTCGGAATGATCAATGTCAATTTGAATTGAATATTTTTTTTTCTTTACGTTTTTCTCAATAGCCAAATGGTATTTTACATAGTCGTAGAATCGTGTATTGTTTTCCGTCACGGAATTTGATGGCTAATATTTATGTAAATTTACCAAATAGATTTCTGGCTAGTTAAGGCCTCTTTTTTCGGCCTTTTGATTCAAGTTCCATTAATTCTAAAGATTTTTTTTTCACCGCCATAAATAGATAATAAATGATAAGAGTCCCGTATCAATTATGTACAGGTCTTCTTCTAATTGGACTCTCTTTGACGCAATAATCTTAGCACACTTATATTGTTTGTTTTTTTCTTTAATACAAAGCGGTACCAAATTATTGTGACATTATTCCAGTTTTTAATTTTTATTTATGTTAATTTCTTTAGAAAATAAAGCTGCCTACTAAATTTTTCATCCAACATTTTGCCACCTGGTATAGGAGTGTCAAAGCTATTAATTGTAATGAAATGACAAAAAAGAGCTAATCGGAATCAACGGGCTCAACTTACTATTTTGTTTATTTCGTTATGGAAAAAATATTCAGTTCAACATTTGTACCGTTTTCTATAAAATTAACAAAACTAAGTTTAATTTTTATAAAATTCAAATTTCGTTTTTAAAACTAACAAAATTTAAAATAAATTAGACGGATAAATTGAAACTTACAAAAATTTACACAGATGCAAATACTGAGTGCTGTTTCGGAAATGCCAAAGATAATCACGGAAAGTATAACGATGTTACAGAAAAGTAAAATCGCGAAACACAAAACTTCGACACAGAAAATCCCGGACCAAATTTTTAAAAATCGTTAAAATTTCTTTAAAAAATAAAATAAAATTGGAGTACGTATATATCGGACCAGTACCTATTTAAAACCTTAAATAAACACTAAAAAATTGCGACTTTTTAACCTTATCTATTAAAAAATTTATTAAAATTCATTAGGTATAATAACAATTAAAAAATATTTCAGTGATTAGATCTTAATCTTTACAACTGCAGATGTTAAAAAATGTAAGACTAGTTCTTATTAAAGTCAAATACATATACACATATACAGTGAATGCCAGGCTATCAGATCTTCAATTTTCGACAAGATTAATTTGATAAATTCAAGCTTAAAAGAAACGCGAACTTTATGATCAGATCTCACACAATTCATAATATAGTTAAACATTACCCATTACCCATTTTGTCCTCATCGCATTGTCTCTAATTGATTTACAAATCCATAACAATTTTTTTTCAAAGTCAAACACCCATCAGCTATTGTATCTACACAGCAAATCCAATTTGTGCGAGATGAAAAATTTCATTACAATTAAAGTGGACAGGTGGACATATCCCAGGTGTTGTTCAAGTTCGATCGATGTCTGTTGTTTTTTCTTCTAATAACAATTTAACTAGATACGATCGATCAGTTAGTTGCAAGACTATATTCATCGAATTGTTTTCGTATAATAGCCCCACAGCGTCCAGGAAAATGATCGCAATCCGATCGAACATACAAGCCGATGAACTAAAGAATAGATACGATATCTTCTTTAAAATAGAGTTATAGAGACCCCAAAAATAAAGTCATTACTAATTGGACGGATACATTAATCTTCCGCGGCGGTGTCAATTAGCGATCGCCATAAATAATGCTTTGTTTTGTTTTCCATATATCTATTATAATCTATCGTCTTCTTACTAAAGATACAACATCTCAATCGGTTTTTTGAAATCGAGCCGAAAAAAGAGGTGTATCTTTTTTTTATATATAAAAATTCTAAAATTCCATTTTCGGTATGGGACAGGAGTGTCAAGCCTTTAATATGTGTGTCCATTGGCACCTCTACCTTTAGTTGCCTACGAAAAGATCTTCCTATAATGTTATCGCGACAGTATGATCGCACTAGATCAATATTTAAGAGATCGGATACATATTTTAGGTTGTAGACAACATGTTTGGAGTTGATCGAAAATTTATTCTTAATGTTGATTTTATTTAAATTTTATTGTCAGCATTTTTTTGATTATTTTTTTTTTAATCGGACCGGAGAAACACATTAATGGTTCTGAGGTTAATGCAGCAGCGTGGTTGTGACACTCCCTTGGAGATTTTCTTTAGTAAATATTATAACTCATAGTTTCTTGCCTTTTTCTTTTCAAAAGACAGCCAAACATTCCAGTAGCTAAAATACTAAATGGTCGGTCTTTATACCGAACGGGAAACACCACCTACGCCATTGACATACAACATAAACTCCGTACGTGTGCTAAGCAAATTTATTACCTGTGCACAAACGATATCAAATGTTCTGCAGTTCTTTTGCTACTGCACAAAATTGCAGCACGGAGGGTCTCCTTGATCGCGCACAAACTAATTGTCGCCGCGACGAAGATACAATTTTATCTACTCGCATGTATGGCAGATACGTGGTATTGTGGTGTAGAGCAAGTGATCAAATTAATGACAAAATGCAATATCAGTAGACAGAGAAATTGTGGTGTGATCGTATTCAACAAAATTTTTTATCGCATACGATCACAACAGGTACGAATTGATCAATTAATATCGTCGCGATCACTTTAGGAGGGCGTTATCCGTGTCGCAATCGCAAAATATGGTTTCGGTATAGTGTTTCATAATAATTTATCCTTTATGAATGTATGTGGAAGCAGCATACGTGTTTTGCGTAAGGTTAGTGGTCTTGACGGCACGATCACCCGATCAGTTCCACTCTCAGAACAAACACTTAAATATTTTTCGTCATAATGATCACAATATATCAAATTATATTTTTGAATTAATGAAACGACATTCAGACTGGTGTCAGTTTTAATAATTTTTCAGGAAATTAACTCGAAGAAACAAGAGGTATTTTATTGTTAGAATGTTATAATAAAAAAAAGAAGTAATAAGTAGTAATAAGTAAGCAGCTCAGGTCAAGTCAGAGTTATGAAAAAAGTGTTTAGAAGCAAATATGACACAATCGAAACACGAAACCACACTCATTATTTTTTGACAAGCTTTAAAATTATTTTTTTGAAATCATAAAATGACACTCCATCCCACAGGCCATTACCGGCACTGTTCCTTAAGTATATTTAAACATGAAATAATTGTTGTTGAAATTATTGACATTAATATAAATAATTAAATTATATTATAATTGAAATTTTAATAACTTCTAGCGGAAAAAGTTTAAACCAATTTTAAAAACTCAAAAGTCATTGAAGTTGAAAATAGAAAATATTACTATAGTATAAGCTCTTTTACTTATACATCCATAAAATGACTACACTTATTAAGATGAAACCAAATTCCACTCGTATACACTTTTTTTTTGTTTTTTTGGAACACATATTTAATAATAACTCTAAATCGATGATCGCTTGCGATCAAGGTTTGATTTATCGCTAGAAATAAATCATGTAAAGCGCTTTCTCAATCATTAGCATTTACGAATATACTAGATATATCTGAAAATTTAAATTATGTTAAATTTAAAATATTGAAAAATATTAACATGTCCTAAAACATTTATATGTTTATCATACACAGACAGATATTATGTAGATATATAGAGATAGCCCACAGAGTTTAGCTAGATCTCGACTTATGGTAGAGTCGGCGACTTTTTAATATTTCTGCAACTGGTTATGCTTTTTCAAAGTTTTTCTAATTAATGGTTTATTCGTATTAACAGTGACTCCACAAATTTATAAGAAAATTTAAATAATTGTAAATTAACTTTTAAAATTTGCCAAAGTATGTCGGTTTCAATCAGTGGGTTTCAATTAAATTTATGTGTTTTAGCAACTTACTATTAATATCACCAAATCGCTTTGACTTACACTTTTTACAATAGATATTAAATAAATAATAAATTCTAATAAATTCATGTTACATTCATATGAAGAATGGAGAGTGAGTGATCTATGAATGTTGAAACTAATATTCCATGTAACTGTGTTTCCTCGTCAAAAATTTGCATTTGACAAAAACTTTTCTTATAAATTTAAAGTTACAAACGTTATAATTTATCTCTGAGCCACTGTAAGCCTTATTCAATATTGCGATTCCCAGACATTTAATAAATGATTTATCAGCTGGCAATGAAAATTACGAAAAAACTTGATTTATTGCAACAATTTCCTACAAAATTGTCTGATAATATGGTGAGGATGTCTAAAGCACGAAAATTTAAATAAATTGTTAAATAAACTGCGCTAAAAGTTTGAGCACAGGCTCAGAGGAGATCAATCAGCACCTGTATTTAATCTTTATTCCGGTCTTAGATCGCATCTTGACGACGATGACGTAGCACTGTATCGAGAGTTAACTAATTGGCGCGATCAGATTCAGTTTCAGCATCTAATTAAAATCGACAATTTTATTTTCGTTTGTGAAATTTCACGTCCCCGGGGACTTAGTGTGGTCAGATTTCTTCTGCTTCTTGTTTGCCGTTTACTGATGTTGCTGCAGCCAACAGGTTAAAATGTCAGGCCGTTAATGACCCTCTTAAAGAGTTAGAGAGCTGGCTAGAAATCGAATAACCGTTTTGGATTTTGATAAAAAAATAAAACTGTTATTGTGATATTTTCACCTAAAGCATAAGACTTTTCAAGATTTTGTATCAATTTACTAGCAAAAAGAAAAGCCATGATCGCAGTGCGATCAGCATCTTATGATCGATTCAAAAAATGGAAATTGGATCTGATTGCCCCCGGAGCAGAAGTAGCGCTCTTTTGTTTGATTATTGACAATTTACTACCGGGTATTTCGACCATCTTATCCATTTGCCCGAGCAAAGATACTCGGTATCTAACGCTTTGATCGAGTGATAATATTTAATGTCAACACTTTTGTTCGCGCTACGATTAACGATCAAACGCTCGGCGAAACAACACTGCGATGCGATCGATCTAGGATTTAATAGTCGATAAAAAACCGATTCGAAAAGATCATTTCCTTGAAGAGTTATGGATCATTACGAACGGAATACAAATTGACTACTTGGTTTCAAATTCACTCATTGATGTCACCTGATATTAAAATGGGTAATTAGGAATGAACTTCTAATTGGTTCAGGCAGGCACTATAAAATATTTTACGATAATTAATTGCCGATCGTTGTTGGTAACCTGGAGCGGTGATAATAGGTGAAAATAAATCTGTAATATGAGGAAAATCGTTTGGATGGTTAGACTATTGGTTCGGTCAAAGCTTTATTTTATTTTAAAAAATTAATCTGATTGTATTGTTGGAGGTATTATAAAAAAAATGTCAATTCGTTCCTTCGATATTCTTTCTCCGTCGTCTTTTAGTCCGAGTTTTTCTCTCGAAGCTTTTCAAAATATCTTTTATCCTGCCAAAGGATTTTAGCCTAGAATCGATAAAATTCACTCAGGCTTTGGTATAACTGAAACTATTAACATTTGTACTTTATTATTTTTTAATAATATAGTATTGTGATCGACTTGAAATTTCTAAAAAATGTGCTACCCTGAAATTTTGTATTTTCACGTTTTAGGACTAGTAGAGCCTAGAAAAGCAAAAAAAAAATAATGTCCGTCTGTACGCCGTCCGACGTCCGCTGGAGTGGGGGATAAGTAATGCGTCCGAAACGCAAGAAACACGAGATCGACACATTCTAAAATCCGTATCTGCTAGACCGGCACGCAATTAAAACTTGACAAATATCTGTAGTTATATTAGGAGAGTAAACTGAAATAGAATTGCGTTTCAAACTTCTACCGGAAAAATAATAAAGTTGCGCCCAGACCATGGGCAGAATTTCAAATATTTTTATAGTTAGCTATAATTATTATTTTGTATCTTTTCACACATGTTTTTTAAAAATAAAATGCTATCATGAATCCTAAGTCGCAGTATTAAATCTTAAAATAATTTCTATCAATATCTACAGTTCTAATTCGGTATCGAAATACAGTATTTCCAGTTGGATAAAACGAGATAGTTGGATAAAATCCTTGGCGAACAATATTTAACGCCATTCGAATTAATTTACCAAACTCTGTCAAACATATTTTAAATGTCACGAGCAAACAAACCACATTCTGATTGGTAAATCATACTGTTTATCTTGGTTTAGTATACACCCTTCTGTTTAATCGATTTTAATTATATTTAAAAATTTGAATATTTACAGTGTTTTAAAAAAGTAGTTCAATTGCACTTGAAAATTTCAAAATCAATTTTGGTGGACTCAAAACTTGAGCTTTTGAAATAGAGAAAAATTTCACAAATTTTCAAAATACCTCTTATCTTCTCCGGTGATGAAACGCAAGATTAGGTGCCCTACTCGTGCTGAGCTACACAAATCATTCGAAAAATACCTAAGAAGGCAATTAACGTATTCAAATCGTTGCTTCTAATGAACATGTAACTAATTTCTTTCAACACCATTTTTCGATGGCCATTCATTTTACCTATTAGTGGCTACCCACTCTCTTATAAAAGATGTGAAAGATCAGAACGGTTGGTTCATAAGGTATTCGGTCACTAAATACCTAAACAGTTTTAAATACACGTGAGAAAAATTAACTCGGTATTTTCTCGAGTCGGGTTGAAAAAAAAACATATTAATATCGATCGGTTGATCGGTTGATCGGTCTTTCGATCGCAGCGTTAAAAATAGCAGCCTTCTCGACAAATCCCATAAATATCATCCAGTATCTTGTCTTTGACTTGTTTTGAGCAGTCTCATTATGAATGCGCTCTATGTCATCGCAATGGTCAAGGAAAAATGTTACTAGATATGCCAACAAGGCCATCGAAGTGACTATAGAGCACGTTTGAAATTCAAAACTGTCCGGCAAGGAAAATCTTAAATTGTTTTTTTTCTGCATTTCAAGAAATAGAAATAGCATCAATAATTAACAAATTAATTAAATTCAAATATTAAGAAGAACGAAACGTATCTCAGATACTTTTCGATAGGTGAAAATTGATTTTAAACCCGTTGGTACAGATTGATCTGGGCTTCCCCAACAAACTTCTCAAATTTGAATTGGAGTTCTATGCTTTTTGGGTTTTCTTGGTATTCCTATACAAATATGTATTATGAGTTTAAATACATATATAGTCAGTTAAACATCTTCTTTTTTGTTGTGTGGAATTCATAAATAACCCTCTCGCCCGGCATCGGTATCTCGGTATAGCGATGTCTCCATATCAAAATCACGTATACAGCTTAATTTCCTATAATAAATGAATCTCTTCACATACGATTCACAGACACACATAAGAACATACGATCTTGAGGCAAACAGGTGATCATTCAGCAATTAACTCTACTCTGAGAGCATAATTTATATCCATTCTATTCACATATCGATATCATAAATTTGACTATTTTGTAGGCTTTTTGGTGCTTCTTCGCACCCATGCATGCTATTCAGAATGGTGTTGGCTGGTGATCGCTGATCGGATCCATAGTGAATCAATTGATATTGCCGCTGCATAGATCACCACACACATACGCATCTTTTATTTTAAATTTTTTTTTTTAAATCTAACAAATGGATAGATACTTAAATTGAAGATATTTCTACGGATTGGACATGGGAGAGTTTCAATTTAAATCGCACCGGGTAAAGCATCTCGTTTACATGTAATGATAATTTTATGTTAAATTATTCTCTCTCAACTTGTTAGTTTTTAATTTTTCTAGCTTAGGTTTTTTAAAGACAGGAATTCGTTGTTTCATAAACGATCTGTTGAACTTGCTGTTTTTGATCAAATTTTGATAATGACTTAAAAGACGATCGACATGAAAATTAAAACAGATTTTGTTTTTGTCTTATAAAGTTAGGTTATTTGCTAAAAGCTTTGCACATTCTTTACTTTGAAAACTGAATTTTTTTCATTTGCAAATATATATTTTTAGAGTAAAAACTTGAAATTATCAGCACAGTAAGGTAAAAGATTCTGAACAATATTTTTAGTTAGATACCCAAAATACTATATCTTGAGGTATGAATATACAAAAAAACTAAAGCAAATTTCTGGATTTTTGTACAATGAGTCCGTAGGCAGGAAGAGATGTTAAGTACCTATTTGTTTAAAATTAGATCGAATCATTGGTTGCGCCTTTTCTTTGAATTTGTAAAAAATAAAATACTCAAAAAGTGGCAGTCTTTGCCTACAAAAGTGTTTATGTTATAAATAAGTAAACATAACGAATCGAGTGTTTGCCACTTCTACGAAATTTCTCTGGTTGAATTCAGGACATCACATTCGCCATTTTTTCGAGATGAGTTCTCTTTGAAAGAACCTCAACAGGTTTTCCGGGAATAGATTGTTGGCTTATCGCCCAACCCTTGTTAGAGGATGGACTAAAATGATTTTAAATAGGTCTTAAACTATCTCTGATTTACTGATATACCATTTATTGAAGTGAGAACGACAAACTGCACTGTTTATTGGTAGTTCTTATTTTTTCTCCAGAAAAAAAATATTATCCACATTGGTTACTTGATCTCCTAAACTGGATTTGAGAATCTTCTTTCTTCGTACGCAAATGATTGAGATAACCCTTGCCAAGGGCCTCTTAACTATGCCAAATAGGCGCATCGTATCGGCTTTCATCCATTGGTGAAATTGACATGTATCGAACCCAAGGCACCTTGACACGATCGATCGCGCGGCTTAAATCCAAAAGAGGTTGTCAGTTAAGTATCGAACTGACTGAATCATCGTACATTATTACCAAAAACGATCCGTTAAAAAAAAATAAAACTGCCAAATCATGGCTAATGCCACTTCGCCGACTTCTTTCTTATGCACATTTATTATCCATAGGTATGGTGCCTAGAGAGGCGTATACCAAATAGACGTGGACTGCTCCGTAAATTCCTTAAATTTCGAACGCGATAGTAGTTATAAATAATAGTCTAGTTTGGTGCGATCATCCACACTTCTTATTACTGCAGAGGAGATGACCATATAAAGTCGGAACTATTTTACTAAATCAATATCGAATTTCGGCTTGGGTAAGCTTTTAAATCATACTCGAATTACCGACGTAGAGTGAGATAGAGCGAACAATTATAAGAAACGCGATCTCTCTGATTACTAAATCGAAGGAATTATAAAAATAAATAAAGAAGGAAATTCAAAATAATGGCAACGGCGGCAAGATCACTAAAGATCATTTTTCGATCGTTCGATTTTTTTTTATTATTATACGCGATTGATCTAGTATTTCGTTTCTTTCTCGCGCTATGATGTATATTTTTATTTTCTTAAAATTTGTTGTTTGTAGGCAGGTACCCGATCTGGTTTGTAAATTTTCTGATATTGAGATGTAATCTCGATAAACTAGAGTCTTGGATAGAAGGAAGGCTTTTTGATCGTAAGCCGCACATGCAAGATCACTAGACAGAATTAAAGTGTAACGTTCTTGGCATGATCATCTCTTTATACAAAGTATGTAGGGTAGATACACCTTTTAACGGAGGCTGGAACGTATAGTTTTTGATGGTATACGTCTTGGCTGAAAGCGTAACCATTGCTAATTGATCGTGATCGATTACGGATATAATGTTTGATCAACGACCTCAATTTAATCAGATGATCAATCGATTTGCTACAAGTTCTTTTTGTTTTTTCCATGATGTAGTTGTTGTTGTTTATATAACGGCTGGCGTAGGTGTAACGATATCGCGTATCAACACCGGTGGTAGGTTTAAGCGGTGATCAACAGAAGAGATTAACAACAATAAAAAAACAGCAAACATTGTGTTAGATATATAGCAACAAGTAAGATAAATTAAATCGATAAACGAGAATGTTTTATACATTTCGGTGAAAATACTGGTATACTGTAGATTCTAGTACCTAACGTTATTGAAAGATCTATTAATTTTTTAATTTTTTTTTTTTAAAAAAAAAACGTATCCACCTTTTCGTATTAAAACTGCCCTAACGGTTATTGCAAACCTGGATTAGATGAGATAATTTGATGAATAGTTTGAGCAAGTGATTTACATTTTGGCGTGTCGGTGCGATAATAAAGGGCGGATATAGCGGCCTGATTGAAATAAAATTAATTTGTAAGATATAATAATATCTATTATTAAAAGAGTTGATCAAATACGTTAACATTAATTTGGATAATACCACACACTACTTTCTGTATTATGGGTAAATACTTGGTTTTTAAGTTGAACATCTCTCCACCTTTGGTAGTAATTTCTTGTGTAAAATTGTAAATTATTCGTGTTGTTCACACAAATGTTAGTCTAACTTCGTCGTCAAGTCCTTATTTTACATTACTTTGTATTTTATTGGCTTTTCATGAAATTAATGTAATAATCGTTGGAACAATGAAAAGTAGTATTGAGTATTGTTTATGACTATTATAAATTAACTATATACATACATCAATTTCATTAAAAACATTTTTTCAAATTTATGTAATTTGTAAATACAAATACCAATAGAAATAACGGAATTATTTAATTAAAAAAAATATATTTGGTTAATTGCAATAAGTGAATAATGAAATATTATTAATATAAATGCAAAGAATTATATTATGAAATGAAACATTATAAATATGAATACAAACAATTATATTATGAAATGAAATATTATAAATATGAATACAAACAATTATATTATAAACACATAATACTGATTCATTACCATAATTCATTGAAATAACGAACAATTCTCAAGGGAATTAATGCATTCATCAAGCTATGAATTCGTAAATTCATTGTTTTAATGATGTTTCTTAACTTATGATCATCGACTCAAATTTATTGATTTTTTACATTATAATGATGTGCATATCACATTTTTGGAACGATATTTCTGTTAACACAGTGATGATATTTTTGCTATTTAGCAAAACAAGCTAGTAAGTTAAGGTAAAATGGTAACTAAAGTTATCGTAACAAACGACGCCATGCAACTACAAATTAAAAATTAATTTTCTTGTATTACCTTAAAAATTACGAAACAACACCTTTCGTTTGGCACCTGCAATCGCAAGCTACGGAAATTAAGAAGTGTGACCGAAATTATTTTTATTATAAGAGTGTGAGGTATGAAACTGCCAAATCATTGAAAATAACAACCTCGGATCGACCTGGAAAAATGCAGCGCACTTGAAATCCGGCCTGCGTTCATTAGTGGTGAAAAGCCTTAAAACCGAAATTACTATAAGTGAACGATTGGAGTGACACTGCAAGAAACTAGGAGTTTGCACACAAGCGTAAGGTCACATTTGGCAGATATTATGCTGTTTAAAGCTTAAATCAACTATCGTTTAATATTACACGTACCTGTAACTTACCTCTAGTGCGCGACATTCACGTCACGTGATGACGATGTGGAGCGAGAAAAGGGTTCAAGCATCGAAGGCTGACAACAATTTCCCGTCCTGACGGGAAAGATTATAATCTAAAGGATTTCTGTACCTCCCTTAGATTTTGATGTCATCCCACCTGCGGCTTTCATCGAGACACGTTTTGAAGAAATACGGAGCAGTACTACCTGACACCAATCCGGACATATACGACCGCTTACAATGACTTCAGGAAAAACGATTTTCTTCCCGTTATGGGGTAGAATATGACGGTACTGTAGGCGGTGGAAATAGCTACATTTACGAAAAATCTGAGAAAGTTTTTCGTGTAATAAAACGAATAGGTGCTCCCTGTTCACCTACAACCCCTTCGCAGCAATGTTGTACTATACAAGGGGGTTACGTGTTATCACTCAACCCAATGTTGAAGAAAAATGAAAGCGTAAAAGGTGTCACGTGATGACAAATGACTTTAATCGAGTCAATTGTGTGTCACGTGACAGACGATAAATTACACTAATGTATGCCAGTGATCGGTTTTTACTTTCACTCAAAACCGACAGGAACTACATCGAGATATAGTACACTCGATACCTAAACGCAAGGACGAGTGTCGAGTGGCGGTTTTTAATGGAATAGTGAATTAGCAGAAGGTTGGGCGGTAGACATGCACCGAGGCAAATTTATAAAGCATATCCCTTTTGTTTTCATTTACATAAATTTTACCATAATAAACGACACAAGGAACGACCTGCTAAAAGTCATTTTAAAAATATATCAGCTCTGATTGCGCTTCTTAAAATCTGGGATCCACAAATGATAATATATCTTCAAACGCTGTCTGCTGGCAAACACAAATACGAAAAAAACTTGTTTTTTATAAATATACCTAGTTCAAATCAATTTTGAAATATCAAAGTTAGAACCCTACAACTCAACAGTTTCTACGTCCCAAAATGTTATTTTAGATTGTTAGATACAAGAACATTTAAATGTTGAAAGGCTTCCCAATAACTTAACATCTCTGTTGCCTCTTACCGCTCTTACCAAAAGTATGTAAGTATGAACACCCGCGCCGTTTTAGTTTTAGCTTCTGGGCTCTATAGACCTATATTCCGCCAATCATGTCGATCGCTTTTTGCAAAAAGCTTCATTGATAAAAAAAACTCAAAAATAATGCCAAGTTTCAACTTTCTAGCATAAGCGGTTCCTGAAATGGGTAATCTAGAGAAGGAGTTAGTTCTAAAAGTTGAAAATACAAAATTCCAGGTCCATTACCATTTTTTTCTATCTTTTTGTAATTAGTAAAATGTTAAATTTTATAACAAAAATACGAAAATTGAAAAAAATTTATGAGAAGCACGTGCATGAAATTAGTATCAAACGAGCCATGGACAATTTAGTGTACCTATATAATCACTGACTCTAGTCTAGATTTCAACAATCTTTTTCTGGACAGTCTGTCTAAACTGCTGTATGCACGAGACACCGTAATCATAGTCAATCAAATTGTCACACAGAATTACTTTAAATTATACGCTAACGTGTGTGGGTACGTGCGCCAGGTAGTGCATAAAACACAAGACAGGGTTATGCTCCTCTGCATTTTTCTTAAGTCGTAATCTGTACAGCCTCAATTTACTGTAATTTAAAGGAAAAAAATGTAATCAGCAGATTATCCGCTTCTAATACCGTGTCACTCGATTAAATCACACACAGGTGGATTTTACTTCTTCCTGACACTGTGACATCAAAGTGACTAACTATATGGGCAATAAACACCTGTCTGGGTGACACAATGAAGGTGTTGTAATTTATAACGAAAAACCATCGCAATCAAAATAACTAAACTAAAAAAAATAATCTCCATCTGCTTTTTATATACATTTATCGCACTTTTCTCACTATGTCCATGGCTTATTATGACTACAAATTGAGATTGTCCCGATAGCAGAAAACTCATAAAATCACTGAGTAATTACCATAAAGCGAGCATAAATAATCGAAGAATTTTGTCAAATATCTTCAAACGTTCGTCCACATCTCTCCGATTGGAAAAATAAAGTCTGATATCGAAATTTTTGTATACAAAAATGTTAAAATTAATCCCCAAAAAATAGTCGCACTATAAAAATAATGGGATTGACCATCTAATCGATGATAATTCTCTTTTAAATGATGCTTTTTCGACAGCATAGTTTTTTTTATTATTTTTATTTAGAATGCTGTATCTTGATAGGTTCAGCATTTTAGAGACTATGCTCTCGGTAAAATGCCACCATGATAGTGTTTCGTACAGCTGGCCAACTTAACGGCCCCACCGACATTTTTAAAGTTGTTTTTATAGATTTTTTACGATCCCAGAAATTACAGTGCTTAAATTGACATTTGCATAAATTAAATCTGTTTAAAGCAAATCAAATCGAATCAAGTCAAAGCAAAGCATCATCACCCACCATCATCATAACCATCATCAAAATATTTATAAAAAAAGACAGGAAAAAAAACTTCACCTCCATATAAATAATATAAATATGTATAAGAAAACTTTTTCGGTTTGTTTGAGCTTTGAATAGGTAGAGAGAAGCACTTAACTACGCTGACACCTTATAGACGAACGTCGTATAGATCAAGACGAGAGCTCATTAATTGTTTGATTTTTTTATTCGAAAAACTTCATTCTGCCGACGGTATTTTTATTCGAAGGCTTATTGATATTTGGTGCAAGATGAGTTTTGAATTTCCTTTTAATTCGAAATTATCAATCCCCCTAACTTTACATAATAGTTATTGATCCAAACTTAAGAGATGTTTTGTTACTCCCAAAAATATAGTTACCTAATAGAAAAAATGCTATTTTTCAATTTTATACTATACGCCGTTCCGTATGCCACTGCTGGTATTTATCGGAATACTAAGTTTAAAAGTACGGTGTTCAAGAAATATGAAATTATATAGATTCTCCACTATATAATATATACCACCACTATAATATATCGGTACTCAAGCGTAATTTTAGCTTTCAGTACTGAAACGTTCAAAGCTATAGAAGAACATTTTGGATACTGACTGACATTGAAAACATTTCGTGATTGATTTTTTGCAATAATGAATTAGGAAAATTATTAGCTATTATTTCTGCCACTTTTGTGAATAGAGAATATGAAAAAAAATATTTTATAAACCCTGGCAAATATTTGAAAAATAAATTTGGTAAAATTTTTGGGCGAAAATAGGCGTTGTATAGAGTAAAAATATCAGTTTGGCAAACAAACATTAGGTGATTTTTCTATCTGACTACATGAAATATTTGACAAAGTTGCATACAGACAAGAAGCAGATTCAGCTATAGGAAGAAAGTGAAGGCGAACCAATCGTGGAAATTCGACCGAAAAAAAGGTTCTCTTTTGGTCCGTTCAACCGCAAATCAACCATCAAATTAATTAAAATCCAACAAAAGTCGCACCTCTTCGACTATAAACCATTTGCACTCTATTCATTTCTGTCTTAGCTCCGAAACCTTTGCCACAGACTATTTAAAAAAAAAACTCCTTAACGAAAAACGTACGAGTATCAAACATCAAAACGGCAACACTATGTCTACTAAGAATCAGCCAACCATCACTAAGCAAAAATCCTTGCACTGAAGGTGGTCAATATCGCAAGCAACTGCACAGGTTGCTCATGTGGTGCATCATCATCAATTTTAAGATCAAAAACAAAGAAGATCCATAAGACGTTCAAAGACGAACTTCGCTAGCCAACCTGGAGACCCTTGAAATCCCGAACTGAAATCCATAGCCATGTGAGACATGGCGGTGCCTTTTCCAACGGATTATTGCATCTCTCATACATACACAAAACACTGGTTACAGGGATCCCCGGGAAGCCGAGCCAAATGATTAATTGTCCTCATCGGGGAATTAGGAAATCGAAGGTAGGAACGGATAATTAATGGATTTGGCTAATTAAGTTCGTAATTAGTTCTACGCAAGATCAACACTCTTGAGAAGATTGCCCTGATTGCGGTATGTTGAAACTTCTTACATTTTTCCCGTGGCAATTTTCCTAATATTTTTGAACGCTACCTGTTCGCACTCTTTTTCTCTTTCTATAATACGAAATATTCCGGGAAAGGTCCTTTTTCTATTGAAAGGATTTCCTTCTTATTTTTTTTTGTCCTTTTTCTCTCGCTCATAATAGCGAATCCTATTACTTTGCCGGATGCCACAGAGACGACGAGTTACAAGTATTTGACGCGCGTACTATACTCTATCTTATCGCACTCTGTCCTATATCACATTTGTACAGAATTATTGGGTGAATAAGAGAAAAGCCTAATCTGGGCTTTCATGCGAACAGTTCTACTTTATGCTAAGGACTTAGTGTGTACCAAAAGAAAAGAAGGAATCAAAAGGATATCATCCGGTCTTTTGCATATATGCGATTATTACTCCCTCTGTTGAGGATCTAGTTTAAGATGGAATCGACAGTTTATCACTGGAGGTCTGTGTGTCTGTTTTTTAAAGATTTTGCTGGGAAGAAAAAAAGCCTTAAAAAGATAAAGCCGCCGATAGCTTATCTCCTGCGTAATATAATTCTTGAATTCTAACTAAATGATTTTCAAAGACATGTCCGAATATTCGCAGTGCGCCATCATAGGTGGTGTTTGTTTATTTTTCTAAGCCGCTAGCTAAGCAACTTGAAAAGATACTGGTCGCCAAAAAATGCGGTTATTCGCACTTTACCATAATACACAATTCCCGAGTACTGAAAATAAAAATAAAAATAAAATATCTAGCTAACAACCTGGCGGCATTTTTATGATCAGGTAGCACTTCTCGAATTTTATAAGTAGCCCAAATAATTAAATTAATAAAAATGGAGCTGATTGCATTCATCTGAGCACCATTCAACATACACACCTTCTTAATTACATCAGCCCCTTTGGCGTGAAGGTACACGATAGATAGCCAAGTTCGAGTTTTGTGGCTTTTCAATTAAAATCCCCTGAAGAAATCCGTTAGGCTTGAAATGAGTTGATTTTGAACACGCTATACATACCGAACCAATGGTAACAGGTATCATTATATCTTAGATGTAAGATACATAACTCAGCCAACCATCAGCTAGATTAGAGCAGTACTACAGCAGTAGATACATGACATGTACGAGTATGGTAGACATCAGGCATTCGTCAAATATACGCGCTGACCATCAGAATGGTTTCATAATACGAAAGCCGTACGGACCAAAAAAAAAAATCCAGGTGTGAATAATTGAGGCAAGATTAACCCCAAGCTGAGCCGTGAAGACTAACCAGAAAAATCAGCGAACCGATCTACTAGGCGGGATAACAATCTAACTACGACCGTATGTTCCAGTTCTGGAAAAGATACACAAGCCTTTTTTTATATATTAGAAAATAAAAGCAAAAAATATGATGATTAATTCTGCATGAGTTACACATGTTCACCGTCCACCTGAGTAAGATTTGAAGTTAGCTACCGTGGCAGGATAATCAACCTTTATATAAATGCTAAAGGCAATAAAAATAACTAAAATCAATAAGAATTTAAAAATTATAAAATTAATAATGCTAGCTAAAAATACTTTAAGGAATATAACTTAATAAAAAGGCAATATAGAACTGAGTTCCAGCAGTACGTATTAATTCGAGTTGATTCAGCAGGTGATAAAGAAACATTAAGTCAACATAAAAAATATCTTTGTACTCTAGATACGTAAACTTTTCACTTGAATTTTGATTGCAAGCTTAATAATTGAGATACGCTTTGAATTATTTGTGAGTTTTGGTATTTTTAAATTATTTTATTATATTATTGTAATTTTATAATTTAGATTTATCAAATTTCTTAGTCGGTTCTAGCAACTGAAGTACTAAGTATTAATTGTGTGCTATTATTTCCTCAATTATTTTTTTTAATGTGGTAGTTTTTTGGTATTTTTATTTTTTCATCGGCTTTCGGACTCCTCAAGGCTGTGGTTTGTTTTAAATCCAATCTTGAACGCAAACCAGCATCCAATTTAAATCGAGAATTTTTGATAATAATAATCAATGGCACACCAGCACAAATTAATTAATTAATAAAATTAATTTGGAAAAAATAACCATTCCAGAGGAACGTAAGGGATCTCGAGCAACTATAGATATTTAGAAGAGCTGACCATAAGTTTAATGATTATCTGGAAAAATATATTAAATATTAAGATTTTTAATAATTTTAACTAATAGCATTCCTAAAGATGATGAGGAAAATAATTCCATTGCATTGAAATTGCACTGACAAATTTATTGGGCGGTATTTTGTACCAATGAACACAATGTTTAAATAATGTACCAACAAAAAAGTCACCAAGGAAACTGACCCACAATATCGAAATACACCTAGTCCTGTAACACACGACGGGCAGCAAAACATATAAGAACATGCTACGTATGGACATCGATTAACGAAGAACCCAGTAGCACTTGCAATTAATTTTTATAACCTGCCACCGCAAATGGTAAAAATAACGACTATAAAATGTTTACGGAATTAATTAAAAATATCTTAAAAGTAACGAAAGATAAATTTAGTAGACTCGAAGCTGCTGCATTACCTAGTCATGCGTACGACATATTTTCACTTTCGTTTTTATACAAAGGAAAAAATATTGTATATTTCCGTTTCTTAATTTTTTTTAATTTAAATAATTAATTACGCATTCTTAATTATATTCCTAGTCAATCATTATATTTATACATATATGGTTGTTCCGTTTTAGTGTAAGCCTTGTATACTCTGCTGAATGGGGAGCACATTCAACACATTATCAAGAGCTGAACCCAATGACAGCACACGGTATATTGATTTGGTAAAAATTGTTCAGTTCTGTGAGCTGTAAAACTGCACTGTCTCCAATTTTTTAGGCTGAATAAGTGTAACCATGACACGAAATTAAATCTGTCAATGAAACGAAAATATGTGTATAGTACGCTTTAATATAACACAACAGTAGTTTGAGTTAGAATCTCGTGGTGTGCTAAGTTTCCATCCCAAGGTTCATCGGTTCATCAGTTCAAATTCCTCTTAAGGTACAGTTCATCCCCAAAAAGGAATTTTGTTTCTCCAACGAATTGTATAGTAATAAACTAAGTTTGTACTTATATGGTTTAGGATAGTGTGATTTTGTACTTACATACTTTTTCACTATGATTCCAGACTATTTTGATGTTTGAACTTACGAAATTTGTCTTCGGATATTCTGGCTGATCTCAACGTGCTTCGTATCGTAAACTAGTTCGTATAGCCTAATCCTTACAGCAAAAAGTTCCAATTGATCAACAATCCTAATTTTTACACGGTGTCGAATCATCCTTTTAAAAGCTAGAGCATTTTACCTTTGACTTTGAGTGTTCATATCTTGACCTAAATGAAAAAACCGATTGAACAATTTTAGTGAAAATTCTAGTTTGATATAAACTCAAATATTTAAAAAAAAAAAAAAAAAAAACCTGGAGTCTATTCCCGAACTTATACTAAATGAATAAAAACCCACACTTTACTCCGGTCTAGAATTTTTTTCTGGCTTCTGAACAGGGCGAATCGAAGAGAATTTGCAGATATCCCTCAATTACTATATATTTATGTAAGTAAGAATATTTAAAAAGACATAAATTGTGTATGTGATTCGAACATCAAGTAGTAAAAAACACTTAGCAAAAAGATGACCTAAAAACTGCTAAAGTCGCACCCAGACTGTTGATAGATTTTTTGCTTCGTTCATGGCGCCTCAAATTTTGGCTCACTTATTTTTACTTTACTATAATACTTTTCTCTATTTAATTTGCGACAATAATGCCCAAAAATGTTGCAGACTATCACGCAATTTTGTTAACTGGACCGGGACTATGTACTTTACTTTGACTACCGCATGAAACTACTCCACCTGAAAGTATTGTTATTAATACTTTTTGGTCTTATGGCTACTTGACCATTAGCTTCCATCATTAGAGGGACATCGACTTTGCGTAATTGGTCGAGAGTGTACTAATGACCGCAACCGGACCATTACCACCGATATCGTATATCAAAACAAACTTAGATGGTGGGCTGGAGTGCCGATTCCGACGACAGTCCAAATTATGTCCAACACACTTCTGGTACTTGGTGGAAAAAAAAAACCCCGATGTAGTATCCTCTCGAGAATGTGTTAAGACATATGTTAAAATTTTCTTGAGGATCAGCTAAGCATTGATCCCAAGTTGACTGTGATTTGTTTTGATTGAAATTGAGACGAAAACGACGACAGTTGCTTTTAAGTGGCATAAACACGTGCTAAACCGAAACCGAAATTATGAGGACGATATGAACAACCCTCAAAAAATATTATGGAAAAGCCCGTTCCGAGGGTTGAATGTTTGTTTCGTCGTGATACCGAAGTACCGGCAATAGTCCGACATAAGTGTCATGCTGGTAAGTACTTGGGTATTTTTAAAGCATCCAGTTACACCCTCATAACAACCAATGCCGTAGTGAATTGATGGTTGGACAGTCTGTCGTAATATCGAATCAAAGAGAAAAAACACGATCCTACAAAATAATCAAAATATCGTTTAGGATCAAATATGTAGCCTAATGACGACGTGATCATGATCGCGGTCGTATGATGGATCTTTACTTCGAAACGCTGATGATCGTGACATTTTGGACAAACTGCCACGCCATACAAAGTATATTAATCATTCAATATTCGTGACAGATTTTTTTTTTTGCCGCGACGTTTCGTTTTTTGTCTTTTAATTGTACCTAAGTAATGACTGTCCAGAAAAGTTGAAAAAGAGCGACAGAAGAAAAACGACCCTGAGACACCTTCAAGAATATACCGGGTCCCGAGCTTAAACTTTGTTCGACTTTACCGCATCATAGGTAAAGAGTAAAGGTGAGACTATAATGTTCGTATGTGCATAGTATACTTGGCGCGATCACTTGTACAAACAACAGAATTCTTGTTGGTTTTGTCGGCATCGTTTGTATGATTAATCAAACGGAAGGTGTGTATATATAGTGTAAGTATACTACAACTCGTACTGCATAAGAGGAGTGATCTGGAGAGGACCAATATTTGAAAGATACCTTTCGAGGCCCCGAGCGTGTCCGTCTCATCTAATAGAGATCTCAGACGACCTATGAAGATCAAGTAGTGATTAGTGATCGTGCGGAATCATGATCGTAATGGAAGCCTCGAAAAACCTAATAACATTCTTTTAATCACTCTCTCGTACACCTCCTTCTAGCATTAGTTATACCCTCTGTTACCGTCTGCAAGACCGCGCTGATATGACCATATATACCTGACCCCGACGATCGTGATATCAAATACTTACCGCGATCATCATGTCAAAACTCTGCACCGTGAATCGGCATAAATGTCAATTCGGTATTTCTTGAGATGAAGGTTTCGTTTCGGATCGATTTTTGCCGTTTCGTTTAGTTCGAGGTGAAGAAAATTATGCGGAATGTGATGTGAATCGATCTTCAGTTCAGACGTGAAATGAAAATTTTTTCGAAATTTTTTGGCATATGGCTTCAGGTCCTTATATAAACGAGCATACGCGATCATCTCTAGTCTAGTCGAAGACTTAAGCGAGAGTTTTATAGTCGATCATCTAAAGAAAAATGGAAATTACCGATCGAACGATCAAATGTTTGCGGATAGATTTCAGAGGAGAATATCAATGCGCCGCCGCACTGATCCGCTGCCGGACGCATCTCGAATTTCGGGTTGATATCAGGTGTGAAAAATGTCCATTTTGAAAATGATTGAGATCGAATGGGGTCTGATCGATCCTGGAGAGAAATTTTTTTTATGCATTTAATAGAGATCATGTTCATCAACGATTTTGAAAGATTTGAAGTGCGAATATTCAAACGTTTTCGGTGGAAGTTGTTAAGCGTGCCGAATTGTATTAAATTTGAAGATTCGTACTTATGTGGATCGATTTGACTAGTTCGATCTTGGATGTTTTATACCATTACATTAAACTTATAGTATTTATACATAACTTGTATAAAAAATAAGTACATAATGAAATAAGAATATGTAATTTGTCCGTTTATTGAAAAATGTCTTAATTTAATTTACGTACACACTTCTAGAATGGAGTGGACTTAAAAAAATGTCATAATTTTAATTTTAAGATGGACAGACTATTTTTTTAACTTTTGATAAATACGGAAGCGTTTCCAATTCTAAAAAGAATTTGACAAATATTTGTTTCTTCGTAAGTATCAATTAATTGTTACTGCTTATATTTAGTACAGATCTGGTAGGGTGCAAATTAATAACATCATTTGTGGCCATTAATCATAGACTACGACCAAATTAATACCTACATGATGAAGAGAGACTCGAAGCTCTTTCACGCCAAACAAAAGAGGAGAATAAACCAAAAAAATTCACCTTGATGGCTGCTTCTGCCTATTTATCAATTTCCCAACAGACACAACTGCCACTGTCCTAGTCGTCCCTGGAACGGACCGAAAATATTTGCCAGTGATGTGTGTCCTTCACGGAAATATAAGGGAAACCGAATAAATATTAATGGACACACTTTTGGGTCATCAAGAGCATATTTCATTTTGCGAATTTTCAATGTGACCTACCCTTATGATGACCGACCAGCAATACGGGATGGGTAGCTCCGCGGCGACACGATGCAATTTCATTTTGTTGACAATAAACTACGGAATCACCATAAGTACTCATAGTACCTAGGAGTATGTTGACCAAAGCATCACCGTCACCACACCATCCCTTCACTTTATATTCAATGATATATCATAGGCGATTATTTTATATTTGTCCACATGTTAGTTACCTACATCTGTCTAGAGTAACTACTTCGTTTTTTCGTTTTCATCAAATTGCACAGAAAAGTTGAATCTTTGCGCGTGAAAAACTATATTGTTGCTGACTTAATTTTTCGTGTATTGACAGCCGATGGCCTAGTGTTTACATAATTCATAGGTTATATGAATTCCGGTATTCTAAATCATCTCACTATCCTGTAAAGTTACGTAAACAATTTTTTCTTTTGCGATGTGAATTAGTATGCATTCCTAGTAGCATCTTTCGTTAAGCTATAACTGGTGCAGAGCCATACAGTCTAGAAGAGTTAACGCTTGTTATTCTCCAGGTCCAAATTGTGAAAATCATTTTCCGAAAATGATGACTCGACATTTCAAGCAAAAAAAAGCAAAAAAAATAAAACTCCGAAACAGGTAAAGGTCCGAAAATAATTTGTTCCAATCGAAAAGCAAAGGTAACATACCGCACTCCGGTGGGTTCTCAACATGATAGTACAATTCCAACAATTAGTTCCGTCTCTCTCTCTCGTTTCGAGTTTTTTTGCACACTATGAACGAAAAACAAATTCCTTTCAGACACCCTGTGGTTTAGGTCCTTTGGTGTTATTAATATTATTGCTGGTGGCCTAGTGTAAAATTTTGACGACTTATTTTTTTTCTTTCTTGGTTTTAGTTAATATGTGTGTAATGGGTCTCGACCTACAAGTTTATTGCATTCGAACTCGACAAGGATAAACCATGCTGCGATTTCACATTATGGTGATATGTATGTAGACATTCTTAGCAGATGGACAGCCAATGTGTTTAGTTTTATCAGAAACAATATTTCAGTGCAAACAGCAATAAATGTACCTATGTCTTGTGTAATTAATAAGTTAGTTTTGTGACAATCAATTTAGGAAATTTACCAAAAATATAACTATGACTATCATACCGCAATGCCGCAACTATTGAAATATAACAAAATATAGCATTAATTTCGAAAATTTCATAAAAGTCAAGAAGACGAAAAAAAATCTGCCAACAGTCTGGGCGCGACTTTATTATTTTTCCGGCAGAAGTTCAGAACGCGTTCAATTCGGGGATGCAGTGTATGTTACTATGTGACTGAAAACCTAACAAAAAGTTCGGGAAGCGGTTAGAAAAGGGTGTAACATATGAATTAAATAATTGGGTCATATTCCGGGATGTGGTCTAGAGGTTGAAAAAAACAAAAATTAAAAATAGGTCATTATTAAACAAGCCTGGGGAAGTGAAAAGATATTCGATATCTGATCAGACCTGAAAAACATGGTGGAATTCATGAAAAGGTTACAGCCAGTTTACACCCTCTTAGTGGTCGAATTTCAAAAAATCTTGAAAACACATTCTAGGTATTCATATGAAGAATCCGTAGAATAAAAATGAATTCAATATTTCGAAAGACCTAGTAGATATGACGAAAATCGTGAAAATATATGCATTTTATATTAACTGATATTTTTTTTTGCCCCCCCTTCTGAACGCCAATGAATATTCGAATTTTTTTTTATCAGAATTAATTTTTTAGTTAATTTACATATACGTACCGAGTTTCAATTTCTTAGCATAAGCCGTTTTAAAGTTAGGAAAAACACCCCCCACCACCGTACCATACTACCCCTAAAAAAAATTCTATTTTTCCACCATGCCACTACTATAGCTCTATCTAAATACCAAGTTTCCGCTTCCTATCACTATAGATTCTTAAGATATAAGCATCGGAACTTTTTCTTTCTCACCCTTCCCCACCCTCACCCTCTACACCCACACCCCCAAATTTTTTTTCCCTACTAGGGTTCTATTAGGCCTACTTCTGGTAAAAATCTGAAGCATCCATCTTACACTGTTATTGAGATATGAAACGTGTTATTTTTGAAAAATTCTTATCCTCTCCACTTACGTACTCCCCCGCCCCCTTCAAAGATTTTACTTTGAGCAATCATTATTTATCAAGCTTTATATCCAAACCGAATTTTGTTTTTCTGGTGCCACTGGTTTGGGAGATATCGTAATGTTAAGTATTTCAACCCCCAACCCCATACGTCACTACCCCCACCCAAAAATTTTGTTTCAATCTACTCTCCTAGTATAACTACAGATATTTGTTAAGTTTTAATTGCTTGCTGTTAACGGTTTAGGAGATATAGATTTTAGAATGTGTCGATCTCGACTTTTTTGCGTTTCGGACGCATTGCTTCCCCCTCCACTCCCACACCCCTTCACCCATATCATCAATTTTTTTGCAAAATTTTTATTGCTGTGAAAATTTTTATTGCTTTTTTCGTGTCTACTAGTCATGAAACGTGGACAAAAAAATTTTGAGGGCAGCAAATTTTTTTTTTTTGAAAATCAATAACAATACTGTGCTATTTTTTTTTTTTTTTTTTTAAGGATACTGAACTGGACTTAGGTGGTTAGCCTTTAATACACTGGTAGTGTACAATCCAGCCAGCTTAAGGATGGGAGGTCAGAAATCGGGCCGGGTATGGTAGTGTACTAGTTGGTGTTAATAATTTTTGAGTGCTGTTTGGCTTTTTTTTTTTTATGTGATCTACCACAACAGCAATGTTGCCTACAACAAATCAACTACTGTCTGGTATCTCTGATGGTGTTAGTGAATCTGATAAGAATGTCTACAGAACTCATCTGCTCAGTGTTAAATCCTTTAGTAGTGATCCTATTAAACATTCCGCACTGTTCACTATTTATATTAATAATTTCAAAGCCAATAGCAACTGAAAAATTCTTATAAATAATTTATGCGTAGAGTGGGAATTGAACCCACGACATCGCGTTTACAAGCCTAGTACGCTACCACTGGAGTACACCCGGCTCAACTAATAAAGTATTACTATTACTAATAAAGTAAGAGGGAAAAAAATTTTCAGTGATTTTTTATTTCGATTAAATAATTAATTCCATAACATTCTACAGCAGAAAATTTAAAAAATTCCAAAATTCCTTCATTACTGTCGCATTACTGATTTCTCAAGAAATTGGGTTCAGTTATTACGATTCTGTTTCGATACTGAAAAACAGTATAGGTAAATACTGATGCGATTACGCTGAAACAAATCTCTCCAATGAAATTCAGGTTTTCTTCTGATAGTAGTAGTAAAATTAATATTGATCTTCCAGAATTAAGTGATATTTATTCTAGCGCTTCTCAAAACCTGCATGTACAATTAAAAATTTTCATGTAGTAAAATCAGTGCATAAAAATGTTATCACGGATTTAACAACTTGTTCCAGGAAACTGCTGAAACGCGTGCACGTTATGATACACCTTCTAGTTTATCAATTACAGTGAAAATTACTCGTGTTCGTGTCCATAAGGAACCGGCTACAATGATCCCGGCAGGTCTAAAGGAAATACCTAAAACAGTTAAAAAATCGACACCACCTGTACAGCACGCAAGAACAAAATAAATCACCATTGGGGACTTGTTTATGGATCATGGCTAATCGCGGAACGTGTTCTGCCATACATATCTCATACGAGGAACTCTCCATATATGCAGATTATGGTTAAAAGTCACCTTGAGTTCCTCCAAGTTCTTGGCATGTCTCTGAACCAGAATAATAATAAAAATATTAAGCGACTGGACCTTGCTTTAATTTTCGCAGAATCTTCCACTAGAATCACTTAAGACAGTATTCCTGGGATGTGGCTAAGGTGTGAACAGGAGAAGATTCACCGGCACGCATCGTTCGCGCTACTGACTTTAAAGCCAGCCATGGATTGAAAATAAAACGGTTTGCTTTTGAACACAACATAGTCGAACGGTTCCATATGCGGTCGTATGTTATGATTCATGACAATGCACGTCAAATAAAATTAGTGACGATTGAATTCCGCCGTTTTCAACATGAACAACAAAGTGGGTTAGTCAGTCACGTCATTCAAACTCTTTTGTTGGCTCCGATTGACGCGATCCTTGTACTATCCTAAGTTAAGGGTATCTACATGCTGCCGACGATACAAAGGATTTCAGTATATCTGCTCTTATAGTCATGAAACACTGGCCCCTTAATTTAGCTACTATGTGGTGATTATGCACGGAACAGTAACTACAAACTCTGATATTTACTATAGTATTCCGCACCAAGTCCTGGGAATATAGGTACCAACATTGATCCCTGTAATGGACTTAATTTGATTCTGATCTTCCGAGGTTTGTTTTGATTTGTTTACAAGTTTGGATTAAATCTGTGGGTAAATATTATCCACACAAGATCACGGCGATGATGGCATCATCAACCATGGTTGAGCTTGTTCTTCTTCACGATCCTAATTGATTTTGATCTTTATGCCACATTGAACTTTACCCCATGGTTCAGATCGGGTTTTATATTGAGTAATTGGTTAATTGGAAAGCAAAATAATTTAAAGTAGAAACAGCTGCTTCTGGGTTCTAGCTAGATGACATTTTGACACTATTGTTGTGTTTTTAAGATATTCATCTTGAAAGGACATTTCTGAAAAAAATGGGACTATAATTTATCAAAACGTATAAATTATTATTTTTTGTATTATATTAATTGATAAACTGATTTATCAGATATTTGGAAGGTACCGAGAGTTTTGAATTTATTTTTCGTTATCTTCATGCAATAACAGTTTGTTTCCAAGTGTCGTACTAGAGTAAACATATCAGAACTCAATACGCAGTGTGAATTTTTAGCTTTTTCAGCTACACACAATATTCTTTTCAAGATATTTAAATTGGGGATGCTAGAAAGTTGAAATATGGAATTTGTATAGTGCAGCTATTAGAAAATAGTCGCCATGGGTCTAAGACTACGGGGTTGGATGATAAAAGATAAGGAGGATAAGAATATGGTCGATAACTAAATTCGACGAATTTCAAAATAGATATGTCCTGAATTTGTCATGACATATAGCTTAACATAGTGATTCTAGCGGTAGTGGTAACAAATATGCGGAATTAACCTAGTTCCAAATCAGGAGAAATTTTGGAAACGTACAAACAATAAAGTATATCGTGCTGAATCAGACAGTTTTTTAAAGGTTTTCTTATCAACCGAAAAATTACTGTAAAAATTGTCACGATTCCCCGCTTATAAAATACAATTTATTGTATACAATCTGCAAAATTATTTCAGAAGTAAGACTGTACAAAAGCTTCCTAATTCCAATAATGGATTTAATATAGAAATGCATTAGTAAGAGTATCGCCGAAAATTATTGACCACTCTAAACGGTCGCCGTTATCGATTTTTCAGTCAATAACCCTCGACAATATTGTAACTTTCGAAAGTCAATTTATCTTAAAGTGATCTAAAAAATATATTTTTTAAAAAAAGATTTCTATACAATCAAATGCAAATCAATTCACATACTGAGTATTTAAAACGCTAGAAAATTATTATAAAAACAAAAACATTCTTTTTTTTCGAAAAAAATAAAATAAAAATTCAAATTACCATATCGACTAACAGATATCGTGTCTTTAGTTTTACATCTGACTGAGTTAATGGCTTGCGGCAGATAATATGCAACTCTTCCGGGTGTCCGTTAACTAGCTGGAGTGGTTCGACTTAAGGAAACTGTATCTTCTTCGGTTGACAGATTTTTTTCTAATAAAAATTAGATATACTCGTATTATTTACCTAGTATAACAGCACATTATCGAAAACGTTCAAGATGACCAGTTTGAAAGTCTTGATCTTTTCTTTTAAGCATATGGAAAACCGTGCTTGACCTCTGCCGACGAAGACAGTCGCGACCGAAAAACCTGAATAGCTCATATCGGACAAAATTATATTGCCCATCTCTCTTAACCCACTCACGGTAGTCATAACTCATTTCGGAATCGAATCTCTCTGCGCGATCATAATTTTATATTTTATGGTGACTTATCGATAAGCCGTGTGTGCGACACGTTTCAAAATAAATATACATATATGATAATATCGACGACACACTAGGCGACAACGATCGCACGAAGCAACCAGCAACGACCACGCTATAGGGCTAAAATTTAAAAATAATGGGAAATTTTAACAGAAGATTCTCACACTTCTTTCATAAAAATAAATCGCCTAATTAACGCTAATTACCATTACCACTTTGTGCTACGTGATCGTTCACTAAATGCACAGATAAGATCGTTTCAAATATACCACGCGTGATAGTGCGGTATGTGTTCCATAGGTACGACGATCGTAGGTAGATCAGGTATAGACATTGGATGGCACTTTGGTGGACCAGCTGCGAGTGATTATATACGATAGTGACAAATTCTCCATTTGGCTGCGACAACACGAATCCCGTTTCAAGGAAGATAAGAAGTCAAGAGTGTCCACGATCGCGCTTTGGGTGGAGGATCACTACAACGAATCTTCGACCTAAAACTTATTAAGATGTCATTGGTATGCACGCACGCAGCTTTCCAAGATTTCATCTTGCCCAAGATCTTAAGACGTTTTGACAAATTGCTCGTGTGGTCTTGCATATTTTTACGAACTCACGTAGCGAGAGCTGGATACACCTTGTTATTGTATTATTCGTTTTCTAGCTATAAATTTAGTGGAAGGGCCATCGGTCCGTTTAAAGTGAAATTTTTACTAGCAAATTAGCTTCCAGAATCTAGATACCATTTTTGATTATAGTGTCACCATAGTAACTGAACAAAAATCTCTTGTGCTCTTGAACTGAACTGATTTATAAAATAAAATTCAGATGACCAGGTTTGCAATTTAAAGATGGACATGTATCAGCAGCCGATTGTCCTATGAGTTTTAAGAAAATTTGACAACGTAGATTGCGTTGATTAAATAGGGTTTTGATTATACTAGTACACAGGTAATCGCAGGCATGAATCAATTTTGAAAGCAGACGACATACATATAATAGTTTCTTGCTTCAATTAAGAAATGGATCGATTGAAGTCTATGTCTCATCGGCTGCGAAAGGCTGTCCACAGGGTGGGGTACTATCACCCATCCTCTGGTGCTTAGTAGTGGACGATCTTCTTCAAGATCTAACAAGTTCTGGAGTAACGGTACAGGGTTACGCTGACGACCTTGCCATCCTTGTTAGAGGTAAGTTTGAAGAGACTGTGGCAAGTCTAGTTCAGAATACCCTTAACCAGGTAGCAACCTGGTGCACCAAAGCAGGATTGGGTATCAACCCAAAGAAAAGCACAATTGTTGCATTCACGAAAAGGAGGTGTAAGGACAAACTATCTAAGCCTACTCTTTTTGGAGAATCCATAGAGTATGTCAGGGAGGTAAAATTCCTGGGAATCATCCTAGATGAAAAGCTCACTTGGAACGCTCATCTGGACAAAGTTCTTGAACGGGCCAGAATCTCTCTCTTTGGACCTGCAGGAGCCTTCTCGGAAAAAACTGGGGACTGAGTCCAAGACTCACCTACTGGATGTATACCGTCGTTGCTAGGCCTATTATAACTTACGCGGCATCCGTCTGGTGGAAGAAAACAAAGCAGAAAACTGCTCAGCTTAAGCTGACCAAACTACAGAGACTGGCATGCCTGGGTGTTACTGGGGCGATGCGCACCACTCCCACAGCCGCCTTAGAGGTGCTTTTCAACCTAGCACCTCTACACTTAGAAATACAGAAAGAAGCTAGGTTCACCACATACAAACTTTTGAGCTCGGAGGACGAGTCAGAGCGCAAAATAGCTTGTCCAACTCTTTCCGCAGAACTCAACAAGGACCCCATACTAGCGATACCTCTTTCTGATTCAATGGTACCGAAATTTAATTTCACAAGGCCATTCAAAGTTGCCCTACCTGAAAGGGAGGATTGGGCCACAAACAAGCCCACTCCAAAACCAGCACCCATAATCTGGTACACAGATGGATCTAAAACAGATCAAGGTGTAGGAGCAGGTGTTTATGGTGTGCGCCCAAATGTTAAGTTCTACTGTAGCATGCACACAACATCCACTGTTTTTCAGGCGGAGACTCATGCTATTGAACTATGCATTAGAGAAAATATCAGACGGGGCTACAAAAACCAACAAATATATATTCTCTCGGACAGCAAGGCTGCAATAATGGCACTCCAGTCCGATCAAATACACTCCAAACTTGTTTGGAATTGCCTTCAATACCTAATTGAACTCGGAAATAAGAACAGAGTTACCCTCATTTGGATTCCGGGTCACAGCGGCTATGTAGGTAACGAAATGGCCGACTCAATGGCTAGAAAAGGTTTAGAAGCGGACTTCATGGGAACATACCCATTTTGTGGGATACCATTAAGCACAGCTAGAATGAACATCCGAATATGGCTTAAATCGCAAAGTGCCATATACTGGGACTCGGCACCGGGCAACAGGCACTCAAAGCTCTTTATGCCAAAGCATTCGGAAAAAAGAACATCTGACTATCTAAAACTAAGCAGATATCAGACCCGAACCCTAGTGGAAGCTCTGACTGGGCATTGTCACATGAGGAAGCATCTCAATAGGATTGGTCTCTCTGAGACCAAAATCTGCAGAATATGCAATGACGAAGACGAAACACCGGAGCATATCCTCTGTGAATGGGAGGGTTTAGCTCATAGAAGACTTCGTCACTTCGGTCAGGGTTTCATGGAACCATCGGAATTCCTGTCCATTTCTCTTCGCAAAATACTAAGCTTCATTGAAAGCGCAGGGATTGAAGAGGAATCATAACCAATTCGGGGGACGTCACAATAAGCCCAACTGTGGCTTCAGTGACAGAGGTTAACCACACCGACCCCTATCTCCAATCTATCTATCTATGTCTCATCGGGCATTGCAAGTATATCATTAATTTCGAAATTTTGAACGACTTGAGCAAGGCTCATTGCTGCATCACCCCATAGTTACGAAGAAAATTCCACGTACAGTGAGTACGAGTATTGCAGAAAACTACAGCAATATAAAAGTGAAAAAGGGGCATCAGAAAAGTTGCCATATCGTGCGGACGAATATGCTGGAGAGTAGAACGACTAGCAAGGAAAGAGATTGTTCCACTAATGATAAACTTGTATCGGGCGACTGCCGGCAACCGGAAACCGGAAACGGGAAGTCCATCACATAGTACACATATACTACTACTGCTTCATATATGCCCTAGATGATGGTTTATGCTCCCGGAGTATGCTCTACACGCCATCATGCGAAACGAACCATAATCACTAATGCACTTCCAATGCATTAGAGAGCCGTGGAGTAGAAGTATAAGGAAAATTTTCTGGTGGAAAACGAACCACGAACAACTCAGTCATCCAGTAGCTGCATAGCGAGCCAACAGCAGTATCGACCCACAGAACTTCACTATATAGAAACGTAATGCTATCTACTTTGGTCCTAAGATTGGTTGCTATTAGGATAGGTTGGAGCTGCAGTTCAGTATCATCCCATTCGGAAGTAGAAAGATAAAGGGGGTGGTTTTACTCACTATAGCAATTATAAACATACATTATTTGTTCTGGGCTATAAGAAATGGGCTCGAAGATACGAAGCGTCAGGTCACATAGAGACAACTGTAAGAAGTTCTATATCCCTTGTGCAAAAAACGTTCTTTTTTCTTACAAAACAAAGGGCTGCATAACAAAAGTGCAATAACTGAACCCACTAATAAGATGATCACGATATCTTTCCCAAATCGACTAACTTCACCATATCAAGAGAGTAATCAGCTAAATCGTATCAGAATGATGAAGCAGCACGGAGTAACATGACATTTCTGTCTGAGTAGACAGTCTCCTAGTTTTCAGAGACTCACTAATATATTTGTATAATTAAGATATAAGTCTATGATGGAATTGTATAAACTACACTCCTATTTAAGTAATTACGATATCTACACATGTACAAAACTTTAATCGCAATCTGTTGAATCGTTTTCTCTTCTCGCAAGCTAAGTCAACTTGAATTTCTTCATTTAGTTTTCTAAACACTTCCCTTCCCTTCCCTTCCCTTCCTAGAGATTTTTTTCCGTGAGTGCGTATACAGTAACCGTAATAAGTAGATAGATATACATACTTAATAACTAAGCCAAATACTCCCGAAACATTGATTTATTTACTGCTAATACGTTGGTCTACTCTTAGGAGTAGGAATATTAAGGCTAGTTAACTTGATCCTTTTTTCTCTATTCGTTAAAGTAATTTTTGGAACAAATGGATTTTCAAGCCCGTAAAGTTTCGCCATCGAAACTGAATTAATAATCACCTGTAGCCGATATCTTGTAATTCATTTCGCTGATTAATCGCTAAAAGTTTTGATTGATTTTCAGTGCTGCATTGGAAATTTGTGGCAATTAATTTAGTCGAGCTAAACGAGTTGGCCATAAGCGTTCCTTCGGTATTTCTCATTATGTAAATTGTAAATATATGTGATGACGATAGCATATCAGTGACTATCTCGTTCCTTTCTACATTCGTTTCATGGCCAACTTACAGTTAACGGACCTCTTAGCTTTTTATCGTTTACAAGCCATTTGTATAAAAAATATTCTTATAACACAAACATCATACGTAACAAATTCTGGATTCATCGAAGGACACATGCGAATACCAAGTTTCATCGTATTGGACTGAGATAGTGATATGCTTGAAGAAGATGGAGAAAAATAAAAACTAACGACACGTAACAAATGAGTCAGTGAAGGTGTCAACTCAAACAAGAAACCTATCGCGGCAGCAATTAATTTCGTAGCAATTAAGTGGTCAGGTGAGAAAATTCCCGATAAAAGTAATTTTTCACACCGCCTCGTCGTTTCTTATGGTCCGGCGACTCCAGTATCGGGAACTTGGAGTAGGTTTCGGTGTTTCTGGAGGTGTTTTCTCGATTTCGATGCTTCGGGTTATCAGGTGCAAGTCCATGAGATCACCAGTGTCCGCGTCCGGTGTCCATCTTAGCTCAAATCGAAGATAGAAGATGCTAATCTGAAATAAGCTAACAGTACTTAAACCAAAAATTGATGCTTTTGATCCACGGGCTATTTATCGCCAGGAGCAGTGGCCCGGCCTCATGTAGCTTGAGCTGTCCGGCTTAATAATTTTATTAATTTGCATACACACGTAACTGCGATGGACCTTTTTTTCTCTTGCCCTGTCTTCTTGTTGTGTTTTTTTTCTCTCGTTCGTGGGTCATATCTTCATCGGATTGTCTTGAAAACTCTAAAAGATTTATTAGAAGTTCTTTTAATAAATGGAGAGATCATTAGCTTTCATATACCCAGAAACTTTTTCATCACCTAATTGAGAAAATTGAGACGTTCGTCTATCCGAGAGGTGTGGATATTTTGTAGCTGTTCGCGGATAGCGCGCTAGTTTTCAGCTACAGCACATCTTGGACCCGCACTAATTTATTATTCCATTGGGTTTTACTAGCTTAAAGCGAGCTTAGCTAAAGATTTTTGTCCATTCACCTATCGGTCAGATGGATATTTCGTTGGGGGGAAAAAATTTCGATTTTAAATTTCATGATGAATGCTATCTTGGCAGCGATAAATCTTCAAGTTGATTGCGGTTCCAATTTTGCTCTAATCCTCGGTACGAATAAGAGAAATTGGCCGGTAAGTCGGGTGGTGAGTTCGGAGCTCCGACAAAAAGGGTCCACCAGTTCCAGTATGATTAATCGATTTTGAACGCATCCGCATCATCGTCAATGAAACGGATTTCATAAAGGCAATTATTCCGGCGAGTTTATTGATTGACCATAATCTGCTTATGTCACTAATTATCTTACGGAGAGTTTAGTAGATATCCATTGAAAAGATACGAACCAAATTAGTCACACAAGACTAGAATTCAATTGTATTGTAATCCTATCCCCCCATTTTTTGGTAGAGAATTTTCAAAGAAATTATTTGCACCAAGGTTGGCGGTCGTGGTTCGGTCATATCATTAATGGGTTTGTATATTCTCCGGCTGTAGTCGAAGACACCCTTAAGTTATTCTCGGTATCATGCCATCATCCTTTACCTGCGGCAAATTTTTCACCCCCTTTTACGTACACATTTTATTCATTACTTCTTTCCAAAGCTTCTGAGTAGCTGTTAGGTGGTGGATGTGGTTGTAATATACCGGCGAGCGCTACGATATCAATTTACCTGAACGACGTTCGTAATTACCCTGACATTGACGTCAATTAAGGTGATCTAAAAATAAAGTTGACATGGTAAAGGGAGAACGTCTCTAGGACAACTAAGTTCTTAAAAAATGAATTTTCTCAAGGAAAAACCAAACTCATAGTTATTACTAAAATAAAATTATAAATAAGATAAAAGAATTCTTTTTATTTATGTAATAAACTGAAGAAAAAAATGATCGATCAAACGAAATTCCTGGAATAAATCGCAATAATTGGCAACTGGACAAAAATATAGAGATATACGGAGGAGGCAAGACTTATTTCTTATTTTCACGGAAACGTTTGCAAGTTTTAAGCTACTTTAATTGTTTTTAATTAATATTGATTTTTATGCAAAGCATATGATTTGTGATGATTTTATGCAAATTATATACTAATATGATTTGTGAACAACAGGTTGATCATTATTAGTCAAAGATTAAGCTACTCCTCTTTGGTAGGAACAAAATTCCATGTGTTTCTTGTATGACCCAACCCTTGCGGATTCCATTCGAAAGCCACAATCTGGAACACTTGGAACTGAACAATTGAAGTAGAAATTTGAAATTTCATAAAAGTTTCGGCTTTTTGGGAGGATTTAACTTTCAATACACTATGCTATGCATCTAGAATCGAAAGCAGTAGAACATTTTTTTTGGTACGAATGAAGAAACGATTTGACCTTCTTCTTCTGTCTTTAAATAACTTGATGAATACTCTCTACCTAAGAAAATCTTCTTTATAATAAATCCTCCAATCGATAGAGTGACGTGAGAAAGAGTCCTTCTCTATGGGACCTCGATTCTCCATTTATATACGAAGAATTTGAAGGAACTTACTTCATATGCATCCTCAACTCCATACTCATACAGCATATACTGTACCGCATCGAATCGGGTAGAGGACGATACTTCAAACATGAAATGCATTCTTAAGTAGTTCCATACCGTAAAACAAATCTTGGAGATTCTATTCATGGCAACGAATTACATGGAGCGAGAGATGTTAAAGCCCGGCAGCCCTATGCATATAGATAGGCACCTAAAATACTCCAGCAGGACGTCGAAGAAGAAGCCCAAACACTTGAATCCCTCATAACATCACTTACGAGAGGTCCTTTATATATATATGACGGTATCTCTATAGTTGGGAGTGCAGTACACAGTAGTGAAGTTTTCACCTCTTCTTAGATTCCATTCAATTCAGGTAAGTTACACGTGTAAATATTCTTAAACATTTAAAAGGGATTGGGGTTTCGAGGTGCTTTAGTTTTTATTACTAGCGCCTACAATGAACACGACTCGCTCACTCTTTCTTCAGTTTGAATCTTTGATGAGATCCTGGAATTCTGTTTCGTATGGTGAAAACCTCCAAATAAGAAACTCGGTTGTAATTAATATTATAACAGAGACACAAAAGCCCCTATATATGTCGCTATAAACTGCTTATAAAATGGGACGCTAGACATTTTCCAGCTTCCATATTATAACACTGAATAGAATTAAATTCGCTGGAAATTCCCTACTGTTATTTTAGACAAACAATTCCAAAATATAAAATTCTTTATTATTAAAAAAAACACAATCTAATCGATGATATCAAATACGTTCTCTTTAATAATCTAGGAAATCAATTAGGAGGTATGTTATATGCTAATGACGCTTTCTTTTCAACAGGATTAAGTTTCATCTACCAAAGAATTTAAATTGTTTGATACTTTTTTTGTTCATATTTTTCACGCTATTATATTTTTATATTTTAGATGGGAAAAAAATTTGGAAAATAAATCTCATATTCAAATTGGCCTCCTTATAAAGATTTTTATGACCTTCCCGAAAAAACCGCACAAATTTAATCTAAATTGGAAAATCGTGAAGGAACCTTTTGCGCACTGTGGGTGAGATTATTAGTAGCTCAGCGTGATATGACACTCGGCGATTTTAAGCCAGCAATATACCAACAAAATCGAACAAGTTTTTTTTTTGGGCGTTTTAATTATCGAAATGTCCCATTGTAGACGAAGATAAATCATCCGAAAGGCTTAAATATCACCGCCCCGAAACGAGGCAAAAAAAACACCAAGACGTGTTTACGGCTTTTTCATGTTCCTTAAGCGAATAACATACCAAAGTATAAGATATTTTTTACAATACTCAGAAACACTCAGTTTAACATGCGTGAGGCCTTCAAAAGCGTAGGTAGGTATATGTGAGAATATCTATCTATTAAAAATTAATTAAAACGACATGGTCACTCTCATGTCCAATCGTTTAAATTTCTGTCACAAGCCATTCAGCACTTGTCAAGTTGTTCGACAGACGGTTTTACGACCTGATAACATCGATCATTGAATGGGGTTTTGCCTATTACTAAACGCTTTTTATGATGCTTTTAGCCTTTGTGATCATGTAGCATATACTCCCGCATTATTTTTTTTTTTAATTTAATTTTCATACTTAGAAAGAGAAAGCAAAGTCATGGCTTTCGATTCGTCAATAATTCGATTTTTTTTTACAATGTGAGTGTTTAGAATGTCTTTCGGGTTCGTATGCCGATAGTTCCGTTTTGTGTGATAAGTTTGTAGAACGTTCAGTGCATATGCAGTATCTATTACCATCAAATCTAATATGTAATCATGTTTTAACTTTTAATATTGAATCGTTTTTGATGTAAAAAGTAATTCGGTTTACAATCCCTGAATGAGTATTATGTATATAACACACAAATATTGGGAAAATTTATATTGTAAAAGAACTAAACATAACCTCTTTTCACCACTTCCTTAGTTGGGAGATATTGGTAAAATTCGTTAAAATAAGTATCGAATATCAAAAATAAACAAAAAAAAAATTAATGTGATTTCTCATCTTATAAAATATTAAATAATAGAAAACAATATATTTAACTCTTGCATTAGAAGTCAAAAGAAGGCTCGATATGTCATTGGAAACATTTAACCCATTTGTACCCTTTTAGTGGTTGCCTGTAAATACGAGTACATTTTGCATACTCTAAATGATTGAATAATTTAACGATTACATCGTTAAAACATCATGTTATTCTTTTAGGTACTATAGGTACAGGTAAAGAGAACTGCAAAAATATGTTTAAATAAGATTATATAAAGTGAAAATAACGAACGAATAAATAAACATAACGCAGTCACGATCGGCTCCAAGCCAATCGTATGATACTCTAGATGAAATACTGAACTCCGATTTATATTTTAGTTGGAAATATATCAAAAGAATGAGGAGTGTACAAGCAATTATTATATGACCTTTTACTTACAGGTAGAAACTATTGTATAGTGGCTACTCGATTTTTTGATTTATAGTGAGTTCCATAAAGTAAGTAAGGACTACATGAAGGACTTATGGGATATTTTTCATATTAATAGTTTCAGTTGCGACTATTATAAAATGAATATGAATAACATTTCAAAGTCGTAACTTAAAGCGTTCTAAAGTTATCGTTCAATATTGGTCAACATGTTTATTAAGGACTTTTGTATGACAGCTACCCGAAGGAATCAACGGATGGCGCTAATTAATGACCTTCGTCTTGATTTTCGTATAAAACTAATTCCCGTTAAATTTTAAATTCCTGCTTTAACTCGTTCTGAAGTTATAGTGGATTCAGTAACAAGCATACATTTTTGAAGGACTTTTCTAGGCTGATACACGAAGGACTCATTCGATTTGCATCATATTCGGAACTTTTGATTCAAACATTGAAAACCTTAAGTATGCAAAATTTCAAGTTCCTAACTTGAAGCATTCGAGCAATAATTGTGAAAACGTGTTTTAAGGACTCTTGTATGGGAGGTACCCGAAGGAGTGGAAGGATATCGCCCATTAACGAACTTAGCCTTACTTTTTCCATTTTACAAGTTGTGACAAAACTTCAACTTCCTAGGTCAACGCGTTCTTGAGCTATCGTGCTAACGGACGGACGGACAGACAGCAAACGGATTTGGGGGTTTTGGCCAAAAATAAACACAAAATAATATAAAACTTTTTTTCGTCCGAGGCTCGGTTCTATGCGCTACAAACTTTTCGGGCTGGATTAAACTTTTAATACTCTATATGTTCATCTAGAGTATAAAAATAGAGAATATTCCTTAGCAATGCTACCTATAAGGGTGTTTCGAATAGTAGGCATGATACACCCTCAGATGAGTTTATGCCATCCGATGACGAAACAGCTCCTTCGGACCTAGTCCAACACAGTCATATCAACTGGCCTATCCAGTGAAGGTTTTCCAACTGTCATGTCAAATTTCTTCAAAAATAGACAAGTTTTGAAAATAAAATTTTGACGCATTTTTTGAAGATATAATTTTGTAGGTAGCTATGGTACGCTACATAGTATTATACGTTGTATAATATCCATATAATATTAGTTTAATATACTTACTACTAATACAAATTGTAAGTGTTTACCCGTTCCAAAGCAAGAATAGAACTTTGAACGAAATATCCATCTTTTTTTTTGTCGTTCAAATCTGTCTCTTGTATCCCTCGTTGGCAAATGTTAATAGGTGAAAGCTACTTGACATATTTTATATGAGGTTTTATAATCACCAAATTCAAATTTAGACCACACGAAATGGAAATCACCAAAAATTAGCGAGTACCAGTTCGTGCATCAAGCCACCATCAAAGAAATCCGAGTGATTAATTGAACTGTTGAACCGAACCAATGAGTCTGATGAACTGATGCTAGCGGGTTAGCAGCACACCACAAAATCTTGACTCTTGACGTGCGAGCTGATTACAACCACATGAGCGATGGGTTCTGGGCTCGGTATTCGACCTTCCTCGAGATAGGCTCCCTAGGGTAATTAACGAGAGCCAATTTGTAGACAGTTTGGCTGGGCTTCAGAATTAAGTTGTCCTTTCCGTACCTTAGAGGTAACGCGCTCCACGTTCAATAAAAAGTCATAAAGCGTTGATTCGATGATTTGTTTCTTCGCTAAGCGTACAGGTCTTGGTCTCATTATAAACGCCGTATGGTGAAACGGTATTTAAGTTTGGCAATAAAATTTTCAGTTTTAATTTTTATGATGGGTTGGGTTCAGGTTCAGGTGAGCGGTTGTTGTTGTTTTTTTTCGATGATTACTTGTGTCTTTTGTGGGCGTGATGACAAATTACACAAACACAAATAAGAAAAGGCGATCAAAAAAAAAAAATCGTGTTTTCCTACGATTTTAACGAAGAGATCTATCTTTTGACATTGCGTATCTAGGGATAGTGAAGATAGATATCGAGATGGTAAAAAAAAATCTGTAATGGAATAGACAAGTTGATGAGTCGATGATGGATTTAAGAAGGTTACGTTGAAGGAGACGAGATTGATGAGAGGCCTAATGAACTGTACCAACATTATTTGAATCCCATAAAATCACGTAGAGACTGAAAGAAAGTACTACAGCTACAACATGTTAATAAATTGCACAACGAAATAAGCATTTGAATAGTTTAATAATTAGACTAGCATAAAACTTAATTCATTCCAAAATTAGTATAATGTAATAAAAACAGTACAGTTTCCGGACCTTATAATTAACAAATCGGAATAATAAATAAATAGGTATACAAATTTTAAAGGTTTCTTTATCTCTAGAACTTACAAGTAAAGATAATTGTCCCTAGAACTAATTCCCACACAAAATTCCAGTTTCCCTTATTAACGCCATACCATCCACAAAATATCCTCGGGACAATCGAATAACAAACAGTAATTCCTTTGCAATCAGTAACAACACTGAAAAATTGTAACGATATTGCCTTGAGCTATTCTCAGCCAAGCTGAAGACTAAAAAGACACCAAAAAAAATAAACAAACGCAAGAAAAGAAAACATACCCAGGCCAGCGATGCAAGTTTAATGGGTAATGTCACCAGGGTAGTAACTACGTACGGCGATTTGGTTGAGTTACAAAATACCCGAAGCACTTGAGCCTAAGCTAATTGTAAAGAGTCGTGTAATCCGATACAACTGGGAATCACAACGTCACTATTGCAGTACTCATTGAGGGCGATTTGGCGGTTGTTTAATGGTTTCGGAAGCTGCGGTTTTTTTGAACTGCTGAAAATCCCTCGTCAATCACACACATATCCAAGGCTACCTTAAGGTAAACTGGGCAACAGAACTCCTTCCGATAAAGTTATAGTGTCATTGGATCATCTCTTCGATAGTTGACTCAAATTCATTTTTTACGACATCGTGCTATTCGATACAGTTTTCAGTTCCTCATAGAATACGAAGATACCCTCAGGGTTCTTATTTTGGGCCCGACTTTTTTTTGTCTGTTGCGATTCGAGAAGACAAAAATGCTTTGGGGTGCTACACAATCAAATCCCAATTAAGAGTACTGCCGCTTTTTATTTTCCGCTTGCCGAAGGACATCTTCAGATACGACTGCCATGTGACATTTTGTTTTGGAAAAATCCTTTACCGTTGCAAATTGCCAAAGTGGAACAACCACCACTCGAAAATTTGATTAATGGAGTATTCGTATCAATCGGAGCCCAACACTCCTACAGACCGCGCGAGAAGTGATAACAAGCAGTTATGCGTTCGCGATGAATGTCAATTAGAGTCTAGACTAAGTATGGTCACCCCTTTCACCAAGGACATGCAATGTCCATTACAGGGCTTACCATACAAAAGGGTCGCGACTATCGGCAGAGAAATACCCCCTGGGACTTGGCATTCCGTGGGAAATTGTTCCGTTGTTGATTCGATTTTTCCATGACCAGACAAGGATTGCATAGATACATTCCAGGAGGGTTGTAAAGTAAACAGGACCAGAGATTTCAAGTTGTGCAATCAAAGTTTTCCCGTTTCCCGTTCTCAAAATTAAGGTGAGAATCACACCGGCATTCAACCCAACGAAATGGCATTTTGACTTCTTTCTGGTCACGCAATTGTTTCAGTATTTCTCTTGATTTACGGAAGGGTCTTTGTAGTACAAGTGGGGGTGGTGCAATTTGATGTTATCGACGAGTCGGTCAAAGGATACGACACTGACCACTATGCGGTTTTGGTAATATATGTGGGAAATTTTTCGAAAGTGGGAAGAAGGGAAATGAACATTCGTCGGTTAGATATCAATCACAGACCGTAAAGGAAATTAATGGAAATGGGAAACTTGTCGTGTTGCCCGAGATAAAAATAATTGCTTCAGATTGACTAATTTATCTACCGTGTGATCTAAATTGGTATTCATGCGCTTGAAGATAGAAAAACATTTGGGCTTTAAGAAACGAGGGAGACCTGCTCAAGACTCGATAACAAGAAAAAAGATTTTCGGTTCCAAAAATAAATATGTCGATTAAAAATATGCATCTTTTTATTATTAAATTTCTAGAAAAATTGTAGTTTATTAATTAATTTTTTCATTATTACCATAATCCAAATAAATTACTACATTCACAGTTATTCTAACAGAACCTTGATAAATATTCTTATACGAAAATAGTTATAGATCAAGTAGACCTTGATCAGGCTAGGCCAAAAAATCTTTAAACACCTTAAAAAAAGTCAACACGATCTCACCATAGTCACACAAAAACTTACGGTTTTAATTAAACTGCTAAAAATGTAAAGATGATTTAATTCTCATTTAATATTCAAAGTTGGTATTTTAACTAAACCGCAGGATATGCTACGTTTTGAACAACCTTATCTATGAGGAAAACTATTATATATTCAGTAAGACACGCCATCATAAATTAATTTCCTGTCACTAATTTCGTTATTTATAACATATAAAACCCAATAAATTTAACACATTTTTACTATTTAGAAAATTGAATTAAATTCATCAAAAACTAGTTTTACATTGCAATGATGTCCGACTTCAGAAGCTTAACGAAATTAAATACTTATTTGCATTGATATAAAACGACGCGATTTACCTTAGCATTTTTATTGGATCTTAAAAGTATGTTGATCGAAAAATCCACTTTAGAAAAATCATTTATGATGAAAAACTTGCATAAATCAAATCGTAAAAGTGTTCTATAATTTCTAGTGGGTTGGTTCGAACAGAAAGCGGATTGAAACCTGTAGTTAAACTTTCATCGAAAAGTTGATTTTTGGCATTAAAAAACACTTTAATTTTATACGTGGAACAGTTTTTTTTCGTCTTGGTATAAATAATCATTAACAAGGATCAACAAAATTATAATGGTTGAGATGATGTCAACATGCACACCTATTGGTTTTTTTTTGTTTAGCAGATCAGTTTATTTGTGAAAACAGGATTTCTGTGTGAAAATATACATAGTTAATGATGACAGTGTCTTGATTTATAATAAAATGAGAACAAAAATAGCTCTTAGTCAGTTGCAAGATCGTGGGAACGTTCGAACTATTTAATAAATTTATTAGATATTCAAGATATTGTCGGTGCAGCTTTTGGTAAAAAAATCATATCAGCGTAAATAGAAGACTAGTAGTTTTTAGTTTGAGTTGAAAAGATCTCTGGCTGTGAAACCAACTGACCTATGTCGTAATTTTCTTTTATTTTATACAGTAATTTTTGATTGTATTATTTTTATTTTGAAACAATTATCTAATTTTCAATGGACTTAAGTTTAGGAAGAGAAATTTTTTTGTTATTTAATTTCAACGAAAGACCATGGGAAAATTCTATGTTACATCAATAATCCAATGTTTTATAAAATTCCTTTGAATTTTGTAGGTAGACTGGCGACTGATAAAAAGTTTTGTCAATTTATTTTATTCAAAAATAAAATTTACTGGATACCTAGGTATATGATAAAATTATTGGCAACACAAGATCGTGATATTGGCGAAAAGTTTATAATAATTATGGGGATTTTCGTTACTTTTCTTTCGGATGAGTTCGTCCATAATAAAAATTTAATAATCATAAGAATAACATGATCGAAGCCAGACCCATAAAATATTTCAAGAATTTCTTTACATATTAAAAATTATAAACAAATTATTTGTATTTCTTTTAAGTCTAGACCAAATATGGCTGTTGTTGAACCACCCTAATCAGAAAAATTTTCAACACGATGCCGTAACGAATTGAAAGCACTGTACCCTGATTCATTAAATACTGCACTGGAATTACATACTAACAAAATTTCGAAAGGGTCCTTACCAACCCCCTGAAGAAAACACGATCCCTTTCGATCAAAACCTCTCTTTGCGTACAGCACACTACTTCAAATCGGTTACCTCGCCTATCGTCGCTGGAGAGGGATTCAGCGAAACATGCAGCTGGGTAAGTTGAGGACTTTCTACCCTCTTCATAAAATTTATGTCCAACGAAAAAAAATTACTAAATCGGAATTTTAACATGACATTAAATTCGATACGATGACGTCACGCGTTTCAATCAAATCATAAACATAAGTCCCATATTTGTACGAGAGCAGACTTTCAAACTTCATAGATGATCACAATATTCATTAAATTTATGCGAGTTTTGATTTTACGACTTACTAGTCCTACTCCTTGGAACATCCTGGCTGCGCACGATCTAAACGTTTCGCGAATCCTAAGAAATCGGGATAATGATTCGGTGCAGCTGCTAAACTACGCAGCCCACCTTCCCTTAACACCACCACCCCATGTACATGTAGTTTTTTTTATAGCCAATCCCTATATAAGGAATCGAGTCCTAGCAATGTGCGAGGTGAACGAAATTCTGATCCCCTACACACACGTATTGGCCAGGTGTCCCGATTAGAACCGGGTGCGGCGGGATGTTCGAAGTCCTGTTCTGGAAAAAAAAAATCTGGGTAAAGCTTGTGCCTCGATGGGCTTCCTTCGGCTATGTACACAGCAACAACGGTGTTGGTTATTGCGACTGTGCGGGATACTTTGAAATTTTTTGGAAGATTTAACCCCTGGTGGTGTAAGACGACCCTTTCGCAGAACTTTCTCGTGGTACAAATTCAGCCATGCCTGAATGAATTTGAAAAGCCATACGATCAATAAATGTCGCACTTTGGAACCGTTAAATAGGACCAGGTTTTGATTGCATACTTTGTTATGACGACATAAATCTGGTAGGTGGGATGTTTTGAAACCTGTTTTTCGATTCGAATTGAAATCGATTTGGTAAGGTTTTCATAATATTCAAAGTAAATTTGAGCAATTTCCGTCGAACCGTTAGGGATGCAATTGTGATTTCTTTTACGGTTCCAATATTACAGGTGATTGTTAGATTGTGCTGTGTAATTCCTTATAATGCGCAATATGGTAGCTCTTATTTCAGAACACGGTACAACTAATGAATATTCAAAATTTTAATATATCCGGCCGCCGGAAGACGGGGAACTTTACCTGTGTGGTGTGCATAGAGCGCAATGAGGTGTTTTACCATTGGGACTTGAATATTGTTTTTTTTGCCCCGGTAGTAAAATTGATGTGATGTAAAATTATGGTCGGGAAATCATAAAACCATAACGTTTATTCAATGAAAGAATTCTCTGCTAATAGTTTTTAGTTTGTTGGAAGTTTTATTGGGAAATTTTACAATTAGACCTGACATTAATCGTACTCCAAACTGCAGACTGCTGTCATTTTATTTTATTATTTTAATAGTAAAGTATTTCTTATATTTTTGCCCCTAGCCTTCAGACTAAAATTTAATATTCAAACGTATGCCACAGCTGAAAGCAAAACAACCCACCCCCATTAGTTATCACCAGGAAATCAATTTTACGTTGTTTCAAATGTGTAGCGTACACCGTTCTTGTGATATTTAAACTAAAATATTTTTGAATTTGCATTTTTTTTTAGAATTTGGTATTATAATTCTAATTGTTCACTGTCTATTATAAACCATACCTGGGTCATATTATTTTTCACAATTTTGTCACAATTTTAAAAAGATATTTAGTTATTTACTTAAATCAAGTGTTATCTTTGATTCAATTTTGTCTTACTTCCAAAAAAAATGTACTTAATTTTCTTGGTAGAGGAAGGACAGCTTACAAATGCAGAGCTATTTTTCATGATTGCGAAATAAATTGATTTAAATTGAACTATAATTTAGGTAGTTAGACACTGTATTGCCTACCATCAGGTCCGGACGGATAAACTGTCTTAGAAGAACCTCATAGAAATAGCAAAAGAAAAGAGTTGATTGAGTAGGGGGTGCGAGTCCCTGTGGATTGATTTACTGTAGCAATAGCGTACGTACTTATTATGGTTAAAGAAGTAATAATAATTATTTTTAGCAAGGAACTTATGAAAACCACATTCTTTAAAAATATAGAAAGTTTCAGACTATACTAAAATACACACAGCCAATAATAATTAGCGCGATGAACTTTATTACAATTTAACAACTTAAATGATTTCATCGAAAATAAAAACATAATGAAAAGGCGAAAATCGAGAATATTAAAATAATTACAAAGAATGCGGTATAGTCTCCGAAAATAAGAAAAATGTGGTATCAGTTCACCCACTCCGTTGAATACACATTGGAGGCATATGTGCAAACCTCATTTCAGGTGATCGTCAAGACATTTGCGCAAATAAAATATACGACTATGTACGTTGCGAAACTTAATCATTAATCAAGAATGGTCTGAGACGATACATCTTTACATACAGTTTCCTTGACACTACTATCGTTTACTGTTTAATGTATGGTTTAATTTTGGGCCATCTTTCGAGTCAACCAATGCCATCGCCCTAGTTACCGGGTTGCAGCCAACATCGTGCAATACTCATTGCATTTAAGTACACAGAATATAGTTCAACGGACAGGTGAACCGATTCTAGCTAAATGGAAGAGTGAGTAATGCCCAAGTATTTGCTCATGTTTTCTGTAAAGCTGAAACGTCGCAACAATACAGCAAAGCACTGAATTTACATTGGTCCGACCAGAGATAATCCGTGACTAAGTAGGTCCTCTTATTGCTCGGTCGAGTATATCGCAAAGTGCTTTCCAAGGACCCTTCCTCAAGATGAATCTAATGGAAATCTGTAATATACGAGCTTCATGGCCATTTCCTTATATCCTCTTCCGCTTGACAATACTTGGGGCGCATCATCAGCATCATCTTTACGCTTTTCCTTTAACTCGAATTTTATTGTAGAATAATGCGATTGTAATTAATTACAATTACCATGCATGATGTAGAGATAGACTCGTAGTAGCGTAGGTACTTCTTTTATAAGGCGGCACGACGAAGCGAGATCTGCTCGGTTCCAAGCTAGGACGGTCTGCTCTGTGGCATTAATGACTCAGAAATGGGCCTAACCGGAACCGGACGTATTATCTGCGCTAACTGCGTACGGAACTGAAAATTTGTTACTGGCTTCGGTTGCTGCTCCCAATCCCAATACCAATCTTCCGTGTATGATATGTAGATTGTAGGTACAACAGTTCGGTGGAAATTCGACTTGGCTCTCAACTTGGACTACGTATAGAGTTCGTACGTATGAGGTCGTTGTATCTGCATATGACTCGTATGTCACAGTCTACGATTAATGGTTGACTAGCGGAATGTTTAATTAGAGACGATGGCGGTAGCGAAATATGTTGTTATTTGAAAGGGGAACAAGTTCTGGGTATTGACCTCTTAGTTGAACCAACTATAACAATAGGTTTTTTTTTCGCCGAAGTGTTTTCGATCAATTGTGAGTAGGGTCTAATGTGATACTTTTTGGAGTAAATATCTAATGCTCTGTTATTTGCATTTTGCTCTCATTCCTATCTGTAATCAAAGCAGTTTACCTACTTTTTACAAATTGATGAACATCTGGATGACTGCCGGGGTATTCAGTAGGTAAAGCGTTCTGGTCACGGTATTGTTTATGGTTCCAGTATAATATTTAATACTAAACGTATTATTATCCCATTTCTTTCACAGAGTAAATTTGTTATCTACTCCAAAACGTCACCACTTCTCAAACCCATTCATTACTATAATAATAATAATAATCAATGGCGCAACAGCCCAAATCGGGCCTAGTCCTTGAAGTAATGCTAGAGTTACTTCATTGCGAGACCAACGGAACACTACATTCATTACTATCGCAGTTCCGATTCAGTATCACTTCTTACAGTTCTGCTTCGGTACTGAAAACCAGAATCGATTCAAAACTTGCTGCGGTAATCGCTGACGCAATACGGATCAAGTCTCCGGATGAAAATCATTACTGGAAATGTATATTGATATATTTAATGTTATGTTATAAATAGGATTTCTACAACTCATTGGCTTATCAATCATTTTGCAAAAATAAAACCTATCCTTAATAAGTAACTTGTAATAGCAAATTTCTATTATATCCCAATCCAATTCGATTTATTTCGGAGATCTTGTGAATTTTTCAGTACAAAAAATGTAATAGAAGTCAAAATAAATTTCTGAACCAAAGAGAAAGAAACAAACCTTAAAGAAGGCCATAAAGATATCTTACTCACTACTAAACTGACCACCGGTTTATTGTATCAGTTTCAAACGCACAAGCCATATCTCCCGTAAATCAGTATCAATTACACCTTCAGACTGGTATTACCTAACGGCCGTACTCATCAACCTGTGAAAGAAGCAACATGACCAGAAACCCCAGATAGCCTCTACATATTGTACATAATATCGAGTATGTAGCAAATCTCGGCGATATCCTTTTCGGGGTTCTCATTCATCCCACATTAGTCTTCGGTGCACGCTATCCGACTATCCAGTTGCTTTTTCGATTTCTTTTGACTTCGTTGACTGGGTCTGGGATACGTCTGGACACGGTAGTCTTTTGTTAAACCTTTTACCGCCACCGGACAGGTAAATTAGCCGTAAATTTAGGTGGCTTTCATGTAAATAAACTAAAAATTGTTACTCGATCTTTGAACTAAGAATTTTCTTGAGCTATAGCACAAAATCACTCGGGTATATCAGACTAAGTTGTAGACACTAGTAGCACCTCATATGCCCGAGATGGTCAAAATTACTGGCCCACTAGTTTGCAAAGAATCATTCATCATCTATAGTGGCGGCAGCAGCTGGTCGTCTCTTGCAAGTTCCTAAATTGTAATTTATGGTTTTGATATTTTGGTAGTCACCTGGAGTTTATTTAAATCCCTAGATTGAAATTCAACATGATGAGGACTTCTTGGATAACCAAACCAAATAAAACCCAACTTGGCTCTAGTGCAGACCTTGTTCGTATTGTCGAGAGCATTTTCATTAAATTTCTTATATGCGAAAGGAAGACGTTTCAAGAAAAGACCCAAGAAAATAAAATCGGAAGACACTTGACTGTGATCTATGTAAATAAATAGGCATCTTTCGCTCCTCTATCTGAAAAAGGTGTTAGAAGTGAGAGTCCGAACTTACAGACAGATTGTCTTGTTAACATATGAAATTGAGACGCCGGGTTGTTGCGGCCATCAAATAAATGAAAGGTCTAAGGTATAGCATTGCTGCGGAAGTGTTTGCTTTTGGTAAGGTAATTAAATATTGACAGTGGGTCAACATGTACAGCAGTTAAATCTGTTATGGGCTTGAGACTTCATTCTAGGCGAATAGGTAGGAAATAGTTAGGGAATAGGTCGATGATTTTTGTTTGAACTGCACTTGACGGCTTTTCGGGTTATTAAGGGTAGAAAGATTGCTCAAAGTTTACTTATCATGATTTCCGCTTACTTAGGTCTTGCGTTTAGGGTGAAATTTGTACGGATACAGCATACGGCTTAAAGCGACCAAACTCGACTACATTGCGGAAGTAATTAAACAAAAGGAGATCTTTTTATAATTCCCTTGCTCACAATATTGATAGCGTACATTTCTTTTAATTTTAAATATGGCCAAAGAAAGTAATTAGTTGTTTGTTGAACGTGCACACAGATTTACGTTACATTGAATTTTTAACTTTGCAGAATTTACAACATGTACTTCATACTTATTTCCCCATTTTGAACAATCATGTCCTTTTCACCAAATGATCTTGAACTGAAGTAGGACGTTTGAATATAAAATTAGAAATTGCACCGGTATTTAAAGTGTGACATACTCCTAATCTATCTGTTTTTTTGCAAAATTTTTCTCACTAATTACAATGACCAAGCCAAGTGGCTCCATCACTAAATATAGTAGTTTTATTTCCTTATTTTTCTTGATTTTCGGCACAATTAGGGGATGCACGAAACCCTTCACTATGAGAAACCGAGACCACCCAGTGGTTCAGGTTCTACTTTCACAGCCAAACTGAAAATAACAACACCAATTTGCTTATGTGCTCCGATAAAGGATCCTAACCAAATGCTAAACTTTTTAATATTTTCTGTGAAACTTTAAATCACCTTGACCGGTGGTGGATTAGTAAATGTGAGCTAATGTGTGATAATGAAGCAATCTAATTACGATTAAGCCACGTTTCGTGTGAAATATCTCAGAACGTTTGATATTAATTGTGAGCCCGCCCCGTCTCATGCTTGTATAAATTATGAATTTAAATTTTGTCGATTTGAGCAGAAAATAGAAAACAAATTTAACTAAATTGCAATCAAAAAAGATTTTTGATTAGCCGACTGGTTGGGCCGGAACTGGTCTGAAAAGTTCATCATATCGTTAGCATATTGATGAGACAATTATTCTGGCTATAATTTATGTTATTGAATGACGCAAGTATATCAACAAAAATATCGAAAAGTTGATAACAACAATTTATATTCACATATCCTGAATTATAATGCACCAGCACGGGAAGGATTAAATAAGAAAAAAAAGCAAAAATGATTTTTTTGTCATAAAAACATACCGAAACTACAGAGCTGTCCTTTGTAGCAATGCTTTATCCGCCGATACATTCCCTAATCTCAGAACTTACCTTCAGGGTAGAACGGAGAGAGACTGATATAGTTGAGAATATATGCGATTCCCTAGAAACCTTACAAGGATAATAAATCTCTCGGTATGATCCTTACAACTTCCTGGAATTCACGACCTTTCCAGAGTTCGTACGGTGCTCTCCGGTGGTATTGTGTATGTTCCCATTCAAATATTTGCAAATGACCAAACAAATCCTTGGAGACTTGCAAAGATGAAGAGGAATTACTTACGTGCTGTTCGAATTTGTTTTTGCAAAAGAAGATCACCGGATTCGGGACCAGAAAATGAGGTTGTTTTTTTTATCCTGGTCCAGATGATAAGATATTCTGGAGATGAAAATTTTTTAAACCCTGTCCCAGTCTATACTGCATATCGTTCGGCTCAATCAATTATCCTGTCAAAGGACAAAATTACTGTCCCAATTCGAAAAGCAAAAAAAAAAAGAACGGAATAGAAATATAAAAAAGGTTGAGAATTTTATGATTGCACACCTGAAGGATAATACAGGAGAGGTGCACATTAATAATCCCTGTAGCGTTTTGGAATGGCACCCGGATCAGAACAGTGAGGTAGGTTAGGTGTAGCGTAGGTAGACGTTAGGACGCCCAGGATTTTTGTACGATGGAAGCGCCGATTTGTCTACTTTGAACGTGGCTTGAAAATCGTCTCTTTTTTGGGGTCCAAGACTTAAGGCCAAATAGCAGGAGGTTTTTTTATGGTAGAGCTGTAAATTAAAGATTTCTGTTTTTTTTTTTTGTAACCGCGGGGCGTTTTAATGGATTTTTTTTATGTTTTTCTCGGGAGTGTAGAAGTTTCATTTCTTGAAGAGATGCTGCCTTTGCTGGTTGTGTAAGGTTCTGAAGTGATTTATGGGCCAATAAGGAATTTATAAAAACTAAATTCTTCGTTCGTAAACAATCAATGCAGTCCGGTAAATTGTCTAGGAGAGAGAGAGAGATCCTATGAGCCTCGCATAAAATTCAGTAAAATTTTCGAAATCATTTAAACAATTTACACAATAGATCATAAATAAATTAATATTGTATAACTATATGCCACTTTGCCAAATAAAACTGCAATTCAATAGTGAAATTATCAAATTTATCAATTTATTTGATTCGCCAAACATAGGGTATGATTTACTTCAATTTGTTTTGTCAATTTTTTAAGCAAATTTTATATCAGATTAATACAATCTTTAGAGAAAAAAGAAACTATAATAAATAAAAAATATTCTAAGAAATAAAACAGAACTTTAAATAGACTAATAAAAAAAACATTAAATAGAATAATTAAACAATTTTTTCTTAAAAGTAAATTTTGGTGGACCGACAATTTATTTAAATTTTTTAAAATACTAAGCAAATTTTAGGCGTAAGGAAAGAGTTAAGTGATTAGAAACCGGTGTGCCATGTGCCCCCCGGTCTTGGCCGAAATTATGATGGGCCCCATGATTTATGATGGTGCCACATCGAGATATAATATAATAATAAAAAGAAACCCGTGTAAGGTTAAATTATTTCTAGTCCCCTTCCTTACTAGATCGATATGATGTATACGAGTATGTCCCATGCTAACCGGCTTTAAAGCTATACACTTTATTTTATAGCGAGCGTTATCAAGTTTAAAGAGTTATAAAAGTGCAATGCAACAGTTTATGCAATTATCACGTCATACTTGTAAAATGCAAAATATTAAACCAGCCGGGTTACATCATGCGCTGCACATCGTCAGAGCTCACTTTCCACTTGGTTAAATTCTATGATGTGTCTTTGTCGTTTTCCTTGTCATTCATACTCAGTTAGTTTTCGCAATATGATCTTCCTACTGTCTTCAGACGAGTTCTATACTTCCCCATACATATGCCTAGTAGAACATTGTTCACATGACTCGCAGATCTCACCTGCGCGGCACACCTAGAAACTGCACTCCGGAAAATGTCCATACCACCCCTGATCGTTAGTTGGCAAGGCAACTATAGCATTACCTTTAGGAATTATTATTTTTTTTAATATTTTATATTATACGAGTATACTGTGAGTATCAGCAACAGCAGCTTGGTCTATAAAATATATTCGGAAAAACCGCATAAGCCCGACGTGTGATCTCCGGATGATCTTCAATCGATCGGAAGAAAACGTTTAAATCAGTAAACCGCATCACAGGTATTGAAGCACACCTTGTGTCTCAGCGGCGAGTAAATGGTAGTGTACATAGTCTATGTGCACGTAGAGTATAGGTACACTCCTCAGGTCGCGGTTAATTGATATTAACTCCTTGTGGTTGTTGTTTAAGTTTTTGCCGCCTTTTGTACCAACCGATCATAATTCCGTGATGATGACGATGATGATGATGCACGTCAGCACGTAAGACAAGAAGTTGCCGCGATAAACATTCGGATTAGAGGTGCCTATCAAAGATTTTTAAATGTTCCCTTCTCGCACCCCGAACAATTTACGTAGCAGAAAAACAAGAGGTTTTATCGATTATTTTTTTGTGTTTCGAACATTATTGGATGTAACTATACTTCATACACGCCTGATGACTGCCTACGTACGATGAGTCTTATTAAAAGAATGATTTGCAATAAATTTTGGAAGTTTATGACCTCCCTCGGTGTGAAAGATTGGGCAAACAGCCGTAAGTATGGCGTGAGCCTATAATTCGTTCGTATTGTGATTAATCGGAAATTTGTAATGAAATATGTCTTTTGTTCTGAAGGTAGTTACCTAAGTTATTAAATTTGTGAAAATTACTGCAAATCCTGTACGGATATTTAAAAAAAAATCCATCTTAATCCGGAATTGTAAATCCCGATGGAAGATCGACGTGGCTGCATCTAAAGCACTCTATAATTTCGTATACAATGCTCATCAATTTTACGAAACAAATTTTAAATGCTAATATAAAAAGGAAATTACAGACGTTCAATAATTTTTTTTGTGTTTATTTTCGGTATCAGCAAAATTTATATAATTATTAAAAATTTAAAAAAATTTTGTTTGAACAGATTTACGTAAAGGAACAGAATATCTCTCAAGTGAATCGGCTTAGTTATCGTTGCGATAACCATTGCTCGTCCTCGCAACATCCTAGGTCCACTAATTTGGTGACTCAACTAAACACGCCAAACAATTCTGTATCGAAATCTACTTGAGTTGCCGTATATTTGAGCGATTTTAAATATCTTTGAATTACTAGATTTTGTGGAAACCAAGCTCGAATTTTGACACAATTGCAGCTGCTAAATTTTTACATATAAGTCAAACAAATCTCTTTAAGGCGAGTAAACGTTTTTGCCATTTAATTCAGCAATACGATTAAAATGACCATTATAATTTTCAAACGAATTCTTAGTAGGTATGTATCCATAGCTTGTTGTTCAGTCCTGAAAAAACATTTTTGAAAATGCATCAACTAAACTGTGTGATTACAATTCTGTATATTTCTAAAACGTACAAATTATGATAAAATTCACAAAGCCGATCGAAATTAAGGATTAAGAACTAATTGAAACTATTTGAACATTTTTAAACTGAAACATTCCTCGACCAATTGCCGTCATACTGCCAGTAATTGTTCAGCTCCTTAAAGACGTTCCCGTAATTCGTATCGAAAACAAATCTCCCCACATTCGTCATATGTGCTGAAGCCCGTTGCGCGAAAAGAAGAGAAATCGCAAGTAATAAGCACTAATTGAGTAATAGCCCCACTAATAATGGATTCAAGCCACAGAAGCAACATCTCTGATGGGGGTAATTAGTTTATTAGTTAATTGTGTGTGCACAGATTTCTCGATGACGAGACAGACAAGACCGATGTTCATTTTGCAGCCATAGTTCATGCACTTTGCACTTTTCACTTCCTTCCTAACGATACGCATTAAAGTGAGACGAAGAACTTGGTGAAAATTTCGCAGGAGTATGAAGTAGGTTTATCTCCATACTCCTGTAGTATGTCTTCACGAAAACCATATGATATTCATGCCCATAGTGCGCGACTTTTCGATGTACGGAGAATTTATAGAACGGGAACCACTTGAACCAGGGCTTCCTCTTGCGAAAGTTTACCAAACCTTTCGCACGGGTGATGTCAACAACACAAACTTTGCACACCAAAGTTTTCTCCTAATGGTCCGTGATTCGTTCATATGCATCCCATCCAGGAGGCACTTTGCCTTCCTTTTCGTATGCCTTAAATTAACCGCATGGCACATACAAAGACCCAATAAAGCAATAAATACCCTTAATCGGCATCGTTCATTACTTTCGTGCAATTAAATTCAAATTTTAAAATAATTTTCTCGTGATGAGATTAGCAGAGGCGGCATCCACGGTGGTATGGTGCGGGTCTTGACGCGAAAATTTATGAAAGGCGTCAAAACCGAATTCGCTACTAAAGTAGTTACGTAGCAGGGCTTCGGATGAAGCGGGGAGTAAAAGTATCTTACACTTCTTCTTGTATAGCTGAAAGATATTATAAATGCCCAGTCATGTGCGAACCATTAAATAATAAATTGCAGTTCTAGTCACAGGAAGACAGCGGAGGAAATGATTTTATGAGCTCGTGCGTTTCTGATTTATATGCGCATAGCCCGTCAAGGATACGTCTTCTTCGCTCAATTCAACGACTCATTTTGTATCTAATCTGTTCGAAAAGTAATTGCTGCTGACGTGGTTTTCAAAAATCAAAGTGAAAACGGACCCCCGCTATAAAAAGAAATGCTGACCCCTTCGTTAGTGTCGACAAAAATAATAAAAAAAGGACACTGAACCTGAACGATTCAGTACGTGAGTCGCGACCCGGTTGCACGTAATTACAACCGAAATTTTGTTGTTTATACGACCACGACATATGTGACAAACATGACATGTGATTTCACTTGGCAACCGATTACATGGCGAACACTTGAAAAGCGTACACTAATGGAGTAATTGACAACATGTCAAGGGGGTGGACTAATGCCGATCTGATGATGATGACGGGGAGTGTGTAGGGTACATTTGTGGCCATCTAATCCCAATTTGTATTTATTATGCTAAGAGTACTTTACTGGATCAAGTTGCACTTAATTAATGATGACATCAGTGTGGTGGTTGCTGTTGTGTTTTTGGAGCAGAACCCGCAAATTTATTTAGAACAATACTTGGTAATAAGTTTGCGTTGCATATATACGAGGCCGTTCCGACATAAGTGCAAAGAACTCCTTCTCAAGTGCATTTTGGATGCATCATCGTTGGAAATGTTGTCTTTTTTCCTATCTTGGCGCGATGAGAAATTCATGCAAAATTATTCACTGTCTGGATTGAGGGATGAATTGGCACTTTTCTGGATGGTGTTTCAGTGGGGTACTTGAAAATTCAAATTATTTGTTGTTATTGTTCTTTTTTTCTGTCAAGTAGACTAGGAAAGTAACTTTGGACGAAGTAGCTGCTTTAAGGCTAATCGATGTATGGAATGAAGTTGTTTGAGCTATTTTGGAACAGTATTGGTTGGTGGCATTAGATACGTATCGATAACCTGAATGGAAAAAAATTGTTCAAGTCAAAATTTGTTAAAGACAAACGTTTATCGCCGTGGCATACAAGCTGCAAGCTTGTTTTAGACTGTATGCCATGTAATCAAATATTTGTCCAGATAAAAAGCTTTAAAAAAATTAATTTTAATTTTTCATGCAAAATTGGCCTTACGTTACGGTAAGCAACAATTAATTGACTAGTTGGTAAGGGTGCATAGAATCAACTTTTTCTTAGTAGTTTTCGCAAAATTATGCGCTTCGCTATAAACTAAAGTGCAAAATAACCAAGGCTATATACTCCTACGTATTCTTCGCAAATTCATGAGTTAAATATGGAACTTTTTTTTTTAAATTCCAATTGTAACAAAAACTTTGTTAAGCATCAACCAAAACCAACATATCAGTGTCATCTGTAATCCCTGAATGAAAATTTCATTACCGCCAAGTGATAATCACTTCCCTTTTTTCGCATTAATGCTTTCAACGATATTTGCTATAGTTGCAGCTCAGTCTCACATAAATGCAATGCATAAAAGGATTGCACTCGAAATTCGTGTCGCGTTTGAGTACCTTCAAGCATGATCTCATTTTTCCCCTCATTTATGCATCCGAACGAAGCCAACACCATAACCCGAAGCCACCGAGAGCACTCTTAATGTTAATCTTAATTTATGAGTTTTTAAACATCGCATAAACATATTTTGGATCGGTGACACGTTAATAGCATGATTTTGCCATTGAAGAGCTGAAAAAACGTTTGCATAGAAGTAAGTATGGATCGAAGCAAGAACCTGTGTGTGTGGGGCGACTGTTGGTTCTTTTCATACGAATATGACTCTGAGCTAACAGTAGCCGCAGTTATCCGACACATATACATTATTATGCTGAAAGCTGGATACCAAAGGCCCAACCTTTCTAACATTGCTGTGCCATTTGGCTATTGTATCGGTCGGAAAGGTGTACAACTTGGCTATGCAACATGGATATGCAACTATTTCTATCTTAAGTGTATCTATAGAAATTTTTCCTTATGTATACTCGTAAGCAAGATGAGACGATTCTGAATGTTTAAATGCTAAGAAGATGCACATATTACCCGGGTTATAGTCAAGCTTAGCGCCAAGTCACGATTTCCATTTTATACTAACATTGTGCATAATTTTTCAGTCTGGAGACCTTCGCCATATTGTCCGGTAGCAGTCATATATTTCTGGAAAGTTCACGATGAAGTGATAACTGCCTGAATAATGATCGAATTTAGAATGTCGTATTTCAAAGGGAATCCTTTCTACGAATCGTATACACTATAAGAGCTATGTATGTATGTATTTCAGGCAAATGATAGTTTCCCAAATAACATCAATAAAAAGAAAAAGTGTAATTGCACAATTTTGTAAAGCACTTTTTCGTGCATCTGCCAATATCACTGATATTAAAAATATACCACTGCTTTGCATCCACATAAGCCATACCAACAATTAAACTTGAGAAGAAATAGTTCATTATAAACCCAATGTTCAATTTGTTGCTTCAAAATTTGAACGAACTTTATTTTTCGTGTTTTGAGGATCTACTAACAATAGATGTTACGTCAACCACGTTTGCGTACGGCGTATACACCAGACGGATAAATATCTTACTTTTTTTTGTTAGAGTTAACTAACTCACTGACGCTCAAACTGTGCATAAGGGATCCTGGTTTCCTTTTGGATCTTACATGATATACGTAATGCACTATGACCAAGAATAGATACGATTCGTACTGAAATCCTGCATGTAGTACTGGCTTTTGATGCAGCACAATTCTTCACAGTACCTCTACTATAACTCGATACAACATCAAGTAAATGTTGTGATAAGTGAAATTAAGGTGTCTAGATTACAAGGAGCAGATAGTTTACTCGTACATTTCCTTAATAGTGCACGCAAAACTCACAATGATTAAGGTGTCAAGTCAAACAATACATTTCTTGCTTTTTTACAGTACATTCGACAGTATTCAAAATTGCTTTGTTCAGCGCATCCTCAGTACACCATTTACAGCCTTTTTAGTGAAAAAACTTGTGCTGCTATTGAATGAAACCCGAGTGAAATCTTACTGTGCTTTACCAAACTCTGAAATTCATTCACAAAATTTCATGTCTGACACTAATTTCAACAATGCTCCCGTCAAAAATAATTTTTTTTTTTTTAAATAAGCAAATTGCTTATGTACACTAATTAATCTAAAGTGGCCGATAATTCAAAAATAGAGCAATTAGAGTTACTTTATTATGCACTAAACAACACCATGCGTGAGAATTATTTACAAATTTGAACATAAAAGCGAAAATTCAATGGTCACGATAGGCTCGACCATTATTAACATTTTTTTTGGTCGAGTTATAGACCGTCCTTCTGTTGAAATAAATACGAATTTTGAGATGTTAGCATGGAACCTGTACTGTACCGATATGTTTGTTTTTCATGTAATGAAAAGAGTGATTTTGGTCATAAATTCATAATGCCAATCATTTTACAGTCCATATAGCTCCAGTTATTATTTATGCATCGTGATAATTCTGTTTTCGTGCAACCAACGTATAGGATGTGCGTCTGGGACTCTCCATATCTTAAATACTTAAAAATTCAATCCATCCCGATATTATCCTATTATTTGCATCATTAAAGAAATTAAGATGTCAAAAGCAGCCTTTATGTCGGTTTGAATAATAAATCGGAGGTCTCCTCCATAATGTTGTTTTATAATGTGAAAGGCGTAAAGTTTGTTTTTACAAGTCAAACTTTTTTTACATACCCGTCCAGACCGCGTTGGCCATAACTTTAGATAAATTCAAAGCGAAAAAAAAGAAACAAGTGCGGCCATGCATCATTGTCACCGTAACTAACGGAAAATCTGTGATGCTAATGTCTTAATTTCAACTATAGACGTGGAAAAAACATCGAATTGAGATAGTAGTAATACACAACATATCTAGAAATTTTTTTCTCTCACAGTTGTTCCGAACAACATTATCAAAAAATGATATAAAAAAAGACTAAAATATTTGGTCAAGCAAGTTGCACGCTTCTTAAGCCTCCATCTTTTATGTTCGATGTATATTTAAGACTTGAAAATAGTCTTATCTTGATTTGTGATGCCGCACTGAATTTCAAAGTATACATGTATCTACGGATCGAATTTGGGATATAGACATTTGCAGGTTGTTACGATTAGTTCTATTTTCCGAAGATTAATCTCTGAAATATATTTTTTCTATCTAAGATTTATTGATTTTTTAAAGATTTGTACACAAACATTTTCTACCGAAGCGAATGAAAAACTTAAAAATCAATAAATCCAGTCAATAATAAAATATTGCCTTGAATAGATGACTCTATATTATTATTCAAACATGCATAGATAAAACAGGTGAGTTTATCCTTAAATATCTACATTATTGTGACTATACGCGGTAACTAAAAGTTTTGAATGAGATATCCGATGTCAGTTTTATAGGAATATTTTTAAGATATTCATAGATATCAAACAATAAATTAGAATTGTATTGAAGAAATTTTCAGCAAGTTTTATCTTAACTTAATATAATTGATACTAATAAGCGTTTTGTAAGCTGCTTACGGTTCACATCATTTTTTATGGGTGGTGTTATGAGATTGAGAATATCACAACGCAGTCTTACTTTCTGTAGTACTTCCCTATCTATCGTCTGTTAATCTGGTGCACTTTTCTAATATTCGCTTGAAATCGCACAAATCCAACAAATGTAGCAGATGCAGTGATGATGTTTGAATCTTTGTTAATAATTTTTGTTATTAATATTTTACTATAAGATTTAGCATCGATGATGAAGAATAGCAACCTCATTTATCATCACAAACTTCATACAGACTTTGACGTTGTGCTAATGTATACCATTAATATTCTTATTTAACACTCACCTCTACTCAACTAATTTCTGTTAGTATTGCATATCGCAGACATCCTCAATCATCTGAAAATAACTTTGTTCCAGTACTGAACCGATCTTTATATTATTCCCGCTCTTATACCTTCCGCAAAAATCCAAAAACTTAATCTACAAATGTACAAAAACACTAAACAAAATTTCAGAAATTAAATCACAAAATAAAACAACAAATTTCGAAATAATTAAAAAAATTGTATATTTACAAAAAAAGAATTTTTCTCTCATATTCATTTTCGTCATCGTAGTATGTTTGTCTCTTTAAATTAAATATAAAATAATAATAATTAAAAATAATAATAATAATCTTCTTATTAAAAACTAAAATAAAAAATATCTTTATATAATATAGTAATAATAATGAAGCTCAAAATAAAGCAAATTTATGTATGTATATTGAATAGTTTTAAACAAAAGTAAAACTAATATTCGTTTATTTTATACAGAGGAAAAAAATACATATAAGACTAAAAAATTATTGGAATAGAAAAAGTAACCAAAATAAATCCACCGGGGACGGAGATTATCAAAAAGAGAAATTTTTTAACTAATAATAGAAATATCAATATCAATATCAAAAATAATAGGTATATTCCAGAATAATATCTACATTATTAAATCAAACCGTCATTTACATTTTCAAAACATTCATGCACGAAATTATAAGAAGAAATTCAACATATTTTCTTTTTTTTTTAATTTAAATTTTTTTTATTTTGTTTTTATTTCAATATTGTAATTTTTTATAATTAATTAATAATTCTAAAATTGTTTTTCTGTTCATGTCTTTCTTTAATATTACTCCATATTTATATATAATATATTTTATATTCATCTTTGCTTTATTTTTTTTTTATTTTCATTTTTTTTTTTTGTTTTTCTTTTTATAATATTACTTATTTTACTAAATTTATTTAAATGTTCATATTTTTTCTATAGAATAGTTTAATTTGTTTGGTTTCTTGGTTGCTATGGTTGTATTGAGTTTTTATTTTTAATTCGCAAAAATAATTGAAAATTGTTTTCGTAAATTCACAGATTTTTTAGTTTAATTTTTAATTCTAAATTTTGTATTTTGCGTTGAGCCATTTATTTCTGTTACAAAATGGGAATTTACTGTGTGTTTACTTGTTTTTCGATACATAAAAGTCTTATTGATTTTTCTTATTTTGCTTCGAAGTAACAACATTTTTTTGTTAGTATTTATTTATAATACGATAATAATGTACAACTATAAAGTAAATTTTTGTATTTGTCTTAAATTAATTATTACTATAACGTTATACTCGTAACTTATTACAGTTAAATATTTTATTCTTGCATTACTATGTACAAATTTTATATATGTTTTTATATTGTGTTATTTTTCTTATATACGGAATGTGAGCACTGGCTTGGTTTCACGACGTTATTTGCCGTACTAATAATCGATAAATACATAATAAGTCTCGCTATAGTGATTAGTTTTTTTCTTTTCATCCTCTAATTTTGTTTGTTGTCATCACTCAGTCAAAAATTTACAATTAAAACTTATCACTTAAAATTTTTTTTTGTATAAGCCAAAAAAATTTTTTTTTGTTTATAATTTATTTTATACAATAGAAGAATGTAGTCGAAGTCGAAGTAATTATTAAAAAATAAGTATTAGTTATATTTTTTTAAATTGATTCTCCATTCCTAAATTGATCATTCATTTTAATGAGCCGTGAAACCGTCTCAGAAGAGCTTCAAAATCATTACGAAATTCACTATTCAACGGAAGTGTAAGACGAATCATAGATGATTTGTTTGGTGTTTCATAGTGTTTTACTTTAAGAATTTATTTGTTTGCACCATTAAACTGCCATAATCGAAAAAAGACTTTTTTTTGATAATTTTGTTCGGTAACATGATCTTTATTGAAAATTTTAAACTTTTTACCATAAAGCTTTGGGTATTTCCCAGCCATAAAAAATCGAAATAGATTAGTAGAATTTTTACATTGATGATTTTTATGGGACTAATTAGGTTGAGAGAAAAATTATTGAAAATGTTCGGACTTTTGTTAGATGTGATCTTTTTTTTTACTTGGACACATATTGAACGGATGGAACACGTTATACACGTTAACCCTTCATTAGTCGTTGATGGTGTAGACTTTTATTTTTATTACGATTTTTATAGACCATTTTCTCTGTGGTTGGTATCTACACACTATAAAAATGGACAAGTTTTCGAAATAGGAAGGTTTAATACAAATTTAACTACTGACATAAATAAAATTTAAGAGAAAAAATTATCATACAGAAGTTGAATTAATATGCTAACTAGCTAAAAGATTTTTATGTGATATTATAAAACATGATTTTTGATAGGCCGCCCAGCTTTGATCGTGCATGAGTAATACTGTAACTATATAATAGCAGCAAATTCTCCTCCATAAATTTTTTTTTAAAAGATTTTAGTACTCTAGCATTCAACATCCCTGTAAATATTTAAATTTCCCTCTGCCCCGATTTCTTTTTCCTCTTTCCGCTCTTCTAGTGGTAACTTTAATTTTTAAGAGCAGATACATTTTAATTTGCTTTTATTTTAGTTCAGGTGAATTAAAATCGCAGTGAAAACAAACGTCAATTAAAATCATCCATAATAAAAAAAACAAACTAAATTTCTATCCGATCACCTCGATATCATATGCATATCGGACTTATTTCAATTAAAACAATAAATGTACGTTTTGTATGATTCACAATAATTAAAAAAAAATTATTCAACCGAACCGCTATAAATTCAGAACACAAAACGAAAAATTTACACATAGTGGACAAAATCTACGAACAGTTAAGGCCACATTACAATGTAAATTTTTATTAATTGATTAATTGGGTAAATATTTTGGTAGCGAACGAATATTTTTATCTGTTTGTTTGGAATATTATATGTTTGTTGTCCGATGAAGAAATTGGCATTACTATGAATACTAGTGAGAGTGATAAATTTTCATTTTATATGAAGTAAATAGTTTTCGAAATTAATTTGAAATTGTATTAAATAAATATATTTTATTGGGGGTTGTATTTCATTGTCAGTGCAGTCTATCAATATCATTTTAGGCATTTTCCGACTAAAGAAGATTCTAGATTTTCCCAAAACGAAGTTTGTTTAAAAATAAAATATTTATGACAGTTAATCGTTTGGAATCAATAATTCATAAATATTTGACAACATAATGAACAAAAATAGTTTTTAATAAGAATCTACAAGTTTTCGAATTCAAATCTTTTTTGTTTACTAAATTTTCTATAGATTTAAACTTTTGACAATATTGGTGAAATCAAGACTTTCACTTTGAATTGTATCTTTTCTTATAATCCGCTAATTGTTTAGTGATCTATAGTACTACGAGTATTCATACATAAATATTTGAATATCGTACCGACAAAACTTTATCGAAACCCCGTTATATTATATCCAAATTGCCAAATTATATCTGTTTTTACTTTCCAGAAAATGCTTTTTATTGATCCCACACTTTCATTTCTAGAAAGAATTTCCTGAATTCCGATATCTTGCTGTTTTGTGTTTTATTTATTCCATCATTGCATAAGCAAAGAGCAATATGGAAAAAATATTAATTTATTCAAATCTTAAATGCAGACATCCCATAAAAATTCCAATATATTTATTCTTCTCAAGTTTATATCTTAAGATAACATTTTTTTTTTTTTTAAAAAATTAAAGATTCAACTCAGTTTTTTATTTTGACAAAAAAAAGAACCCTCCCGCCAACACCATATACACTGAATCGCCACAAAACAATAGGTTCAGCCAGTTTATAGCTTTTTGATAGACTTTAATACACTAGATGATCTGCAAATGTGTTACAAATATTTATGACTAAATGCTTCTTTGTCTTTGCCTTTGTCAGTTTCAATGGTGTCTAGCATATTAGACTCATAGATAAATTTAAATGGGGCCAAATTTTTCAATAGTATGTTTTTCAACATCGGCTTTAATTCCGTTTTTATACAAGTCGAAAAGTAGAATCTCACGACAATTAACTGAGGTTATGTTCCGAACAAAGAAAACTATGGGGGAGTATGTTGAACCGATTGTGGAAGGTGTACATTGTTTGGCCGTGTGGTTTTTCATTCAAATATTTTTGAGGATAACGCTGTGATATTTATGTATTTTGGAAATTGTTTTTGAGATTTGATTTTCGATATGGATTCGTTTTAGATTTTAACGTGTATCTAGATATCATATATAGCAAGCACAGACAAAGATTTTCACACCAGGGGGCGTAAAAGGACACCTTTCGCTGGGGACCACGAATTGATTGCGATGATCATAGATAGAATCAAAATATACGATCAATGTAACTGAAATAATAAGTGCCTTGCTTGTTTTTGTAATATGTATGTGGGTAATCTGGGACAAACTAATTACAGTCGAACTTCGATAACTCGAACTGCCATGTGACGCAAAAAAAATTTCGAGTTATCAAGACTTTGACTTATCAAAAATAACTGTACATACCTTGGTTCGACTTATCAAAAATTCGAGTTATCGAAGTTCGACTGTAATTAAATGTGTCCACTAGCTCAAAGCTGTTTGAAAATTAAAGAGAATCAGGGAATATCTAATGCTTTAGATTGCGGCAGTACTACAACGATAGTTGGTTTCGATTTGGAAAACATTCAAGATGTTCCGAACAAAATTAGATTTTTTAGTGAACCTGGGTAAAGCGAAAATATGCTCTGGATTCGACTGATTAATGCAATATTTTGGTATTCGCTTGTGATCTGTGACATTGGCCTGTGATTTGAGTGCGTTTCGAATTCACGACTTCTGCGGATTAGAACCAAATAGGTATCATAAATATTTGTTCGATCTCAAAACTTTTGATTATTATATTTTCTCGCTTGGAGCAATAAGATCAAATATTTGTTTTAATTTACCCTTTTTGATGATTAGTGTAATTTTGAATTTTGCACTAAGATGCTTACATCTTAAGTGCTCAAACCCAAACTAACCACATATTAAATATTATGTTCTTGGAACATTTAAGGCACTTGAATATTCAAGGCACTGCACAGGTACTCTATCCACCAACTGTAGGGGTATAATTCCCAGGCTTATCTTAAATATTGTCTTAAAACCTCCGAAAGTAAATACAATTTTCGATACCTACAAGTCAATAGCTCATTTTACAGCCATAGATTTTTAAATTTATCACCGTACGATATCCTTGTCACATTCGTTTTACCTTTCATTAGAAACCCAGTCACCACAGCAATTACAACTATTTTTACACCAAAAGTATTTACTATGCACTTGTAAAGGCAATTGTAAATTATATGGGATTATAAAGTGTTCAGCAGGTAGATACGAAAACGATCGTAATACGCGCTGCGATTAGTTTTGGCATAGTTTTAATATTGTGTATAATTTGACAGTGAAAGGTGGTTCGTTCATTCGTTTACCGGTTTAGTGTTTTTTATGTGGAAATTTTGGCAATTAAACAAAATCGAATTACCACATATGAAACAAAGCTATTCACCTGAGGATTCGAACTGAAGATGATGTGAAAAAGCGAAATTATTTTTTATCTTCAAGACAAACTCTACAGCTCCAATGCCGTAAAAATAACCGCAGGGAAATATGTTGATATCTAAATTTTGCACCGAAACGAATGTGTGCGGGAAAAAAAACCCGATTAAAATTTTCACTAAAAAAACACATACCAATTTCGATTAAGAGATTGTATACGATATCAAACATGTATCGGAAAGTATTTAAGAAGTTAATGTTTCACGTATAGAAATCGATTTAGTAACTGTATCGATCATTTTTGCGGATGTTTTAATGATACAGTAAATATTTGGTCTGGCATTTCCCCAAGCTAGGATTAAAACTTTTAGATGTGTTCATCGAAATATGTAAATCAAGAATGTCTACGAGAAATAAATACACACTATCTTCTTCTGTTACCATTCCTGTATTTAATGCATATTATAGTTTCGTTCCCTTCTCCTGTTTCCTTTAAATTTTCATTTAAGGCTCCTTACTTTGAACTTTTGTTGTATTGAAATAACTGAAATGTATAGGCATTTGAAAAACAAGCACCTCTCTTGTATAATTATACAATTATTTTCACTAAATCAGTCAAATACTTTTAAAATCTACACTTTCTGTTTAATGATACAGTAAATCTTTCAGTAGCATTAGAAGGAGTCATATGAGCTAAATGATACTAACACTAAAACTGAGTTTGGCTATTTAATCGAATTTGTATTTATTTATTTAGGTTTAATTTATAACGATTTTCATTAAAACAATGATTTCGAGTTTTGATTCTGATTTTGAACTAATACGGATTTATTTCAAAATTAAACAACTTATGTTTAAATACAAAATAATTGAGGTCTCGAATTTTTGATTTCATTTGAAGATCGGATCGAAACTATGAAATTAATAATTTTATTTTTTTTTTATTTTTATTTTGAAATTTTATCCAGAACACTAAGGTGTGGAATTTCTTTTAAAATTGTTCGCATACTACTTATTACGTATGCCCTAATAAGGACATATCATAGTGGTATACAATTTTACTTATTAAAATAATGAAGTACAAAATGATATTTGAAGCAATACCTGTTGCTCACAAGAGTAAGACGGGCAAAAGGGCTATAAAAGAACTTCAGATCTGAAGGACAGACCTTCACAACAATAAGATTTTTAGTACTTAAACGCAATGATGATGAATGTGGGCGGGTATATTTTCAAACTCTCTCATAAGAATGTGATTTAATCTTGGATGTGAAGCCGGATACTTCCGTGAGGAAAACGATCTTTGCTGAACCAAATTTCAACTCGATAAAAACAATTGGCAAGCAAAATTAACAAACCAATTTTAATTTCGAGACAATTAAATAAGTTGCTTGGATACATCATTTTAAAATTCATTTGTTAAATTAAAAAATAGAATGATCAACAAATTATAAAACATTTAAATTTGAAATGTTAATTATCGCCGACAACCGAGACTTTTTCTTGTAATCAATTTGTTAGTACTTTCATTATTAATTTTTTTTTATCAATAACATAATTAGAGCCTGTCCTTATTAAACCGTTTCTGAATACAAAAAAATATTTGTAAATTTTCTCGTCATTTAATGAAATGATTTATGAAACGGGCAGAAAGATATCATTTCTATTAAGAGTAAGAGTGACGGCAAGGCTGAAGCAATCAGCAAAAATCGGAAAATTAATTCTTATTTTTGGAAAGGAAATAAATAGCTGACAAATTTAAATGGATCATTTTAAAGGATTGTTTTGGAAGTTTCCCATAAATGGTTTGAATCGATATTATATGAAAGGACTGTACAACACCGCAAGACAATTGCGAATATTGAAAATATCAACGTTTTTTGTACAATTCGGAGAACCACTAGTCTATCATCTATCCTTTGTTCGTGGCGAACCCAGGCCTAAACAGTGTGAAACGCTAAGTATGCTCTACTCTACTCAGGGTTGTGGGTTAAAATTGGTCCTGCATTTTTTAACCGATTTTGAATTTTTCATCGGCTTTTTAACTATCCTTGCATTCATCTTAGAGTTACCTAGGTAGCCTACTCTAAAAATATTACATATTTTGGATCTTACGCGGATCATCTTATTACTTAACCCACGCATCTTAACTAAATTCCTATTCATATCGATAATTTTACATTTTTTTCCTATAGAACTTTGATAGACCGCTAAACGACCGCTACGAAGAACTATCTTCAAAATTGTCAACAAACAAAATTCAGCAGCTAAATCTCAAATTTGATTGACTGAAAACAGGCATTGAAATCTTAAGATCAATAAAAGAATACAAATATCTAATTTATAAATCGATTGCAATAAATTTTGTATTTCAATAAAATTAACTCTACTTGCGCTGAAGCGTCCTACAAAAGCGTCATTTAAACTTCATCTTCAACTAAAGAAAAAGATTGATGACATTACTAAGAAGATATATCATCAAATCAAAGTTTGTAGTCGCCTTATGGAGCGAAAATTTTTAAAACACCCACACAATAAGTAGTTGACGCCATAGCTACAGCATAAATAAAATTCTTCAGAAATCTTCGATCTCAATAATGTTGAAAAAGTGAAAAGACTTGACATAATCACATCGCAGTTACCGTATTTTCTTAATAAATCTCGAATATGTGTTGTGTACGATGGCGTTAACGGCAGGTATCTAATCAAAAACTCAAGATCGGAATATATAAAATATTTTACAGTTCCCGATTTTCATTAAATTTATTCGAAATGCTCTTAAAGCTAGCTAATAATCTGCAAGATTTTATGATCGCTTTTCGATAATATGACAATCTTTTGGGAATAAAATGTTCTATTCGATTTTTGTGAAATTCGATCAGTAAATGTTTTTTTGAAGTATGAAAATTAAAATTAGAAAGATTTAAACGTATCCTGACAGCGATTCGAAAGCCAAAGGCCCTGGTTTGATCCTGGATAAATTTTCATTTAAGTACGATTTGAAAGTATACATATATAAATTAAAATAAGTTTCGATCGTTTAACCAAAATACCTTTCAAAATATTCAGTATAAAATTGTTAGTGTTTTATCATTTTGAATACCAAAGTTTTTTAATAATAGTAGGAAAAAATCAAAATTCTCGTCATTAGTTAAGTGAACTAACTGTAGAAATCAGTTTCAAGCATAAGGCGCCAGTTCTTTCGTTTTGTTAATATTGGGGAAAAGTTGAATTTCCTTTCGAATCGCAATCAACAATTAGTCGAAAATAGACAGAATTTGTAAAATAAAGAAAAATTACCTTCGAATTTCTTTTTATAGATAGATATCTTGTAGGTACCCGTGATTCTTTTTTGTGTTTAAGAAATTTAGTTAGATGATATTTTTCACTTTTTTTGAAAACACCAAACTGCACTTAAATGATTCTTTAGTTTAATTTGACAACAAAACTGTCGTATAAAATAAAATAGAATTACTTTTTTGAATAGAATTTTAATATAATTAATTTTTGCAAATTTTGTTATTATTTTTAAGACATTATCACACATTACTTTCTTCTTGCTTAGTCATTTGGGCGTGCTAAGTTGTTTTTTATGTTTCTTGGAATAAGAAAATTGGGGCTAGTGATGCGTTGGATGTTCTGGGGAAGCTTTGAACCTTAGATAGTGGATATATCCATTAGTCCGGCGGAATCATGAAGTCCGCCGACTAAATGGTATCCAGAATGGGTGATGTGTCTTCCTGCGTAGCCGCCAAGGATCGCCGTTCCTGCACCGCTTGCAATCGGACTTGCACCACTAGATGGAGTTTCGTGCGCCTGCTGGTGTTGCTGCTGCTGTTGTTGTTGTTGTTGATGATGAGAAAGGAGGTGCTGGGCAGTTTGAGTTGATGGCGGTGGTGGCCCGAATGTAGCCATTTCTCACATGTGTGCCAGCGGTGCCATTGTTCGCATTGATTGTTGCTGATGCTGTTGCTGAAGGTCGGGCGACACGCTGCTCTGATAGTGCATGAGATTGCGTTGGTGCTCTGCAGCGGCTGCCGCTGCGGCCGCCGTTGCTTGCATACCTTCCGGTATGTGGTACATGTTTATGAGGTGGTTCAGATCCGATGTAGTGGATTGTTGCGTGCTACCGTACTCGCGCTTCATGATTAGATTGTTATTGGTCGTCGAACTCTGCGACGAATGCATCGGACCCGGCGACACCGGTTCCGATTTAATACTGGAATCGCTCGGGCTATGACTTTGGCAGGATAATTGTGAACCGGGCTGTGTTAGACCGTATGGCGAGCCAGGCTGCTGCTGTAGACTACTATATGGTGAGCCGGGTTGCTGCAGGCTACCGTACGGCGAAGTTTGACCGCCCGACACAGTTCCGTACATTCCATAACCGGATGCAGCGGCAGCATTCATATAGGAATTCAGGGAACCGGAATTGTGCATCTGGCCCATGTCGTAGCGATGATAGTTGCCCATATATGCGCTATGTTGGTTCTGATAGGCTGCCGCCGATGGATCATGCATCATGTAACCGTTGGGCATGTAACCGTTCGGGGCCATTTGATACATGTCTCGATTTACTGCAGCGGCTTGTTGTACGGCCGATATCGAAGTGGAATTCCGGATACCATTCGGATCGGACGATTGCAGAATTGAGCCTACGCCAAGTGGATACTTTTCCTTGTTTTTCGTAAGGGTTTTGGTTTTGCGTCGCGGCCGGTATTTGTAGTCAGGATGCTCCTTCATATGGACCGCACGAAGTCGCTTTGCTTCGTCAATGAACGGTCTCTTTTCAGCTTCAGAGAGGTCTTTCCATTGTGCTCCTAACCGTTTTGATATTTCGGAATTGTGCATTTTTGGGTTGTCCGATGCCATTTTTCTTCGCTGACCCCGGGACCATACCATAAAAGCATTCATCGGTCGCTTGACCCGATCGATATTCTGATTTTTACTACTCGTATTGTTGTTGTTATTCGCATTGCCCGTCAGACCAGAGTGATGGTGGTGCGTTTGTCCCGTCGGTGATGTCATATGGTGACCGTTACCACCCGATAATGCACTATTTGTTTGTTGCGATTGTGTTTGTTGCGTAGGACTCAGTCCACTCGAATTATGTAGGGGTGACGAATTGTGCGTATTAACGTGCTGTTGTTGTTGCTGCTGCTGCTGCATACTATTACTATTATTGCCTAGATTTGTTTGACCGTTATTACCGCTTGACGCACTGATATGTGATGCCATCGATGCATGATGGTGGTGATGATGCGACGAAAGCTGCGATTGCGTTAATTGGGATTGTCCTAAGTTCATCATGCCGAGCGGTCCGAGGGCACTGTACGGTGACGTACTGTGCCCGTGCAAGGCAGATGCATGATGAGGGGGCATTGTTGCATGCAATATACCCCCTTTCATGTCAGCTTCCATGGTTAACATATCGTCCGAGGTTGAATCCCTGTATGCAAACAGTTTGAAAAATTTTTATGTAGTCCGGTTCAGTGTGATCCAATTTAATAAAAATCGTATCCCTTTTATTGATTTCAGTGAAGGTGGGTGTTATTGTCCTTTTGGCACGTCACACACGCACTTTACGAAACATGCACGCCAATGGTCATTGTTTTCGCGATTGATAAAAAAAGAACTGTCAAAACAATGAGACAATCGACAAAAAGCAAAACATCTTCGGGAATAACAAACACTGGGTCTGGGTTTTGACAAATGCACAGAACAGAGGTAGTTCACTCTTCACAACCAGATCATCATCATTTTCATAGAAATAAAACAACAATAGTGTATTAATCCAAACTAGCTGTCACTGATGGGTGGATTGATTTTGACGCACGAACATAAAGCTGAGATCAACGGAAATCGCGCGACAATACTTATTTTTGACACAACACATGTAAACACACAGTGGTTAAAACCACAATTTCAAATTTGGCGGGCTTGTTTTTAGTTTTACTCGGATAGTTGAGATATTCTCTTTTATGTTTATTCGAAACACGCGAAGTAGGTACAACGTCCAATTCAAATTCGAAAAACTATCAACTCACGTATTGAAAACGAAACAATTACTTTTTATTCATTTGCGGAAAATTCTATTACTTAAACTATTGAATCCGAAAAGACACTCAAGAATAAATAAGATTTTTCTCAAAAAAATATTCTTAAATATTTTGGGAAAAAAAACCGTCGAGAGGAGCAGCAAAAATACCTCCACACAGTACTGAATTGAGCACCTTTCTGTTTCCAGTAAACGTTTGTGAAACCTGTTCGAGGTGCCTACCAAAAAATTTCACGATCTCATCCATCCAAAACGAATAAAATACACAAAACCCGAAAAAAAGCAACAACAATAACACCAACAAAAACGTCGACCAGACCTCTGATAGTAACACACAACGGTAGGAAATGACGCACACTATGAAACCGGTGGGTATACCAAAACTCGATATTTCGTATTTCGGACCTATGCTTATAATCCGTACGTAAATTAAAGCCGAAGTAAGACCCCTTCAACTGGATGGGTAGGGAGAAACCATACCTACTTTTCAGGTTTCCCTCACCACATCACATCCAACACACACGCCTCTGATAACCGTATAGGCATAAGCATTAGCATTACGGCTAGGTATAGCATTTCATGGGGTGATTACTGTGCCAACTGTGGGCCATACCTTGTGCGCAAGACACCAGTCTGTCAATGTATTGTGACAAACAGCTAGACCAATTGGAGTAAAGCGTAGTTGCGCAAGAACTTACTCCCGCGAGAGGTGGAGCCATGGCTTCTACTAAGGAACGATGCGTGTATTACTGGTAACCCTCATCCCTTCCATAATTTCGGCAAGGACTCACTACACCAGAGCTACCTACTCTTAATCCATGTTTGGAAGCATCGTTGCCAATTTTACTGGATTCCATACCGATTGACCAGTATATAGTTGGGGTGCGTTCTCAGAAACCAACCCTCTGCTGCAACGAATGCAGTCCTCTCTTGCTCCTGATCCTGAATCCTTCAATAATCGGTACTCATACTCTCGATAGTGTGACTGAACGAATTATTGCAATATTATCAATTGAATGTATTTTTTTTTTTTTAAAAAAGGTACAAAATGGATATATAAATCCGTATCTGAACTTTTTAACAAAAGTGTCAACAAGTTGGTCTAAAAGGGGGCTGTGAATGTGATAGCATTATTACTATATTCGATAATACTGGCGCAAAAAGAAAGGTTCCCAGTCATCCAGCTAGTCAGTCCAGTCAGTCAGTCACCAATCTCACTACTACGTCATTGATACAATTTGCAGATAGTACTTCTGTTTGGTAGTCCATTGTTATTGCAAGGCTATGCTTATTGTTACTGAATACTGTTGTTGTTGGTGGTGGTGGATGATGGTGGATTCTGGACGCTTGGTGGTGATGATGATGATGATGGGTGTCTTTTATTTAGCTATTGTTATGTTTCGATGTAGTATAGTAAAGACTGGGCCAAAGTCTGAATGAAAACTTCGTCTGCTCTATGTTTTTCCTGTTATTGCGTACGGAAAAGTATTCTACAGCTTAAAGTGTCTGTGCTAAAGCATTTTATCGTTTAGTACTCGTATAGCGAATGCAGCGAGCGAAAACATTTTTATTATGTTGGGAGAAACATAAGTCCAGTATTATATTCCCATTTGAATGAAGTGGTCGGCGATATTCGTGTTTAAATCGATTCGAAAATGTGCACGTTTTTTTTTTTTGCTTGGTCTTGAAGTGAGTGATTCGTGAGCGACTCTACCGAATCGATAAAATTCCAAAACCTATCAGCAATTAACTTGTTCTCGGATATCGGTTTTGCCATATTGTCCACGACTTCGATTTATGCGGCACTAGAATTTATTAATGTAGCTACTACATCTACTAAAAGGGTATAGTTACGGGACACAATGAACGCATCATGAGCGAGAGAGGCCATCATCAGTCACCCATAAAGCATTTTGCTACGCGAATTAATTACAAACCCTACGGGTTATGTCCACAGTCGAAAATTAATACATAGTAAACATCACACAGAATTCTCTCAAGGGACGTTCGTAATTGAAGTTTATAAGTGACACACGACTTTTTAAATTGCCTATTAATTTATTATAATGTACTTTAACTTAAGTAAATTTGACACGTTTCTACAATAAAAGCAACAAATTTATTGGAATGCTGCAACCAATTTTAGTATACTGAAATTTGGATTATACTGATGAACAGGTTGTGCCCTGTTTTTAATACCGAGCAGATTGGAGCAACTTGAAGTTTACAGTTTATATAAAAGAAAAAAATCGGGCTTATTATAGGTACTAAAATAGTAATTAGGTGATGATACATAACACGTTAATAAGATCTCTTAAATATTGTTTTTTGCAGATTCTAAGATCTCTCATATAAAAATATGTCTTCAATACAATGATAACTTGTATGGTATGGTATGGTATGGTATAGGTATATTGTATTAGGGGTATAAATAAATAATATAATAAATTTGCGTTTAAATTTTAGATCAAGAGGTTTCGTTTAGGTACACCTCTATAGATACATCAAAACTAGAACAAACGCTTAAATCATGACAAAATGATGAAACAAACAGATTTCATTAAAACGGAAGAGGCAACATATAATTTCAAGTGTCAACATTTCAACACAATGAATTAAAAAAATAACGTACCGATTATTTTCAAGAAATTTAAAATATGTAGTTCAATAAATCGTTATGTTTTGAATGTCTCTAGAGATCAATTTTATAGTATTTATGCGTAGGGCTCAAAATTATGGAAATGCCTATGGTTTTTATAGGTTATGGTACAGCTTTTGAACAATCTTAGCCCTGGAGACATTGTTCAAGGTTGTATAATAGGATTATTTACTTTTGCATTATATTATATATCTATGAAATAAAGCCTTTTTTGCGAAACTATCAGAGATATGAGTTCACTCTTTCATCGTAGTTTATTATGCACTGAATAATCTGTTCAACGTTTTTTTCCTATCCTATTATTATTATATTTTTTTATTTTATTTATACTCTAGATGAGACTGTCAAATTTGTATTATGCTTTCATTTTAAATAATTCAATTGAATTTAACAATCAATTAAACTATTTTTTACCGAATAGACAGCTCTATTAATTAGGAAAGGTGGAATTTTCAATAAAAACTACAAAAAATTCTAAATTTTAAATATTCGCTGATGCTGTTGACACACAATTTTTTTTTTTATTTTTTCCGAAGTTTGACAGAATTTTATAACTAATAGCCTCTCGCCAAAATTGTCATATATCAAAATCGACTCGAATTTGAATAAAAATCGCGTACATAATAATTTCGAAGATGTTATGCAGACCAGTGGCATTCGCGCTATATTTAAACTTTCTTCTGGCGAAACTTTTTCGAATATATTTTGCCCAATTATCGACAAAAACCACGGAAAAACCCAGAAATAGTCACAAAATAATATTCTAGGTCTCAATCGTGAGATCTTCAAAACAAGAAAGCAAAACGAAATAGGCTAAAGTGACAAGACGAAGATGTCGTTGGAAAGAATGTAAGAGTGGACACGACATTCTTATTTGGCACAACATTTTGGCATATTAATGTTGAACATATAGTATGGTTTTAAGATTCAGAACATTAGCAATCAGTTAAGTATGATAATCATATATGGATGCCTTCTTAGTATGGACTTCTTAAGACCATAGGCTACTGTGATCCCAGTGTCCAGCCCAAACTATGAAAAGTGCATGAAGTTATGAGAACAGTTTAAACAAATCCAGTATCGCTGATATGAGACTACAAAAACGTATGGTCAATGCTCTTCTCAAACTGACCAATTGTCCATATATTTTGGTGTATAGTCATCGCAGGTGAGGCTCTACGAAAATCATACATCAAGCTAACAGGTTATTTAAACGTATCACACGGAATTAGCCACAAAATATTTTTATTGTGTATTTTACTTATGCTAATTTCGCAGATGATTAGGTGTTATGTCATATCGGGTATAATTCTCGCACGAGTACGAATGAGACCCACCAAGTTTCAAGGACAGAACAAAAAAAGAACAAATAGTAAAACCCATACAGCCCCAAAATTTGTTAAGATAAATATAGAAAAATAAAACTACTTACACATCACACATCCACGGTGGAAAGAAATAATTATTTTGATAAGAATACTGCACACATTTCGTAATCATGTCGCTCAACGTGTCGTTCAAATCGAGTCTTAACATCTTGGCGAGATTCCTGCTCCTGTAAGATCAATGAGAAGAAAAGCTAATTATTTTTTTAAGACGGCCAATTTAAGGTTATGATGCGAAAAAGGCACGTGAGCTACTTAATTGTCAGAATTCAATCAGAGCACTTATTACTTATTGATAAATACAAATACAAAAACACAAACTCAATTTTTTTTAAATATTTCCAAGGATATCTAACAAAAAATTTAAATAAGAAAATTCAATAAAACACTTTTGACTTTTGTGTGCACACTGAAAGGATCACGTGAACACAATGAGCGCGATCAACGCTAGTTTTTGCATTCTTTTGAATTTTGTTACCACTGAGGTTGCGATGCAATCCGACGCTTGTACAAGCCATCGCAGCGGTAAGTGATGAAAGCGACAAACAATGTGCAATTTTTTCGCATTGTTGCTAAGGGCCAATATAACAATTGAGAACAAGTGTCGAAGAGAGGGATTGTTCGGGGAGAACGATTAGGGAATTCCGTAGGGAATAACAGTTTGTGTGAACAGGTGAAAGAAATAATTCGGAGAGAAAAGGGGTCATGTTTAAGCAGTTATTTGTAGTTGGATAAGAAAATAGTAACCTGGGCTGCCTCATACCTTATAGACTTGCAGTAAATCGATGTTTAGTTACTTGATAATTTTCTGAATGTTAAGTTATTAAAAATTATTATCAATTTTCAGACCCGTATAATAGACTTCTTGTATGCATAATCTCTGTATCGTTGAGCAAATAATATACAAACATGCCCCAGTCTCCCCTATATTCTACTCAAAGCAAATTGCAGCGTAACCTTTTTAATAGGACTACGTACATACTACAAAATATTGACGCACGGTATTATTATTCAGGTTCTGTTCTACATATGTATATGTATGTATATACGGACCAGTCCAATTTATTAGATCAACAATTAGTGAATTTGTTAATTATTAAATTTGTCTATTTGTATCCAGATACAGAACTGAATGTATCCACGTTAAAATATGTACTTAAGTAGGTATGTACGTATACCTCAAAATGCAAATCATATCGGAATACTTGCGAAAAACTAATCAACAAACGGGAATTCCCGGAACTCTATATTTACGTCATAATGCTCCAGAAATATGAAACTTAAAATTTCGCATCTGTTTGTAGGCTGTGTAGAATGCGCAATTAAACAAGTTCCACGAAATTTCAAATGGCAGTAAATTTAAATTTAAAATGACACTCGCAGAAAATGTGCGATCCGTATTGTTCAAAAGAATAAAGGTTTATGGAGGCTATGTCCTGATTATATGGTTCCACTTATTGAAACTAAAATTGATTAACCCTCTGCGCTGAGCATTGTTAACAAGTTTAATTTTAAAATCAATTGGCAAGACAAAAAAGATTTATTTTATAATTGAGATCCTTTTTTTCACTTTCTTAATACAAAACTTTAGTTTATAAAATTTCTCAACTCCATAATTTTATTTTAACATAATTTGGGAACAGTCGAAAGTCTTTATTTTAATAAACTATAAATAATTCTTTTTCCGAATAAAAATTCTTCCAATTTTTTTCTTAAATGATCCCCTATATATTTTCAACCACGTTAAGCATAACCAAAAAAAAATAGATCCCAGATAAATGCACCTGAACAGTACACCGATCATCTTATATTTCATTTGAAATTACTTTCCCACGAAATTGCAGAAATTGCTGTCGACGACCCAGAACAAGATTTTAGTGCCCGGCATATCTTTATCCGAGATTTCAAGTAGGAAATCGCATATCTCACCCAACGAGCAATTCGAGCGAAGCCGATCTCCCGATGGAAACTTCACTAAATAACCCTCTTCAAAAATTGCTGAAGCGATCGTCATGACGACGAAACATACAGGAAATCGCTTCTAGGGTTACGAGCAATCAGAGCATAGTAATCACGATCTTAAGATCCTTCTTGAACCAGTTCGTCAGAATTGAAAGCAGGACGACACAACAACAATGCAGTCAATCATTAAATGAGGTGCACAAAGAAACCCAGGTAGGAGAGGTTGGACCACATAATCATCATAATAATCATCGTGATGATCGTCCAGGCAAAATTTTCCAAACCATCTCCGGTAATTGCATAGGCCCTTGGAGCACAATTTACACACCATACACTGTACAGTCTCAGTAGGTAATAGCAGGGGCGGATGATTTTTTATGCGACCAACTTCCTACCGCTGGATCCTTTTCGGCTTCGATTTCTCATGGAATACGATCAGTTTCAATATTCTGAAAATAGGAACCGAAACATCCTGCAATGGTAGCGGGAAATATCATTCAGTTGTTCAAAATTAGGACGTCCTACGAAGCTTCAAGGATATCGAATTTATATATGTTTTCTTCTCAAGACTTTCCCGATTTTTCGCATAAATGATCATATTACCCAGCCGAATTTGTTGCAGTCGAAAGCACTGCTCCCTGACAGCATATCCTTCCACTACATTACCGCATTACACGGCTATCAACGGGCTGCCAAAAGGATTTGCCACGTAGATTTTACTTTTTTTGTCGACGTATGCCATGATATCGTAGAATTCTTGAAAGGGCGGCGAATCCTCCCCCAACCCTCCATCCTGACGAGTATCCACTGAACGGAAGTAGAATTCTGACAGGCGTATATTCCAGAGGCACGTGGCAATTGATGCAAAAGGACGTCGAAATGAATCAGGACGACATAAAATACAAAAAAATGTATTTTCATCTGATTTTTCCCTCCAACCTTTGGACAGACAGACGGCTGTCAGAACGAAGAATCGAATGCGAGACATCATAACGTCAGGACGCTGACACAACATCGTATCGTCTTATTTCGCCATAGTGAAAGTATGTCAGGACATCAGGATGTTAATTTTATATTATTCGTCCCGAGACGTAATGATGAGGATTGCTGACCGGATCCTGTACTGGACTTCCGGTGACACTGTTTCCGTTTTATCTTGAAGAGAAAATCTATAAGAAGGACAAGGGAACACCGAAAACTGTCCAAAATCGAATTGAAACTCAGAAGTTGGAAATGGCGTACAAAAGTAATTCAAAGTTTTTTTTTCTTTCTTGTGGTAATAAAGGAAGCAATTTCCAGAGATGTGTTGCCATTTCAAGGTGCATAAAGGAACGGTAAGTTTTTCATATATTTTATTCAGGCAAGGAACTTTAGCAGGTGATTCAGGAAACTTTTAGCAACATTAACTGAAATTTAAATGGCTAGATTTTTTTTTAATACTATTAGTTTGGAACAAAGATTATTTAGTGCGAAATATTATTGTATAATTTACAATCAGGATGAAAGAAATACTTTTTTTATATGAGATGTAATTTTTACAACTTTATCTAGACAGATAGATAGATAGATATATTTATTTCTTTGATTTAGATACAGTTCGATATTTCATTTAATTTTCATTCAGAGTTTAGACGTAATGTCTTTACAACTTTGGTATAGACAGTAAGCACTGATCAGATAAAATATTATTTACACTTGCATAAATTCTAGGGAAAAGTTATAAAAAAAAACCCTGGATTGACTAAAAACTAAACTTTGAACTAAAACTAAACCTAAAACTACAACTTTATATGGTGCTGAGTAGAATAGTATGTAAAACATGACCTACATGTAAATTTAAAAAATGTTATACACTATTTCACTGTCATATGCAATTGTCTTCGTTTTCCACCCTTTTTTTGATTATAATGCATCACATTTTAATATTTAATGGTTTATCATATCGTACTGCTGCTGGTTGACTTATATTTCTCTACTAGAATATCTACACGAACTAATTATCCAGAACTCTGATCTGCTCCTGTATGGTTAGTAATAGGTATTTTCTATGTATCGCTGATTATATTTTTTTTTCGAGAATTGCTTCTTAGCTGTGCAATTATCCTGCGGATATATTAATGATGGAGCCTAAATGTCATAAAACGTTGAATTCAAAATTCGTAAAAAAATCTTGTAGGGTAGTTACTAACTCCACAATACCTGAAACAGACCAAAGTTTCCTAAAACTAAATGAAGAATAATAACAACAAGTTCGATGTCCTACTTAGCGCAACAGGTGGATTTCGAAAACGAAAATGGAAAAAATAACCCAGGGAACGTCCAACAAAAAGAACGCCCACCTATATTAATAATGGAAATTAATTCCATGCAAAATAGCCGATCGATTGTCAACAAAAAGGCAATCGCGAATTGAATTCGAATAATTTTATTTGACCAAATCAAGGTAAAGAGACATTTATAACAAAAGGCGCCACGCGGATAGGCGCTTTTGTGTTTGTTTTATGCGTGTATCTGCCATAGAATGAAAACCGAAAAATACACGACACGACGACGATAACGACAATTCCGCACCTTTTCATAGCGTAGAGAAAAGCCCATGTATTTCCGTATCCGTATAATCAACATTTTGTTGTTGTTGCTTCTGCTGGTGGTACGAATACTTTTGTTGTTAGTTGGGATCATCCACTCTACACAGCGTGCCCATTCAAACAGATTTGGTTCAATTGAACGATAACATAACCTCAAAAGGAAAGAAGTCAAGGCCACCGCACCGAACCATTCACAATAGACAATAGAAGTACCTAACATTTCCCCAATTGTTCTGAGGAGTACAACGGTGGCCATAGAATTTTTACTGTTGCCCCTGCCGTCGCCAGATCCCTACGACGAATAAAAAAAATTAAGAGCATCGTTGGCGTATTCGCACTAATATACCTATACCTTTTTTGGCAAACGATCTTTTATCTCTGTTTAACTCGAAGCTTCTCGCTCTTTCAAGGATATCTACGAAATATAGGACGCAATTTTTATGACAATTGAATCCTGTTCTCCTCTTTGTGATCCCGTTGATTGATTCAACTCGAGGATAAAACGCGAATTCCTTCCGCACTGCAAATAATAGCACGTGGTTTTATCGGACGCTGTTTGTTAGTTCGTCTGCCAAAATAATTCTTTTGTTCCATGAACAAAGGATCGATTATGGCGTCCTTTTAATCGTATCGTTTGTGCGACAACATGGGATCACAACAAAATGGGAGCAAATATTCGATTTAGAGGTCAAATTTCATCGGAATTTGAACAAGTAAAAGCAAATTTAATTGGAGATTACTGGAAATTAATCTGATTTCCGTTAATTATGGGATAGGTAAGATTTCTGTTTCTACGATCGTTCAAATGCTAATCGTGGCGAGAAAGTAAAACCGGAACCATTAAAATCTATTTCATTGATATCCCATTAGCGTTTCGGCGCTACACCGGTGTCACCGGCCGTTATAAAAGAACCGATTCAGAATTTTCATTTTGCTTTTTTTACTCGGGCTTTTCTTATTGTAATGATAGCGATGTGACATTATTAATTGGTCTAGCCGGTATTATATTAAAATTTATCATAGGCTCGATCACCTGCTGAGCGGTGTAATTGGCCAAAGAAGACGCGTTATTAGCGCAAGCTACTTTAAATCAACACAGGTGATCGGAATGATAGTCTAGTTGTATGATCATAAGATGACGATCTTTGAGTTTTTCATTGAAAGTAAGTTATTAATACAAACAAGAAACCAATGTTCTTAAAGAAATCGAACTGAATTCTGGAGTAAGATTGTAGGAGTACTGTGTTCGCAAAGAGTTTCTTTTTCCTTTTCTCTTAAACAAATGAATGGTTGCAAAATAACAGTTTTTTTTTACGGTTTGCATAATTTTGTGATTTTTTGTTTAACCTTAGAATCCCAGTGTATTTTTCATATGAATTGCACTAGCGTTGAAAATTGATAATATTCTTTGGGGTCCTGGTTACCCCAAACACGGTTCAAAGGTTAAATTTGTATCGTTATAATATTATATGATAAAATACTATGATTTTTTGAGAAATAGCAACTCTGTTTAGTCAACAGAAATAGAAACAAACGAGTCAAAGAAATATTAATTATAGAAACAGAGTTTAAATATTGCTCTACTGCTGACAAGAACTTGCACCTTGTCAATGACATTCAGGAAAAAACACAGTGACCACAGCATTGAATGGCTCAGGTATCCTAAATTCAATATTGTCCTAAGTCGTTCTTGGAACCGGTATCTCGCATATGTACCTTCATCGCAGTTTTGAGTTACAGCAAATCCTTCCATCGAACTGGAAGCAAAAAAAAAACACTTCGAATCTTTTCATTCGGTTAAAAAGATTCGAACGGTTTCCGAATAATATTCAGCTGTTGCATAAGGCTCGTGTCCTTTTTGTGTAGCGTAAATCCCAAGGACCAGGTGACTCGAACAATATGTCGTATGAGACAATTTATCTCTTTTTTTTCGGTTAGTGGTCTTCGGTAGTGGGAATAAGCGTGTGAAGGGATAGGGTGGGTGTAGTTATGCTGCGATTTTTGTTGCCTCGAGATTGCTCTATGATCAACCCACATTAATCCCACCACCACATATCGTCAGCACTCATACCAAACGTAACGAACCATTGAAAGCGTGATAACGAAACTCTGGCAAAGGAAAAGGACCTCTGGAACAAAAGACCTCTTAATTAAATCCACCGAGGATTGTTCTGATTGCACTCAAGGGGATGATCTTCTGACGTTTTGTTCCACCTCCTCCTGTTATTTTTTCTAGTTCACGAGTTGTTGAGCACAGACACAAGGGGACTTCTGTATACACATCGCGTATAGGTTTCATATCCATAAGGATTTTAGATGTACAGGACTTGTAGCTATAGCGACAGCAGTCAGTCATTATCATCAGTCGTCAGTGAGTTTCACTCTTTCTCTGTCTCCAGCAACACGTCGTCAACTAGTATATATATATATATATATGCAGAAAAATTAAAGGACCCCTTCTTACCGCCCACCTTTGGTCCGCTATTAAGGATTGCATAAATGTACGTATTCACATCGCGCCGGTTAGGTATGCATCTAGCACCGAATGTGATGAATGAGAATGAACCCTGGGCGGGCAAATAAATAAATTAATAATGTGATTGCATAGTGAATAGTCGGTCATAGTAGATGCCATGGGGTGGTTGAATTAAAGAACAACCACTATATGATTACGGACAAGATGAATTGCACCACATTTCGGCAAAACACAGGACGAATTCGATGGGGTGGAAAATGCTCTAATTCAAACGGAGGAGGAAGAGCAGAAAATAAGGGAACGTTAATTTGATTTTGATTTCCGGTCTAATCCCATCATTTAGTTAACCTTTTATTGTTCCATTGCCCAATTTATCGGATTAAATCAATGGAAAGGCGCTCGACCTTATCGGGTTATTGACGGGGCATTGTGTTCCCTAGTTTTGTAGATATAATTATATAGATTCATTTTTAGTACTTACACAACATACAAAATTTCTGAAATTCACAGCATTTCTATAACAACAAACTCTAAGGAAAAATTTCAGAACAAAAGTCTAGTAGGCACTTCTACAATTTATATGTACACTTCCCCTACCTAACATTTTCTGTTATTTTGTATAACAATTCCAAAATAAAAACTATTTCTGACAAAATAATGAATTCCATTGAATTAACCAAACTTTGTTAAATGCAGCCTTTTTATTATTATTTTGAAAAAGTTAGAGTCTAATGAAAATTTAATTTTATGATTTTTTCTAAATCATAAAATCTATTTTAATTTTTTTTTTCTTTGATTGATGATTCACACCCCATCCACCTGCTTCTGTATGAAATTAATCACTCGTATACCGTGTCAGAAATTTTTCCATTCCTTTTGAATTCACACCAAAAGTTTTGGTATCGCGTTGAAAAGGCCTTAACACTTATCCGGTCCTGTATAGTCCCTCATATCTACCATGAAATGAAGCATAAAATGAGACCCAAGTTTTCCTTGGGAATTGCCTCAATGGTGACGGCGACGATGATGATGATGTACTAATGCTCACAAATTTATTTTGTGGACTTATCCATCTGAGAATGAATTCGGAGGTCATCAATCAAAATGATATAGAAAAAGTGTTCGTCCGGCAGCCTACAGTTGTATAGTTTTGATGGCGGCAGAGAAGTATTAGGCTGAAAGTGTAATAGATCATATTCACCAGTTTTAAGGCTCACCTCTACCATGTCCTATGTGAAAATCGGATATTATGTTTCCTTGAAGAAAAAATTAAATCCAACCCAATTTACAATCAAAAACAAAATGTTCTTATCATAAGAGTACCTATAAATAAATTCTACTTTTAGAACAATAACGTATTGGGATCAAAAATTTAAAAAAAAAAATATGTATAATGCATATACATAAATGGCAGAACACCAAATGTCTCATTCGGAACATGTATGGATTCCATTTAAAAATGGAGTTCCTTGCGATGGCATGTATGATAAAACTGATATCCCTAATAATTACTGTACACGTAAAATATAATTAAATTTTTTTTTTCCACATTGGGGCTGCGTGTCCCAATAAATTTTATAAGGTTTCTATAACAACATATTTACCACAAAAATCGGCCTTTGTCATAATCAATAGAAACCCCGCTCTCTCCTATCCCTATCCTATCTCATCAGATGTGTTAAATCGATTAGTCTTCAACATGAAATCCCCAACTTTCCATAACAGATAAAACCTGTTATTGGTGAAAGTACACAAAAAAAAAATGTAGGTAAGAGTAAAATCATTACTAGTGATCCTTTCTATCGAACGATAAAGTGGCAAAGTATCAAGTCTTATCTTATGTACTTCAATTAATCTTAACTTGAATTTCGTAGGACTCATCACTGTTCCTTGCAGCCTCTTCTGTTCCCAACCTAAGATAGCGTATACCACCCGACACTAAAAACCGATGCAAAAAACAAATCATCGATCAAAATAAAAAATTGCTTTACTCTTTGCAGGAAGAGGTACATGCAAGTCATCCCGAAAAAAAACCATTTCACTCTGTAAAAAGAAAAATCCTATTCCATGGTTGGCTTTCTTTTTTCTTGAGAAAGTGGAATATGGTAAATAAAAGAAAGGACATACAGTGACAACCCTCACCGAAGGACCGTTCTGGTGCAATTGCGTTCAATTTCACACACGCTCACCTGTATGTGACTTGACTCAGCCTTTCGACCTCCATTGTTCGACTATATTCACCTTCATTGAGAAAAAATCATGCAATCAAAACGGTTTCCATAGCTTCGGTATCTAATGATTGTGGCAAAAATTTTCACAAAAGGTATTGAAAGTCAAAAGGAAATTTTCAAGGCTTCGTTATTGTAATTTTCTTTGATGGTCGGATACAAAGCATTTTTACCCTACAATTGGAGGTTTAAAGTGACGTTATTTAGTTAGGCTTGATGCCAATATCGATTAATTCTTATAAGAAGGAGTGTTCTTAAATTGTAAATTAGAAAAATTTACACTTGAGTATACTGCTTTCATCAATTTCCCCTTATTACAGTAGTCCGGCCCTGTTCTCACAGCGATCGTAATCTTCCTTTAAATCAACGCTACAAGATCGGCTTGTCATGTTTACCATAGCGAATCTAAACGAAGAAAACTTCACTTCTTGTTAAGGTCCTTCGTCGCAATACTGGCGAATTTGATACGCATCCGTGCATATTGAAAGGGTAATATTTTATTCTTCAGTAAACAAGGACGCGTAATGCGTGTCCATCTTCAATCCGCGTGAACCTGAATAACGTGTTAGACCTGTGCGCGGATCAAGCAAGCGCGATCGCAAATCCTTAGGGTCGCATTACCGATCGCGATCTATACTTAGAAGAATTTAAGGTAAGGGATATTTTTAGAGAAAGAACTTCTTTCGCGTCCTTTCGATTCTTCCCATGAGAAAAATTTCATTTTGATTACTTGATATGTTCTTACGCTGTCAAAATAAAAATAGCGTCACATTCGGTAGGGAAGAAAACACCGGAGGGCAGGGCAATTTAACAAAAAAAAAAACAATACTTCGACAGATCGCCATAGGTAACCTTCTATTAGGGTTTGATTAATGGCCTTAAGGACACACCGCGAGCTGTTTTTCTAAAGACCGCGCCATGCAGTCTCGCGAGTTTTTCTCCTATTCCAAACCCCGCGTAGACATTATGGCACCATGTTGTGCAGTGTGGTCCATCAGTGCATACCTTGAGAATGTGGAAAATAAATTAAAAACCAATTAAGCGGCTCTGCGTGTAGAATTTCTTCAGATTATGAACGAAAGAACAAAGAAATCAAAAATAAGCGATTGGTCTTTGCGAAGATTCGCACCTGGCATAAATGTTTTGTGGAATAAGGACCTTTCTGATTCTTTGAAGGACTGTTTTTCTTCTTGTGCAAAATCCTTATAAATTAACGATAATTTCACTAGCAAAAAGGATTCTACCTGTCCCAATATTCCGGGAAATATTTCAGGTCAATATGTAATGAAAAGGAGTTCCTTCAACGACAGAGACGTCCTGGCTTCAAAGCTCGCTGTTATTTTTTTATGGTAATGGTCACACCATGATTCCTATTTGAGTAAGTGCCGGCAAACACTAGAGGGACCATAAATTATTACACCTAGTCATCTTTGGTAGTGGTCATAAATTGTCGTGTTTTATTGGCATAAGGTATCCTTGTCAGGAGTGGAATTCGGGGGATAAGATGAAAACGAACCAGTTTTTCGTCATTGCGTGTATAATCGAAATTCGATATACGCTTATGCGGTTTGGAACTAATCTTCCTTGGTGGCAAGCCCATTTTGAATTTATTTTAGTTCGTACTAAAAGTAGGGTCGTCCTTAAATTAATTTAGCGATACTTTCGCGTTACAAGTAGTCGTAAATCAAACAGCCAAAGAAGTTCTAGGATTAGTCGATATCGTAAAATGCTTAAATTTTAAGATACAACATTAAAATGATGTTAAGCCGTCTTGGAAGCAAGACTCAAGGTTAAATCTTGCCAATGGGATGTAAATATTTATGATTTACCCGTTTCTGTCGATGATTCTTTAAGTTATTGTTAAAAGCCTGTCTGTTCTGGATTTTTGAGGACATTAGGAATATTTATGAAATGTTGTCAAACTATATTTTTTCTATAAAGGACTGTGTGTCACTGCACAAACAAGATCCATCCTACGAAAATGTTACTGAATGCATTCTCAAATTTTTCTTGTCAAATATAGTCTGGTAAGAGCCTAAGTTTCACATTACTCTACAATATAAAATTTAAGACGAATAATTTTAGCCAAAATGCGCTATAATTAACACGTCTAGATTCAAGACAGAAACATTTTTTTTTCTAGCTTCAACACTATTTTTTAATTTAACAAATTTATTTAAATTTAAGAATGAATTGAATTATTATAATTAGATCATCGCACGAAATAATTTTAAAAGTAATAGGATGTGAGTAATTTTTCGCGCATTTTTTTTATATTATATAGCAAAGCAAAGCTACGCAAAATTTTAAAATGTCCAGTAACGTCTGTTCATTAATGGTAGTATTTTCAATTTATTCTATACACGATCTCATTAAATTTCAGAATTTCCAACAAATTCCTCACATTAAATTCTAGATCCATTACACACGCGTATCGATTCTAAACGTGAAATAAATCTCTAAAATAGACTTGTTTTTCGCTAGATATCTATCGGCTGATATAGAAGTATGTACATACAAATGTAGGTACCTATAAATTTTTTTTACCTGAACTGCTTTTTATTTTAAATCGTAAAAAAACCGAGATTCAGGCTTTAATTTTACCTCGAATTATAGAGTTGGAAGAAAAAAATAAGACTGTTTGCAAGTTTAACGATCGATACGTAAACTGATCGTAAATCACTGAAATGATAGTTTCATGGGCTTATTTTCTACGACCGATATTTTATGATTTATTGTCGACGTGGATTTCAGGGTGATCTTCGAGTATAAAGTCTCGGGTATGTGATTTTAGTTCAAGTTCTTTTTTTTCTATAATTTTTTTTTAGCGAGAGAGGAAATACACTTAGCATTAGTCAAGATCAAAATTATGAAGCGTTTCAAATTTTTAAGATCTAAGATATTCTTTTGGAATGGATTTAGTGAGATGAGTTCGTAAATGATTAGAAGATTAGTTTAGAAAAATAAAATTAACTTAAGTTCTGGTAATCACTTCCGTATACAGTTGTTGGTATGTACTAGTTTACACGTGTCTAGCCCTAACAGGACGTTCAGAAAATAACTAGAAAGACTACTGGCATGTAAAAAATGAGAAGTTGTATTTTTCATACAAGACAGAAATCATGACAATACATACTTGTAAATTAGTAATTTTTTGACTGCTCAAACTAAATTATTTATTTAATTTTTGTTGTAGGAAGTGATACTAATTTGAATTTTTCAAGTATTTTTTAACCACAAGTTGATATGATATTTCTTTTTAATTTGATTTTAAAAAAAAAAAAAACAATTTTTATCGGCCATACATCGCAAGCTGGATAAATAAAACGGTTCTGAAGCGACTGATAATACAAAGGCAGATCACTGTAGCATCATATAACTGCAGGCATAGCAGCAGGACGCGATTAATTTAATCTACCAGTGCAACATTAACGCATTCCGCTGATATATCATCAACTATGTATTTCACTGAAAAAATCTTTAAATTACTAACAACTGCAATCAATATAAATCTTTTTGATTCTGAATTGTACCAACGTAAAACAAATTAATCTGAACTTAACGTACCATGCGCTAATTATTATCCGCCATATATTCAAAGACGAATGGACAACTGTCCGGATAATTAAGAAGCGATACACTCACTTGTACATATGTGTAAAGACATAATGTAAATTCCATTTTCATCACAATATCCGACATACGAACTCTTCTGGAATTTATTATGCAGTCCGCTGGAAGGAGACTGATGTATTCCGACAAAACCGCCGCCATTGAAATTCTCCACAAAGCCATCCATCACTTTGGGCTAGGCCTGGGCGACAAGTACAAATTACGTCGTCCCGGGGACCATATATCGAGGTTAATACTGTGAATAGCAGCCACCAATTCACCGCCAAACCCGCACCATACACGACTAGTGCTATGCTATTTATATCATATCTGAGTAGAGGCGGTCGTTTATTTCAGCACAGCATTTTGAGCATTAGCCAAATGACCAATTAAGGTAATCCACCCAATCGACTCTCAGTCCAGATATTGCCGAGATGGTCCCCAGCATCCATATCAAATCCAAGATGGGCGTCTTCTATCGCGGATGCAAGGGAAATCTTGGTAAGAAGACTTGCATGTAAAATTTCTTCTGGTCGTTTTTCTCTTACAACACGAACAGATAGATTCAATCCCTTATTCTGCTGATAATGCATCTTCTTAAGAACAATTTTTTTTTTTGTGTTTCCGATTGTCCATATCACTCCTCCTTCGTATAATTCGCTGACCATCTTCGAGGAAATCCCTCGGAGGAAACTACCAGTATCACAAAGATGTATGGTCTGAATTGAGCCCGAGTACCTACTCTGTATAGTGTAATAGCGAGTAGCAGGAGATAATAATGGCGACGACTTTTCTAATAAATTGTCGACATATCTTATCACTGGCTCAGCATCGTAAAGTCGGTATCTTGGGCTAGTGTGCAAAACGACGGAACTGTTGGTAGATAGCAGGATAAAGTAATTTCTGTTTGGAAGTAGTATGAAAAGAAGCCAGTGCTTCACAAATTGCCACACTAAAATGCTCACGTAAATGTGATGATCATTGGTAATTGAATCCAGTGGACAATTGGTGACCAATTTTCTGATTAAATTGTCTTTCACGATTCGACATATTCGTTTTCTTCGGATTTTACGGCCGTGTATCTTAGTCGTCTTTGATTGTATCATCGACACGAACTTTGCAGTATCGGAACGTAACGCTGACCAAGAAATCTGTCTTTTTTTATTGCAATCTTGACGTGGGCAACCAATTTTTCATTTAGTATACATGTACCTACCTAAGTAGTAGTTTGCATTTAATGAAATTTACTGAATTAAAGGTGATTTTTACAAAATCACGATATGTGGACGTGACTTCTTCCTTTGGTTTCTATATAGATATAGTTACAACCCTAACGATTTTCCCTTTATAGCTAATGCCGGTTTCACCATCTTACTTAAGAGCAGTATCAGATACTCTAAGTATTCAGGCGAAATAATTAACTCCAAAATGATATAAGAATCGCGAACTTTAGTTTTCTATGTGCATAGAACCGTCAATCTATTTGGAATACAAATCGAACTTCGAACAGTGCAAGAGTGTATATTATCTTTAGTCCAATACAATTATGTATGGAGTATCATCATCCGAATAACGTACCTCATTCTTCTAAAGTGAAAAGTAACCATACTTGGCCTACGAAAGCGACATCAAAGCTACAAATATCGTCAATTATCAGCATTCCTAACACCTTTAGCATTTTTTTATTGTTGCAAAATTCGAATTCAGTTCCTCTAATATCTCGTGTAGTCCTTTCAATTTTCGAAATAATATGAACCAAGGATGCGAACGAAGTAATCTGATGACAACGGTTTGGTGACAATTAAAGTACGGATCATCTCAACATTTAATAATCGAAATACCTCGAAATACCACTAAGCTTGCAAATTAAATAGTCTGTCTAGTCCCAGCTCGACTGAGGGAGAGAGAAAGTAGATAGCCCAGGATAGATTGGGACAAAGCAACAGCAGGCAACATCCTCGAAACTCATTAGGAAGATCCGGAGCAACAGAAGTAAGTAACCGTATGCAATTTCAAAACCCCGGGGTTTTTCGAGACCAGGGTGGATTCTAATAAACCTCCCCGAAACTCATGGTTTTTGCGCTCGACTTAAATCACGAGCAGTAGTGGCAGGACAAGCAATGCTACTCGACTATATGATGGTATACTGTATGGTCATGTCTCTGTATAATCCACCGATATATCCTTGTAGCATTGAGCCGAATCGAGCTGGCTATAGTGTGTTTGTACCGAAAACCCATCTCGGATCCTTTTATTAAGTTCACCGCAGGAGGTTTTAATCTACTCCTCTCGAATGTTATGCCCGGACGAGCAGTAGGTTGTTAGGTTATAGAAGGATGCGAGCGAAAGATTGGAAGTGGGACCACAAGTTAGTACTTTACCTCGCTCTACTACAAAATACTCGTGGTGTAGAGAGTTCAGGTTTATACGAGTATATGAGTTTCGAAATACCGGGATTTTTACAATGGGCCAAACTCTTGACTCTAATCCAACCTACATGGGTGCCGGCTACTCCATCCTCTTCGGTGCAGTTATAAACCGTTTTTTCCTTTCGGGGGGTTTGTTTTTCCCGTTCGGTTCATACAGGTCGAGTCAATGCAATTGCACAATACGGTCGGCATGAGGGGGTAGGAACCTTAATCTCACTTTGATTACATAATTCTGTTCAGATTGACAGTAGTCGACGACTTCAAATCAACCCTCAATAGACACTTTGATGACACTATCGCCCAGATACTTCTCACAGAGAAGTGCATGGAATTGTGTACACGAACACTTCGCACTTCGCACCGCATCCAATTCGGATTTTGTTTTAACCCACCTCTGTACGGGGGTGCGCACTTCTAATCGAAAGAATCGCTGATAAACGGTAGCATTGCTAGACAAGAAGATTAAAAGCTTAACAGGGTGTTTTATTGTTTTGCACACATATGGCGATATTTTTCATCCTTTAACTCATAGCAGGAAAGGGTACCTCATTTTTTCATCCGATATATTTGCTTGGCTTCTGCTTCATTTTTTCCCTCAGAATAATTAACAGCCATAATAAGACGACGACGACGAATTATTCTCATTCCCAGAAATTACTTTTTGAAGCTATTCAATTCGAACGTGGAAAAATATATTTTTACGGTACATGTATTTCATACTTCAGAAATATTTCGGGTTAATAAGTTGTCGACAATTACAACGGGGGTTGTATTCTTGGGCTGATTCTCTCCGATACAGGTCGCCTTTTCTTTGCCCTAGTCACTTTGATCCTTAATTTGGTATTTGTATGTAAATCCGATTCCTAGGAGTATGCTGTGATGACATCAAAGAATTCTTTGTAATATTTTAATCTTCTGATTATTTTCGGATTTCGTGCCAATTTTCGGTGACTTTTTATCGTGTACATATTTTATACCAAATTGGGAATCAAGGGAGATTTCTTTGGAATTTGATTATTTTTTATTACATACCATATATGTACATATACAGTTAGTTATCTTTCAGAAGGTTAGACTTAATTTTTATGTTTTCTATTTTCTTCACCGTAACTAAAATAGAGACAAAGAATCATTATTAACTGTAGTTAAATTGGGAAATTTCGATGTTTAGGTGAATAAAGTGTAAATTTCTGTTGACAACCCGATTCTGATCAAATTGTGCTCCTAAGAACAAGATCTTAGATCTGAAAAATTCGAAATATTCTCAATATTTATAGTCACTGACAAACAATTGAGAGGTCACTATCGGTCCTACCACAGCCTGAATTCTCTTATTAAAATGACTAGAATTTCGTGCCCGTTTCTTTTTTTGATATAGTAGCTAAGACCACACCATCGCACATCATACAACAAAAACTCACCTTCTCCGAGGCCAAAGTGCAAATTGGTTATGGGCGTCAAATCTGTCAATCAGCTCCACACAGGTAATTACCTACGTTCCTCCTATACGACGATATGTGTACTTGGAAGCTAGCGATGTTGAGGAATACCAAGAGGCCCCAATATACGTATGTGCTTCTGTACGGTACGAGGTCCGATCGTTCTATCGTGTACAGAACTCACGCAGTGATTACGATTGAAGCTGTAGAATTAACAGTTTCGAGAATAATTGATCACGCAGTATGAGATATACGTGTCCGGAAAATCGAGTCAATTTTATTGGGTCGCATATGTGCGATTGGGATCTCTTATTGGATACCTACATATGTGTGTGAAGGTTTTGCTTCTTTATATTCCGTTTGGTGAGAGAAGAAAGGAACAAAAATCAGAAATTAATTAGGAAATATTGGGTCACATATTGGATAATGGGTGGCGAAGTACAACAATGGGAAATATTATAAAAAAAAAATCCTAGAACGTTGTGCAGATTTTTTTCGGACTTTAGATAATTTCGTTAGATGGAAACGGCTCTACTGTGAACAAATTTTTTTCCAGATCCTCGAATGTTAAGACTGACCTGACATATGTACATCTTTTCTTAAGCCAACCCTTTTTTTCGGTGACTATAGACGGGTCGGGTCAAATAAAAGGAAAACGTCTGAAATGGCGGCGGGCAATGTTTTCGAACTGTTGGAAATTATAACAAGCCGAGACTACAATGTTATAAGTTTTTAGAAACTTGCAATGCTCCTTATTGATAAAAAAATATTTAAAAAATTCCTTGCCTGATTTCTAGAGGAATCTACACATATATTCTGGATATGAATCACAAACAAATTATGATATATCAATAATTATTAAATCTTGAAATACAAATTGAATCAAATTAGTCAGCTTACCCCTACACTAGTTGATTATAATGTTATAATTTACTACTGAATAAAAGAGAGTGTAAGATTTGCCGAGTGTTAAAACTACAGGGACAAACTTTTTCATGCAACTACGAATAACTTTTTACTGAACTTCGGCAGCTATCCCTTGTACTGCACTTTTTATTTTTCTTTAATTCATCAGAGTTTCATGCGAAATTATTTTATTTTCTATTTAAAAATCCGTTTCTTTCCATACCACACCATTAAAAAACTCTCTTGACGAATAATATATGAATGTGGTGCGGTAACTTTGAAAGCTTCCTTGAGATTTTTCGTTTTGGTTTTTCAAATTTCAAGTATAGATATATGTATAAGCCTGGCATGAAAAGATATAAATCACTACAATGAAGAAAAAAACTAGTAACTTGGTGTGAGAGACGAAGAAAATCGGGTTTCTTCGAAACCAAAAACTCTATAAAAGAGGGAAAACTTATAACGAGAAAACTTTTCGCCAGCGTTATATGCATGGAAAACTGAAATTATTAACGCACGGTTGGTGTCATCTAATTATGAATTCATTTTAAGTCTAAGGGACGAAGAAAAAAGTTTAGCGCGAAAATGAAAATAATATTTAAGGAAGGAAATCCGATAAAAGTTACAGAAGATAAAGGCGTTGCATGCTATTCGTACCAGGAGCGCAACATTGCCAAGAGCTTATTTTAGTTTAGAGCCAAATAAGATGACAAAGTATTTGCCATACCTCAAGTTATTTGGTGTATGTTAATAAGTTTGTCATATTTTTCAAATATATCTATGAACATAGATACTATCAACGTCCGCATTGATGTAAATTTTTAAATTAAATCTAAAGAGAAGATCATCATTCTCTTGGGGTTATTTTCGTTTTGAAAGAGATCATCAGTCACACAGGTGACAAAATTATGAACGAAAAAATATTGATATATCTACCACATATATTTTTGCGGTCGGAGAAAATAGACCTTTACCTTTTAGCAGAGATGAAAGAATTCGTAAAAACGTATGAAAACTTATTAGAAATAATAAATTAAATGATTAACTAGATTTTTTAATAGTATGATACTAAAAGCTGAATTTTTAGAATATAAATATATATAACATAAAATAAATAATTAAGTTAAGGGGAAAACCGAATTACATACATATATTAAATTACGTAAACCACCTTTTATTTTATTCTAAAAAATATTGTATTCTAGTTCCCAGCAATCACAATCAAATATTTTAAATTACAATATGCCCATATACGAGTATGTTTTGATATGATTTAGGATGAGAATTCGCCTGTTAAAAATTCATCTAAATTGTGGACACAATGACCAATAATTGAGCCAACAATTAAAATCAAGAAAAAAAAGAAAAAAGACAGGAAATCGTATTATTGTTAGGAATAAGGGCATTCAGATTCATCATTATGGCGATAGACAAAACGATCGATTAATCCAAGAATAGTAGTCCCCGCAACTCTAGTCTACAATCTACACGATGATCACAATAACATCCTTCTTCCTTCTTGTTGTTTATCTAGGATAAGAGGATAATAATTATAATTGATTATATTGGAACTATAAGCCTAAATACAAGCTCAATATGCAACCACGGAACCAAAAGTGTCGAGGGTGGTGTTCATATAACTTCCTATAGCATTTAACATTAAAGCCTGATGTAGTGTAGAGTGTATTCCGGATATCACCTTCAGCCACCTAACCCATCAAAACGGACCTCACACAACATGCCACAAATTATGTTAATTTGATAGTTTGAGCGAAAATTTATGCTTATGAATGTGTCACATATGATTATTGGCCCATTAATTATAGCCCCCTCGACCATTGAGCAGATTTATACTCGGGATGTTGAATATTCCCTGCCGTACATTTCTACTTTAAGGGATGTTTTTACTGTAACCATATTACCAAATCGAATCGCTCTTTAATGAAGCCATTCTTATGTTGAGTATGCAATTAGCTATGCATTTTTTTTTTTTAGATCTAGCAAAAGTTTAAGCTGAAGAGTAGTGCGCCTTATCAAATATGATGAGCTAAAGCACACCACCAGCACTCTTCTTTTCCGAATTGATTAAAACTAAATTTATTCTCGATTTTTTTTATCACGGTCAAAATGCAATTTTCATTTCGCGACCTGCAGACTGTAGAGACATCCAGTAACTTAATTAGCATAGCACCGCAGAAATTAATTGCAAATTTTTTCTGCAACTAAAATTATGCATTGAAATTTCTTCTGAGCTAACACGGAATTCAGTAATATGATTTTTTCATCATAAGTCTTTGTTTTCTGAACAAATACTGACTAAATTTTTCAGGTAACTGAAACTATATCAATTATATCACACACGAACGTTATACTGAAAGCAAAACTTATCACTAATATATTTTCTGTACTTTATCTGTGATCGATCGATTGACCTTTGAAGGTACATACCTAGAAATTTCGTATTTTCACGTTTTAGGGTAGATTCGAACAAAAATCAATATGTGCTCGAAAACAATTTATGTTTTGAGATATCTCCCAAACTCGTGAACGTATCATAAAATTTTTGAAGTAAGTAGATTAAGTGGACTTCTGTTAGAAAGAAGCTCTTAAGGTTTGCATATGTAATGGAAAATTCGTAGCTGTTTTTAAGAAAAAACATAAAAATTTTGTTTTTTCTGAACACTTTACACTATAAAGTTAAAATTTGTAACTTATTTTAAAATATTCTACAGGAGTATCAACCGGAAATATAATCCTAAAAGTATAACTAAAGTTTTAAGGGTAGCAGATGTAAGAGTGTCGGTAGACTTTTTTTCATGTTTGTTTTAAATGATAGAAAATAATTTATTTGTTAATTTGATTGAAATCGGTGAGAGTTAAACCGTTTAAAATAAAAAAATTTTACCACGAAAATAGTTAGAAACTTTGTGAAACTAATCTTAAATTAATTAATTAAAATAAAGTTAATGAAAGATTACCTATCGAGACTATATATGTACCTGGTATTAGATCATTACTAGTTAAAACATCATCCCTGAATTCCGGCTGAGAGTGGCTACTTCTCTCAAGACATCCATGGGCGATCATTTTCATTAAAGCCGCCACAAAATTCATTATAATTCGTCTCCAATGACCGTTAAGCCCTTGAGATCATATTCAATCGACTTTGGTTTTGATCTTGCGGTTTTTTCTACACGAAAGTTCTTAATCTCTTGCCGTGTCGGCAAATGAAAGAACAGATTAATATTGCTAAGTGCGAAAGGATCATCATCAGCATCGGAAGATCCATCTTTCGATTTGATCGTACAGAAATTAAGAAACGAATAACTACTGTCCAACGAATCGAAGTATATGTATGTGCGTGTGTGAGGGTAAGTGTTGAGGTAAATCTATTGATCGAAAAATTGTTGTTCTTCGGAAAGCCTCATCAAAATCCATCAATCAAAATTCCGGCATGGAGATGAGATTCTGCGCATCTCACTATATCTTCGATTTTTTTTCTTTTTGCAGATTTCCACCTCATCAAGATGTTGATCAGGTAGAGTTGAGGCTTATTCTGAAGGCGCACACGAGTTTCATTCCTTACGTTCTGCAACTTGCCATAGGTATATATGTAAAGTGTGCGGTGTTGCGAGGTAAATTTAACGAGAATCTTCCAAGAGTAATTTATCATTTTTGCGCACAAGATGCTTCCACAATTCAAGTGATATTTAATATGAGTGATCTACGTAAAGCCGCTAATGATTTTCAGCGCGTCGTCGTCGTCGTCGTTTCGGTTCAGATTTCTTATTTGAAAATTTTATATGACAAGAAAAAGTCTGGAGGAATTTATCTATTGTAAATATCCATTATTGGTCATTTCAATCAAAACGCCGCTGAATGAATTGATGTAGTCGCGATTGACCAATGACAATATCAGCTCTAGACCATTTGCTACCAGATGTGACCATGCAATGGGAAACGTATTACAAAAGCAATGAAAATTAATTTAGACCTATCGAATTAACCATTTCCCATCGACCTAGATGCAGTCCCAAAATCAAGTTGGATTTTCACTTTGCCTATAACTCCACAAGATATGGGGATTATAATGTACCGTCCCGGGATCGAACAGTACCTACCCTTCCAATTTTAGCTATCGTCAATGGTTTTGTAATCATTCAGATGCACGCCTTACGCTCGACTTGCTTGTCCGATTTGAAATTTTTATCATCAGACGCTCATCATGTTGATGATGTTGTGGGGGATGCTTCATGCAGCCCTCTTTCACATAGAACATTATGCAGTATACATATCATGACATCTTTTAAAAGTTAATTCAATCACAGGAACAGGAAAGGATCCCCTGCGTTATCATCATACGACGCGGAGATTAGATGATTGCGTCAATATGCTCGACTAGGAATTAAATTATCTCATTGGGATAGGGTGCGTATTGTGCTGTGCGGTTTTCTGTTTGATTTTTTAGTGCATATCAAGCTGAGATTGAAGATGAGCTAGGGTGGAGTATTCAGGAGAGGGAGTAGAAAACTGGATTTGATGGAAAAGTTTTATTCGGCCGTGTTAATTACTTCAACTAAAAACTTAAATTTTTCGACTTCAAACAAAAGTCGACAAATAAATTTTAACAGCAGTAGTACTTGCATAGTGTCAAAGGCAAATTTTCTGATATATGGTACATATGTATGTACATCGCCGTAAAATCATTTCATGAGTACTTAAATACGTTGAACTGATAATTATTTCATCTAAAATTAAACCAAATTGAACCTACCTGAGTAACTATGAAATAGGTACGAGTATTCACTTGTGATGACATATCTTTTGTTGAGCATAATATTTAAATAAGTTTTTTTTTTTTTTTAATTTTTGATGAATGTTTTCACAGTACATTTTGAATTGAAAATACAAGGTTTTCCGGTAAATACTGTTAAATTTATTTTGTGTGACGTTTCGGACTCGACTGAGTCCTTTATCAAACTTTAAATAAGTTGTCTGTAGTATATAAGTGAAAAAGTGTTTAAAATAAAATGTTCAAAAAAATAGTTACTTTACCCTGTCCCGTTGAAATTTCCTTATTCAACTTTAACCGCACACACACAAAGCTGAAAGAGAGTCCTTAACTGGCAAACCTCCTGGTTATATGGAAACTTTTCCACTTATCGTATCCAAATAGTCTGATGTATGACATCTGAAAGGAGCGGCTGTCAAGCGGGTAACACGCGTATTTAACTATTAATTAGTTCACTTTTCTGTGTCTACAAAAGTGTACATTGGGAACTATAAAAGTGTAGTAGTCATGATATGAACATACGAGGTACAAATAAAAAAAGCTCAAACAAAACTCTTTATACTCGTAGAAGCTTAGAGCTGCTATTATTCAGTGTATACCACCTGTCGCAAACACATGAGCTTTTCAGGATTCGTCTGAGGTATACACCTTACTTATGACTATATGGAAGTGTGTTATGCTGCCAGAAAAAGGACACTCATAGGTAACACCACCTATTAAAAACTAGAGAGATAATAATAGAAAAATAATCAAGTCTGAGATACTAAGAGACGTTACGTGCGTAGCAAGTAGGTACAACGCCTTCCTAGCCCCAACTGTGTTCAAGTATGAAAGTTCAACGTTTAACTAATGACTTAGAAAAGGATCCCAAACAAATTCCGCATAGTTTTACAGCAAAATCTCCGTCAAATAAATTTTTTAATTAAAAATTTTCGCCCGAAAAGTTTTAGTGTTATCAACACGAACCAGTAGCAAGCAGCCAGTGCCAAGAAAGGACGATGGATTGATGCTTAGTTGCATGGAAATGTTTTAGCTGTGTATAACGAAAACAACAAAATCCTTTCAAAAAGCTCGCACAGAGCACTCCGCTTTAGTGATATTCTTCCTGTTTTTGCGAAAACTCGCATACAACAGTGCCGACAGGAAGACCTGATTCAAGGCGGGCGCTACTTTCTATAGTCGAATCGAGTTTAGCGAGCGGGAAAAACGAAGAGTAGATCCACTCGAAAAGTTTATGTTCGGCGAAAAAGTGAAAAGTTGTGTAAATGGAAATGGCGCGTTGTAGCGAAATTTCACTTAGAATATCACAACACATAGTCAAAGCGACTAGTTCTATACCGGTTTCTATACTGGGCTCTACACCGGGTACTAATACCGACAAAAATTTATATAGTGAGAGCTTTTCGTAAATAATCCCGAATGGCATAACAGCCTGCCTTCAAACAACATGCTGTCGAGTTGTGATTTGTAAATTGTCGGGCTGAAAGTGATGAATCAAGTTTTGTGTTTCGGGAACATTTTGTTCAAGGCAGAAGTGATGAACTTTTCATTCATCAATGGCTTGGTGTTTGAAATGACAGCGTTTATAAGCGGGAGATATGTAAAAAGGTCGATATGTGAACTATGCTGTCGATTTATCGTATAGTACCATATGTTTTTTGCTGAGGAGATATAAGATTATGCTTTCTAATCTAGTTTTTCATAAAACTAATTTCTTGTATTCCACGTATATGTCTGGTGCCTACCTACATAGTACTTATTGCATATAAATTCGATATTATTTTTCCAATTTTATCTGGCTTCCCATCAGTTTTACTGATTCGAATACCATTCCCCCATCCTGTGTCTACTAGAGTAACTTTAAGACGTTTTTTTGTAAATGTTATAATTTTGTCGCAGAAGTAAACGTCATGCTGGGTTTCCATATGCGACAATTTTCTGCGACAGAAATTTGTCGCGACAAAAACGTGTCACACTCTTCAGTCTAGAGTTTCCATTTGCGACATTACTTGTGTCACACCTTGGTGTAAATTAGTTATGTCAGTTGTCAAAAAAAGTGAAAAATAACGAAACAGCAAAAAACACTAAAAAGAAATTGTTGAAATTGCTTCTATTAGTGAAAATAAAATAAAATTCGAAGAGATAGTGCTGGGTATCGAAAATTTTCGAGAAACCCTTGAACAAAAATTTTTGTCACAGAAGAAAAGTCGGAGAATCTCCGACTAGCGACATGCGACATGCGACATGCGACATGCGACAAAATTTGTCACAGATTTGAAATCTGATTGGATAACTTATCTGTCACTCATATTGTCACAGAAAATAGTCGCATATGGAGACCCAGCTTCAATCGTCATCGGTAACAAGTTAGTCTTACTTTTAACAGTTGTAGTTAAATCATGCCATAATGTCTGTGTATACTTGGCCCTAGGATCATATACAACGATTTGAATACGGTGATGTACATTGGCAGTATATCAATGACATTACGAATACTTACAATAATTACATCCACTCTGATTAAATAGAAAACTTTCGTTTGTATATACCTTTAATTCACATCGTATATCTAGATAATAATTATTCCGAAGGGTTTCTATATACCTTGTCAATCACAACACAGATTTCTATGAATAAGTCAACCCATAAACTCTACCCTTCCTAAAAATATCTCCATCGAAAAACCCGTACCCGCTAGCATTGTCACCATTAACATTATTTCTGAACCAAAAGTACAAATTCAAGGATTCCGTTCAGTTCCTTAAAGGCTTTCACCCTAAACACGTTTAGCACGAACACGAAATGCTCCACCACACTTTCTTATAATCTAGGGGTTGTCACGGAGACTTCGTCGGGAAAGAAGTTTCCCATTGTCTCTGCCTGTCAGATACTTTTTCTTGCTTTTTTACTGGAACTTAGAACGTACACATAGAATCTTACACCAAAGTTTTGGGCCTATTTTACAAAGATAGAGATTAATGGAAAGATTATACAATTATACGAAACGCACCCAGGAAGCTTCAATATACACACACAAACAAACACCTGCCATTTTACAGAGACTCTTATACTCCCCACATTTTATTCTACCACCCCAACAAAACTCAACCCCCAAACAAACGAGAAAACCTTTCGCTAGGTGGTAGAGGTTATCCTTTCTTGACTATACAAAATCTGGGGGAGCAACAAAATCTCACCACCATGTTCCGCCATTACAAGAGCACAATTTTACAAATGTCTTCCGGTAGAGAAGATTTCCTTCTTCGGATGGAATATCTAAATTTCTAAGAGAACTACGGTCGTATATAGGAGGTAACTACATAGCCCCATGGATAGACAGGATATAAGTCTTGGCTATCGTTTAGAGTAAGACCTCCTCTAGGTCCGGGGCTATTGTCTTGGAAACTTTTCCCCCTGCTAGAATTAAGTAATTAGGCAAAAGTTTTGATTTATGGCCACCCAAATGTGCCTCTGTCCTGACTGTCGGCCTGTTGTACTTTCTTTGTCACAAGGAGCAATAATTATTATTTAGTAGAAAGGATGGGCTATCATTTGCAGGCGAAGGTGTCTAAATGGGTTTTTGCAGTTAAGAGTCTCCAAAGGCAACGAAGAAATTTAATTAGGAGTTATGAAAAAGAATAAAGAATTTAACAAAAAATTTAAACAATCATAAGAAGAAAATGACATCGCCTCAATGACACTTAACCTTTAATATACGTTGACCTTTTCTGTTCGACCAGATTACTTTTTCCTCTCGCAAGCAAATTTGTAAAACGCGTGTCCATCCTCCACCATCCACCCTCACATTACAGAAAAGTCAGCTTTGTTAAAATTTATAGCAACCAATAAAATAAAATCGCAATAAAACTCTTTCCGTTCGGTTATTGCTATCCGGACGAAGGACACTCTCCGATCCAATCGTAGAATGTGTTGCATCCAACATGTCGTCCTCCACATTATTACCTCCATAAATACATGGACGGATTTCAAGGATATAGCCCATTGTCCTATCTCAGATGACACATTACAAAAAAAAGGAAGTGCCTCCGAAAAACCTCTTACTTACTACTACCCTATCCGATCGCCGAACTAAAGACCACAGAAACGCTCCTTTTGCACACATAAATTACTTTTTCTCTAAAAGGGGCGATATTGCCGCCCAGCCGGACATTGGGTGTGATGGTCAGAAAATCCATAAAAAAGGACAAACGCGTCTGGTAATGTTGCACCATTATCATTGGTATTCCGGAAGTTGAATTACATGACCGCACCAGAGATATTTCTCTCCAACGGACAGATACTCTTAGATAAAATTTTATCCTTTCATTTCAATTCCGCAGAAAGTCACCCTCCTCCAGTTTTTTTCTGCTTCCAAAGGATATGGTCAAACATTTTACAGAATCTCATTTGTAAAATTTATTATGGATTGGGTGGCCTGCAATTTGATATTGGGAGGAAACAATTGCAGCCTTGATTGATTAGTTCAAAGGCTTTGTTCGTTGATTTTCAGGTAAGGTACGTAGCATACCTATACATCAATTTGATGTGATGAGGGTTTCGTTTTACCGAAAAACCTCTTATGTGACGGGAGTAGTGCTCTTCTCATCTTTCCTCTATCGAACAATATCATCCATCAAGTACTTCCGTTCATTGCAGCTTCGCAACTTAAGGCTGAAGAGATGTAGATGCAAGTGCTCCGTATATAAGTACGTCGAATATATCCCAAGTATAGCTGGAAAGAAAAAAAAACTCATCAAGTACGTCTAACCGAAGAGTCTTCATTTTGATTTTCAAGACTGACGAAGTATGTAGCCCCATTGCTCTTATATGGAAGCTGAGATTCTGATGTTGAGGACGATATTCATTTCACATCCCACAGCCAGTCCATCTCATCCCCTACACATCTCAAGACAGGGAATCATTCAATCGAAACCAATTGACGCCAATTAGACTTGTCTTAACCGCCCAGACAAATGGCTAATCTTTCTTATTCGAACCCATACGCTTCGTAAGTGGGATATGCCACGGTATCATTTTCTCGCGACAATTGGAAATGGTCATCTTCCGTTCATCATTAATAAAATGACCAACGCGTGCAACACTCCGTTGTCGTCGACTGGCCTTATACCAAACTGGAAATGGCGCGGTCAACACAATCATCAGCGGTTACTTTTTAATTAAAATCATAATCACCAGCTAGCCTTGGCTAACAACGTATAGAGTTGGGTCGCTTGTTTGGATTGGGTTGATTTGGATCGGATGGGAACTAGCCCTCGTTCTATCCATAAATGGCGACTATATTCATGAAGATGGGATGTGTACCAACGAATGCGCCCTATGATCCCTATGATGGTGATGATTCTGATGGCGGCACGGTGGTGGCCCTTTCGAAAGGGACGAGCTTAGTACTGATGATGGCGGATAAATAGAGAGAAATTGTCCGCCTCTCTTGTTTGTATCCGAAATTGGATTGGTGGCACTTAATCCGTTTATCGAAGTTCGTACACGAATGGACTTGGGAAATTCGACTCGATGACTTACAACACAAAATGGTGGCAGTGAGATGTATTTCTAGAGTATCCGCAGTTATGAGGAGCAAACAGGACTAAAGTTTTAAAGTTGAACTTTCAAACCATATTTGATATTTTGAGACAGAAAAGATTACTAAAATCGCAGGAATCGCACACTCGTAAATGCAGAGAAGGCGTAGTTTGATTTTGAAGTGTGTAGAATAATTGTAAACCTTTTTATTTAAAAAAAGGTTTCAGAACTTCGATCGTTCACTTCAATAATTTATCCCGATGAACGAGACTCCACTTTATACGCATTTGTTCGATTCCAGTGCTGAATTCATGAATTATTTTATATATAAATTTAATAAACAGTAGACAACCATATTTCCCTGGTAAAGCACTAGGAAGCAAACATAGTTCCGTAAAAATTTATATTGCAGAATATATATCTTTTTATCTCAGTAACGACTTATTCTAAAAATTTAAAATGAACAACGTCAAGTACTCTGTTCACTTTGCATAAAACGTCTTTTAAAGTAGTACCGCAGGCTTATGTTAAATTTTGCATTCAACTTTTCTGTGGCACCTAATCAATAACATTTTTACCACAAGTAATCATGTGTGGAATTGGTATCATCACTGGCTACGGTTTCAACCGAAACTCAATCATTTCATACGAGTCATACCAGCAAATTTAAATATTACGAATTAAAACCCATTAAAAAGAATTTGAGCTGAGGGATATTTCCAATCGATACGTTCACATTAGTTTATATCACTTACGAATCAACTTTAACCTGTATGCTTTATATTTCTAATTCAAATTACGCACAGCTATGAAACTATGGCCCAACGATTTCAAAAAAAGGGTTCCAAACCTAATCAAAAAGGGGTCCTTTATCCTCGAAAAAAGGGTGTTTCGCATTCCATATCCCATCAACACCATCACTGCAACCACCCATGTAACCGCCGTACCATCATAACAGCCGCAACAACATTTTCCCTATTCAATGGACGAATCCTAGCGTCACCAGTAGCGAGCAGCAACAGTACATCCTTTCATCCTCGATACAATAATCAAAATAATTATAAATTTCAACAAACGAAAGTGATTTATGCAGTTTAATAAATTTTCGTTGATTTTAATCGCCATAATTATCCTTCGCAGCAATATAGAGATAGACCGGCCAGGCAGAAGGATATTTGTGGAGTGTCTGAGCGGGTGGGTTTTCATAAAATAGAAAGCACATAGGGTTAGCAGCGGACGAGTACCTAAAGAGCGAAATATGTACGAAAATTTGTTGGGGATGGTGTGGACAAGAATGAAGAAAACTGGTACTACGCTCTAGTACACCTATATCTCGATACATATATAAAAAAAATTAATTTCGTGCAATGCTAGCAAGGATTGGATTGAGCGAGCAACGAGGAATAAGATTGGAGGCACGATCCTTATATCACGACCCAAAAGGAAGCAATACAAGGAGCTGATGGTTTTTTTTAAGATGGCGAAGAAGGGACAATGTCATCATCTGAAGCCCTGCCGATTTTGATTGGTTTTTTTTCATCATTTTTTCCCCTTATTTCGGGAAGTCCCTGTGAAGAGGAAAACTTCAAAGGTTCTTATGGACATAACACAACATCTTGGAACATATCATCATCACAGAACGACGACACAAGGGCCTATGCTTTAATGCCAATAGCTTGCCAACTTGGAACTTGCTATGATGGTTGCCGCCACTGCCGCTCCGGCTCCGACTCCGGTCGATATGAATCTTGCAAGGATGAGTTAATCGTTTTTTATTGTCGTTTTTAATCTTCTTATTCCAGGATTTAAGAAAATTGGAATTTTCCTTTTCGTCCTCGACAAGGACCTCTTCGTACTTCTTCCGTAGGTTCATGTCCGCTCAGTAGTTGGATTCTGATTATAAAAGATTGCTGAGACGACGATGATATAAATTTGAAGAGTCGCTATCTTCAACGAGCGCCTTTAATTCCGCAAGGAATCAACCAGTATTCTATGAAGCTATGCCGCCGCAGAAGACATAGTCCTCATTATTAATAGCATAGAATCTGTCAGCGCAAAGATATGGCATCAATTAATTGAAAATTTACCACCGCCTCCTTGCGAAGGGCACTAATTCAATTCCAGCCAGAACTCGAAGATGGAGAGGAGGATTCAAAGTCTGCCGTTCAATTTTAAAGTGACATTGATGGGAAGGATGACTCGGGTCCTTTAGGGTGGCTATGGTGATGATGATGATGATGATGTTGATGATGATGTGGTCGAAATCTCGAATGAATACTTTTCCTGCACGTGGCACCGAGAGGCAACGCACGTTGTCGCTTCAAGACACAACCATTCAACCATATTTCAGCATCTTCGGCGAAACTCTCCCTTTAATTATTTACAACAACAAAAATATTTGCGATTGTAAGGGTTTTAAGGGTATGATTTAGAGCGAGAATCATCGCCTGCGGTTTACAAGTGATAATTAAGAAGTCTAGCTGATTCGAAAGAATCAGTCAAGTTTAACGTTAAATATTCAAGTTTGAAAACTCGTTGCCACGACAACATCAGATCGAATGGACTACAAACTCCTGTAGACAGTATTTAGCTGTTAACCGCCAGACTTCTAGGCGGAATACTTATATCATCAGAACTTTCAGGACTTCATATGAGCTCATAACACCAGAAAATCCCTTTAATTCCCTTCAGATGACATTACAACAAATACCCTGGAATTCTCTGGACTGCATAAATTCCGTTCAATAATATATGGCATCAGGAAGGACTATGATGATTATTATTATTATTATTCAGTCGGCGGTAATCCCACACTTCCCACCTACCTTCAAAACCCCTTTTCTCACCCCGTCTACATGTCGAGACGTTCGCACAATACAATACCCGGATGTAGAGAGAAGATCGTCAAGGACGATTTTACATAGCCATCCAAGATGATTGATAGTTTTGTACTTAGGCAAATTTTCATTTCTTGTGCCGCATCATCCCTTTTCATCCTGGCCTGTCCACAATAAGGCCGGGGTCGGGATTTTATAATAATTAAATGCGAAATTAAAAATTCATAAATGTCAGATGAGGAATTTTCTTATCATGAAATTTTCGTTGATGACTGGCACTTTAGTCAAAAAATGAATAATAAAAGAATGTTGAAATTTTTTTCAATTCCTCATGCTTAGAGTGAAGAGATACTATTTTTTTTTTCAAGGAGCCATCTAGTGCTCTGTAAGTAAGTAGTGCATACTTAAGTACTGCTAAACTTGTGAAGAAAAGATAGAAGCAATGCTCACCCAGACTGTTAGCAAATTTTTAAAATGTACCTACTCCAAGAATATTATAAAATAATAGTTTCTTTTAAACAGACTTGACCATGCCCATATATTCTTCTGTGTCATTGGATCGAACCCAGTAAGTCATGGTTCAAAAAAGAGGTTATAATTAAAACAGCAATAGGACCCTTCTCGAGAAGAAGAAGAAATAAATACCTTTTCAGAACTTGCCAGGAGACAGAAGCGTTTACGATTAATTAGCACTTATCTAAAATCCTGCAAGAACCAAATATTTTGCACTAAATATGAAATATTTTGGGATGGAACTAGCAGTAGGCAGTAAAGTTGTATTAATAGAAAATTAGCTTATGTGTGTTATGTTCGTTTTGCGCCAATAAGTCATACGAGCAATCAACAAAAAAATGCACTAAGAAACTCGTCGGACTCAATCGGAGTGTGTAACAGTTGTGAAGTGCAATAGACGTTGTTTGCCACTTGGTCATGAAAAGTGGTGAACAGACACATGTACCAATCAGGCTGGTAGTCGAAGAGTGTCCTTATTATATTGCAAGGGGACACTGGCAAGAATTTCAAACTTTCTAAGTGCCAGCTTATCTGAAAAGCAATGCACGTATACCGTACATCGTATGTAGTATTATGGACTGTATGTCATGCACATTCATTATTCGAGTACGTACCTTGAATACATACTATAGCAGCTCCTTGTTCAACTCGCTAATACTATTGCTATTGTATGCCAAAGGATACTTTGAGTACTTGTCAACAATCAGATTTGAGTTGCATTCGCCAGTCCGTAACATTGAGGAGACGATGAATGATGTTTGTATTTGGTATACGCATAGCCACTACTGGATAAGAACAAATCCTTCGAGAGGAACTCAAGAATTTTGATGGAATTGTTTCGATATGCCCAGCATTTGCTTAATCGAAACCCCTTCAAAACAAACAAATCTTTTGAGTTGGTAGTTTGGCAGTTTTCGTTCTTATACATACAGTCGTGGAATAATACGGAAGTAGGGAAATATTTCCTTTATGATTTCTAGCCTATTGTTTAAAAATACTACTAATGACTTTATTATCTAAAAGCCTATAGTTGTTCTCTATTTAATTGGAGATAATCGTTCGTTTGCTTTTTTCGTTACACACACTTAGTGTAAAATATACCCGTTCCAAATAATCTCCATCTTAATTTTAAAGTTTTGTGTAAGTGGATTGTTTCTTTTCTGCTTAACAGAAAAGCTTATTGCATCTTTAAATATCTTAATATTGCGCATTTTTATACACTGTTCACCAAAGATGAAAATATATCTGTAGTAACTAAAGAAAGCTACGAACGAAGCAAAAAACTTTTCCATCTTCCTGGTATAAGAGTGTACATAGTATAAAATCCATTGGGCGCATTCATCAGCTAATGGGCCATGCGAGAATTCATAGCAATCCTTGTTTTTTTACCATTTTTTTTCTTGAAAAAAGGCAGGAGTAGAGAAGCAGTCAAGGTAACAACAATTTGGAATATCCCACGTATAATAGTCAGAGTCCTGGATAAGAAAAAAAATCAGCTGAAATAAAATGCCAGCTTTTTACCTCTCCTGTCGACGAGGACTTGAATATATTCTGGAATATATTTTGCACCATGCAAATCTAAAGAATGTACTTTAAGGATGCAAAAAAACCTCGTCCTCAGTGCAAGGATTTTCGAAGCACTCAATATATAGATACATATGTATATATACTTCTTTTGCACTAATTTTTTTCCCCCGGTATATGTATCTGCAATGCTTCCGGCATCCGTACTAAATCCTACTACTCGCTATTCCAGGGAAATAGCATTATTGGCTCTGTCTGAAGATTCGCGTGCTGCGAGGGCGAAAAATTCGTGGAATCCTTGAAAGTGCTGCTGTTTTCATCCTGTTTATTTTCATTTGGTTCCAACCTCTCATCTCTCATTTTTTGCTTTTTCATTTAATTGGATTATCTCGTGTATTAAGATATACTCGTAAATGTACCTATATCCACGATTAAATCACTCAAAAAGTTCCAGTTCTGGAATTGATCTAAAGAAGGATTGAGTAGAGTAGATATCCTTGTACTTCTCGGCTGGAATTCCTTCGGGGTTCTAAGAAGTATTTTGAATCAAGATAGGCCTTGCGACGTTGATTCTCATTTATGCAAACACAGACAGCGAATGTTTTGCGATAAGAATCCGGCCGTTTGTTATCAAGTCCGAAACAATTTCCCCCAGTGTTGTGGGTGAAGATATCTGAAAAAACTTGATGTCTACGCCGAGAAACGTGTACCTGCACTTGTCAACACAGGGGAGCTTGGAGTTCATCTTTAAGCGTAGTTGAGTGGAGATTAGTTGGGGTAGATAAAGAGAATATAATTTTTTTCATGTTGTACAGTTGTTAAGGTCGTGGCTAGTATAAAAAAATCTGCCAACAATCTGGGCGTAACTTTATTATTTTTTCCGGTAGAAGTTAGGAACGCGTTCAATTTTGAAATGCGGTGGAGGCTACTATGTGACTAAAAACCTATCAAAAAGAACAAGATCGTGGAAGTGAAAATCTGATTGGATCTGAGAGAGATTATGGAGAACACATAGAATAAAATTAAATTCAATATTTGGGACGAGGTAGTAGATATGTCGAAAATCGTGGGAAAATATGCATTCTATTTTCACAGATATTTTTTTTGTCCCCCTTCTGAACGCCAATAGATATTCGTTTTTTTTTTATTCAAAATTATTTTTCTAGTTGATTTAGATATACACACCGATTTTCAACATTGTAGCTTAAGCCGTTCTATATATAGGAAAAACACCCCCCATTTGTACCACACTACCCTTAGGGGTCGAATTTCAAAAAACCTTGAAAACACTTTCTAGGTATTCATACGAAGAATCCGTAGAATAAAATTAAATTCAATATTTGGGATGAGCTAGTATATATGACGAAAATCGTGAAAATATATGCATTTTATGTTGATTATATTTACAAATAATTTTTTTTGCCCCCCTTTCTGAACGCCAATGAATATTCAAATTTTTTTTTATCACAATTACTTTTCTAGTTGATTTACATATACACACCGAGTTTCAACTTTCTAGCATAAACCGTTTAATAGTTAGGAAAAACACTCCCTACCCCCGTAGCATAAAAAAAATTATATTTTTCTAACATTTCGCTACTATAGTTCTATCTAAATACCAAGTTTAAGGCTTATATAATTACAGGTTCTCAAGATATAAGCATCGGAACTTTTTCCTTTTCACACTCCGCCACCCTCCCCCTCTACACCCTCAACCACAAGACTTTTTTCCCTACTAGAGTTTAATTAGCGCTACTTCTGGTAAAAATTCTAAGCATCTATCTTACACTGTTTTTGAGATATAAAATGTGTTTGATTTGAAAAATTCTCATCCCCTCCACTTCTATGCTCCACCTCCCACTTAAAAATTTTTACTTTAATCAATCTTTATTTGTCGACCTTTATACCCAAACCGAATTTTATTTTTCTAGAGCAATTGGTTCATGAGATATCGTAATCTAAAGTTTTTCACCCCCCACCCCCATACACAACTTCCCCCACCCAAAATTTTTCTTGATTCTGTTCTCCTAGTATAAGTACAAATAATTTTAAGTTTGAATAGTGTGCCATTACCGGTTTAGGAGATATGGATTTTAGAATGTGTCTATCTCGCCTTTTTTGGGTTTCGGACGCATTACATTTCCCCCACTCCCACACCCCTTGATCAATATTGACAATTTTTTTGCAAATTGGTCAACTATCAGAGCTCTATAGAAATTCCAAGTTTCAGCTCCCTGTCATTAGGGGTTACTGAGATCTAGAAACCAAAATTTTCGGTCTAAAACACTTCCCCCTCCTTCCCCCTCACACCCCCACCCCTAAAAATTTGGTCACTTCAAGGAGCCTACCCCGTCTATTAGTTAAAAAAATTTAAATTTAATATCTCAAATCGTTTGGCAGCTACGAGCCTCCAAATGATCTTGCGTACGGCGGACAGACGGACTGAAAATTTTTATTGCTTTTTTCGCGTCTACTAGTTATGAAACGTGAAAATAAAAATTTTGAGGGTAGCAAATTTTTTTTTTTAAAAATCAATCACAATACTTAATTATTAAAATAATAAAGTAAAAGCCCAGTATGAATTTAAGTATCTTAATTAGAACTGTGTTTTCCTTATCTAACCTGTCGCTATTTTCTTATGAAGATTTAGTAGGTTTTTCCTTTAATTCAGAATATATCTTAAGAGGAACTAGTTTTTAGCGCTGACGCCGGAAACAACGAAAAAATTCGGAAAATTAGCTTTCATGATTGCTTCACCATGAAAAAACTCTATTTTCATTAATATTTGATATTAATTCAAAGCCAAGCAATTGAGCCAACGAGAATGGATCCAATCAACTTGTAGCTCAAATCACATTCATTCATTTTTCTCTAGGTACTTACAGTACGATTTCAGAGCCTTGTTCACCTTCAGAACATTGAAAATCCGATCTCGAACTGAAATAGAATTTAACCTCACTTCACCCGCAACTCTTTAACTTCCCACATACGCCAAATCAATACTACGATGGCGATAGAAACTCCAGCATCCTTTTATTTATAATCTGACCATAGCATAGGAAAAACTAATCTAAAAGCAATCTTCGAAGAATCCATTTTGTTTACTTCATCATTAGAGGAGTCCTTCTTCGAAGCAAAACCTCGCCCTCCTGGTCAAAATCCAATCCAATCTCCACGCCAGCAAAGCAGCCTCCACGTCATGTTACAAAATCCCATCACGAACCGACGTGCGTACAATTCCCCCCCCCCCCCCCCCCGAAAGGACTCTACATTTATAGCTATAAAATGTACGCTACCGCCGTATATCGCACTCATAGCAAGCTATAAGAGCCTAGTATAGTCCTGTATTTGAACCAAGTCATAGGAGTAGCAGCCTTCTCCGGAAAGACTATCCGTAGTTAAGTTAAAAGCTTTTTGAATGTTCAGTGATACTCTTCGGAGAGCGGCTGTCCAGTTATAATATGCGTTCTAGCATAGGAACTGGAGCCCCATACTCCTTGAGCTATACCAGGCGGCTACTACTATATTTCGTTCGTAGTATCTACTCGTAGATCTGGACAACATACGCGTATGTAGATATGTACGTAGTTCGAAAGTCCTGAGCCATGAAATTTTCCCGAAAGATATATCGTACTCTTGATACTTAAAGGAGTATGTGCAAGTGGTTGGTGGTGCTGATGGTTAAGCTATAATACAAAATGCAAAAAAAAAATCAGGGAACAGAACCACTTCTCAGTCGCATCAGGTTCACATAGGGATGGAACTACTACATTCACTGAATAACAGCACATGTACACCGAAAAGTTTACTCCGTGGTAGTGTTCTACTGTGAACATTCGAGTGATGGACGTCGGTGGAGCAGATCGATAAAAGGTCACGTGGGTCTTTTTAAAATGGGGGATACTAATATATTTTCTTAAGGGGTGTCATAGTAATGAACGCGGTCATCCTGATTGTGGGCTGCACTGAGAGTGTTCTTACAATGGAGTCGAGAAAAGAGTTTTATTGGAAGAATTCGTTTCGTTTCCAATTTGTGTTTTGAAATTTAATTTAATACGGAAATTGCTTTGATGGTCTAGGTAGCATAGTGGCAAGCACTATAGTCTAAATTCAAATCAAATCGTGACCCTCCTGTCCTTCCCCATAAAATTGTTGTTTGTTTCCTTTCCTAGAAAAAAATACATGGAGAAGAATAGTCTAAGGACCAAGGTACGTTCGAATAACACTGATACTCGTAAGTAAAAATTCTAAACTTATAACCGTGAAAAGCAATGAATCGAATATCAAAAACCAAAATATTGTAATCTAATCCTTTTTTTGGATTAGACTATCTGTCTTCGAAAAATTGGTTCCATTACATAGACACATTTCATGAAACACATCAATCAGCTTCATATTATCAGCTACTTCCGGAACAATAACACTCCTAACTATTTTACCTATTAAAATTCAAACATAAAAATTACTTTCAATTTTCCGCTCAATCAATGAAATGTATTCAAAATCACCATAAAAGCATCCTTTACGGTAATGTCCTTAATCATCCAGAAAAAATTTGTATACACGAAACCGCTCTAAAAATGAAATGCTCGTCCCATTAACATACAATCGAGTATAAAACTTCCCAAATACCACGCCATCGAAAAAGGGGAGTCGTCGAAACATTATTTAAAGAAGCCGAGCGGCGAAAAAAATTAAATGTCCTTATTTATCATAAAATTTCGAGAAAAAAAGGATCCTTCATCATAAGAACATAGACCTAATGATCCAGGACTGAATTCTCGGTAGCTTCTACTACTGCCACTGCTGCTTCCCAGAAAAACGGGAAAATATTCTTTTATTACTTCCTGATCTTATGATTGCGCGTTCCTCAATTTCCATTTTTGCCGTGGATAAAGCGGGCTATTTGGTTTATAGCTGCTAACAAACGCTACTATAAAAGACCCCCCCAAAAAATGGGATATGAGTCGTTCCGCTGAAAATTTGTGATGAGATTTAAAGTCAAAGCTCGTGGAAACAGGATGATATCCAACTGAGAATAGTCTAGAATGAACGCACCCACCTACTAAGGGAGGCTATATGCTAACATTGAGTGCAGGGTTGGTTGGCAAGGTTCAAATGGACTGGGAAGGAGTTAGGAAGAACGCAGCGACTTCGGCAAAAGTCGAGATAACCCGCAATTCTGATGGGGTTCCTTTCGGATAGCAGTTGAAAGATGATGATGATAGGGCCAGGACAGGACTGTTACTAGGAACGATTGCTGATGGTATGTACGATTTGTTGTTTGTTTTTTTGCAGCAGCACCCTCCGGTTTCCATCTGTTGTGGGGGATGTTTACAAATGAGGGGAAGCAAAATGACGACGTCTATAGGACGATGTTGTTGATGATGGCGATGATTTCTTTTCTACCATTGTCAAGGACCCACCTTTCGTTTACATGGCTTTCTTCGTACCGAGTTCTACGAACGAGGAGCACCCCGGTATACTCGGTAAGTTCAATGGAATTCAACCTTTGCTGACTTTATTGCAGGTTCTAGGTGCTTTTGGTTAGGTTTCTTTTTTTTTATGAGAAATGGTTTTGAAAAAAGCTAGGTGCCACAGAAAGTAGTGATTTCGAAAATTGCCAACAGCCTCCTATTTTCTTGTAGCATAGCGTGTGATTATCAGCTTTTCCATTTCAACACGACACTACTCCGATTCGTTGGTGTTGTGCATTGTGGGAAATTCCAAGGATTTCTTTTTAGATTCTGAACCATTAGATCGAATAATTGGCGCGTAATCATTTCCACTAGCTTGTTTTTTTTAAATCCAAGAGTTTGTTTAAGTAGGAGGTAGGTTTGAAATTGAAGGAACAACAAACAATTTCGTCCTTGATTAAACGCAAGAAATCGAAGTTTATGGATGAGGTAATTCTAATACGGAAATTATATGGAGACCGATTAAATTGAAAATGAGAGTACTAATCTGCATAAAAGTTCCAATTTTCAAATTTTAATGTTGGATGGGTGGAGGGTGTAGAAAAATCAAATCTCAGCACACGCCGTTGCTAGGAAGAACTTACATAGTATAAAGGTGAAATATTTCCAAAACAAGATTTTGCGCAGAGGTTCACATCTTACATTTAGACATAGTAAAATCATAACCACAGATGTTTTGTGGAAAATAGGTCCTAGTGATGAATCGCATGGGTTAGTTGTGCGAGGTTTGATGGTTGTTTCAGAAAGAGTATTAGATTTTCCTAAGGAAGTAGAGATGACTCTGTTGTTGTGCATAAAAAAAATTGTGGGCAATAGTGAGAAATTTTTTTATCAGATAATGAATAAAAATAGAGCACAAGTAAACTAAGTAATAGTAATACCTGCAGTTATAAATCTGTGTAACTAGAATTCTCTTAAAAGAACTTAAATATTCCGACAAATAGAGTATGTACCATATATGGTATCTATTAGCAAACTTCTAGTGATCGAAGCTGTTGGCGAGTACATCTAATTTATGCTTCCAATTACCTATGTAATTTACAAATTATTCGGCGATAACATTTCTTTAATTTTCCTGAATTTCCCATGAACAAAAATATCATAAAATTCTCGAATTACCATAACACGACATTAAGCCAACGTTTTCATACCCCAAAATTCAAACCTTTTTCACAGTAGTTGTTAAAAAAACGAAATTCATATACAGACTACATTCTCACATACGATTATTTCGTCCTAACTCCCAAAAAGGATAAAACAAGTTAGCAACTAGTTGCGCTTTCCGATGTTTATGCAAAGGAATCCCACTAAATCCGCGAGTCCCTATCAAATGCAAATTTATACAATCCTTTTGTGCACCCTTATGAAAACACAAACACTACACGAAGCTTGAGATCGGGAACAAAGAGGGCGAATGATAATTTGTTGAATGCGCGAGTGAATTTTATTGCGGCGTCTCTAATCTTACGAGCGCTTTCCCGACACTATCGTCCTTTTTCATTCCTTTTTCTCATCTAGTAATCCAGAAAAAAAACGCGATCAAGATAAATACCCCCTTTACCTTTCGGGCACTTATTGTCTCGCGGACAATAAGAAAATTTCCGCGGACATTGGCGGGTAAGGATATTATAGATGAAATCCTTCACGAGATATCCTTTTAATCGTAGGGGATGACCGCGAAATATCTCCTTGCCCGCTTACTTGGACTTGTTTTTTTTTTGCCTCCTAGATAAACATAACGCGGCGCCCTGTTTTACAATGGACAACGTGGTCGAAAAATATCCTTCGGGGTAAACCTGAAATCGACGATCTGATTAGCGATGAGAAACAAAACGCGTTAAGGGATCGTAGCAAAAGGAATAATAACGGTCCGTTTTTATGCGTAATGGGTGGGAAAGTTACATTGCATCTTATTGTCCAAGGATGCAGGATACACAGGATTATTAACACCGCGGTGTGACGATGTGCATTCTTGTAGACATTGTTACAATTGTTTTCCACGGTAACCAGTTTCGATAGCTGCAACCTTTAATGCTATAAATTAATTTCGGATAAACTAGGGAGACGATATTTTCAAAAAGATTTCAATTCGGCGAGAAAATTGAAAACGGTCCATTTTAATTTGACGGCAGGATGCAATCAACTAATTGAAACTGGGAAAGAAAACAAAACACATCACATGTGTTCAGATTTTATTCGGACCGAAAGAAAACTCGAGCTAAACAATGGATGTGAATTTTTTTTTTTACTTTTAATCGACGAGAAAGGAATCCCGGTGTATTGTTCGGGCTTAAGCGTTATGTTCCAGCTTCCAACTATATTTTTTGCCATCAGTGTAATAATTATTGTTGACATCATTTGGAATTTCGTGTTGGAAGAAGGGAAACACCAGCCAGGCAGACACCATCTTGTATTTAGAACTGACGTCACACGGTAACAATAAATTAAAAGTTTGCTGAAATTACAGCAAACTTCATGCAAGTTCGGGATAGCAAAAGAAACGAAACAAGGAAGCGCGCCAAAGACTTGTTCGGGGAGTCGTTGTCCTGGATGAGGACTTGCGATTCTTGGGAAGCGCCCGTATGACACTCCTCGGTATTGTCACTGTGTTCATCCCTAATGTGCCGTGATGGTGTTTTTGTTCTTCGAGTGCATTTTATTAATTCCGTGCACGTGTTGTGCCTGTCGCTCTCGCTTCGTCCTAAATCGCTCCTCCTTGAAATCCTGGCTGATGCTTTCGGTTGGGTCTACTCGTGTGGTATATCTATGCCATCTACATAGTTACCTATAGGTTCCAGCTTATAGAAAGTAGCGGCATAGCTCCGTATACAGGATCTATTGTTACAAGTTGATATGCAAGGCTTGCTTGTATACGCTATCCCTGGTATGCCTTCTTTTCATACTTTTTCTCGTATAGTGTAGCGTACAACATAACGTTCATTTTTCATTAAGTTAAAATGTCGCTCTTGAGTGAATTTCCGCGATTTTTCCTTTCAGTGCATCCATTATGACAGTGCAGTCCATTATCTTCACGGCGAACGGCACATTTCGGTACCTCGAGGGTATTATATCTATCGCATATATTCGCCGGCATTCTGAAGGGATGTGATGGGGATGGTGGAGCTTAGCACGTTTCGAGAAGCAGGAAATCAATCATTCGGCATCATCATCACCATCATCATTGCACGAGACTTTGTGGGAGTTACTTACTTCCACAATGATTATGATAAAAAATGGCTAATTTACGTGCAAGTACGAAATGCGTTGTGTAATGGGTAGTCCTAATGGGAAATGCGTGAACACCAAGTGAAACGAAATTGTGCAGGGAGGAAACTCAATGGCTAATTATTTCGAGAATGGAGTGAGTTACTGAAAAATGAACTGTAAAGAGCCTACATGAATCATAAGGACGGTGGTGAAGATTTTATTTATGTTTTTCTAGGTTGATGGGTTTTCTAAGTGAAACAAAATGGATCACTTGACATAGTTTTGCCATACTAGAAATATAATTGAAAAATACTCATGAAATTGAGTAAGTAATATTGCTTATTTGGGCCTAGGTTTATAACCATTTAAGCATATGTGGATTTAGCTGGAAAGAGATCAGCAGAGAGATTCAGAGAAATATCAAGCGTTTCATATTCACGGGCTTTACGAATAGATTTATTTATTTGGTAATAGTAAAGAATCAGCGAAAATTATTTCAGCCACATGGATCCAACCGTCATGTTGTTTTTCCTCCTTCTATATGTTGCTCACTACTACAGGACTGATCAAAAACATCCTTGACAATATTTCCGTTCGTATTGGTCACAATGCACCAGAGGAAAATCCATAAACTGCTCTATCATATCCTTTAAATCTCCCCATACTTAAATATCCAGCTAAATAGGCATCAACTAAGGACTGTCCCTTAAAATCTTCCAATTTTATCATAGTAATATGCAAAACAGTTGCTCCGTGCTCGAATCCGGGACAAAAATCAAATTACAGAAGTGCTACAATTTCTGTGTAGTACTACGAACTGAAAAGGGCCCTTGGGGCCAGTTTATGGAAAGTTGATTACACCCAGTATCGTCATCAGCGCCAAGATAACTGGTTGCATCGTGAAAAGGATGTCTTAATGTTTAGTCTTGCTGCGACCATTACCCCAGAAGCCCATCTACTTAAGTGCGAATGGATTTTTGATTTTTCCTCTATTGTCGGTAGGATGGGGATTGAGAAGAGTTTTGGACCTGATGATAATGATGATGATGGGACGACCCTAGTTTAGATTTTCGTCCCTTTAACGTATCTGGTTCTCTGTATGGATGTCTTACTGAATGAAAAGGGGCTGACGAGAAATTAACATATCGTCTTAATCGAGATTTAATGGCGCGATAATTGTAACAAAATATTTGATTATAAAATGAGGAACAATATGGTTAAAAAAAAATTTATTTAAAATAGTAGATATTGTTTGTGTCTGTCCCTTGTTATACACAGTGAGGTGTCATATTCTACACCTTTTCACTTCCTTATTATGCTTTGGAGAATTTTTCTTTCGACGAGTTTTAAAGTTGTTTCTTTAGAGATGAGGACAATTAGATTTTGACATCAAGTCACTCTAAATTTGGTTTACCGCTTCATGTTTTTTCATTGTCAATTCATTGAATTTTCTCATAGATGTTATCAAAGAATCAGCCACAGGAGCAGTACAGATACACATTTAAATTAGATAGTTACAAGAAGAAATATTTCGGTTCACACTTATTCACATATGAATAAAATAGGGTTCAGATCAGGCAAATCAATAAGACCATGCACAAAATGAACGACATGGCGGAGTCCTGGGACTTGCAGGAGCTGAGATATAACCTGCAAAGTAGATATGTAATAATTGTATTTAACAAATTATTGTGGGGTTCCGTTTTGTTCATGTTAAAAACATACAATGATAAGAGAGAAGAAAGTCAGTCAAGGAAAGTATTAAGAAAAATTTGAATGAAGCATTAGAAATGTGTTTGCCAAAAATTCGCTTTAAATTTTTCAGCTGAAATCGGTTTTTTAAGGCCAAATAAAAAAATAAAACAATTTGACCAAATTAAATTTTGTGATTTTTTTGTTGTTCCAATAAGATGTGTCCATGTAAGCTGTCTCTCTGCCTTTTCAACTTTTTAGCATAAAAAATATTACACTATTATCTCTAACAAAAGTAGATTTTTCATATTATTGCATAGCCAAATACATAAATAGCACGTTTCAACTTTAGCAGGTCATAAAATCATTTCAAACAACTACAAACTTTTCTTGAAATCTTTTCCTTTTAACACCCACCGAAAATATTTTCCCATAAGGTTAAATATCCAAACCTAATTAATACATTTTTTTAAAGAATTAAAAAATAATCTAATTATGAATATGCAGAAATTTTGTATAAATAGACTGTGATGATTAAAGTGTTAGATATGTCATTCGAAGTATTTATTAATTTTTATTCGATATTTCATTATTTATTTTAAAGAGAACACTTATTTAAATTTGTAGTAAATTTGTTTTTATTTATTTCTCGATCTTTACCGAAATTATTCCTCACAAAAAAAATTTCTTAGAGAATGCAGCATTCATACAGCATATTTTCTCAAGAATAGTTTAAGTCAAAAATAAACCAAAAACCAACCAAACAAGCATTGAACCGTATATCCCAATTTAGGTGTTGTGAGGTCCATTAAGAGGCCCAAAAATATCACAATGCTGGTTATGATATACCTTTAGGTGATATATCAAACGCATCCCATAAGCCCGGAATACCCATTCGTCCTTTGAAATTAACTTCATCAAGTCACCTCGACTTAAGTATGACTGACAGGCTCAAGTAGTTTCTGCGTTTCTCATATCATAATTGTCACCTCGCATGTCACCCGAACTTAACTTCTATATGCTTTGAGATCTCTAATGCGAAAATGGATCTGGATCAGGGATCAAGTCATATTCCCTAACAAATCCATTCGGATCCCATATACAAAGGTTATTCGAAATAATTACGCGCGCATACCCATAACGCGCTAAGGACAGAACCTGTTCTCTTTGATAAAAGAGAATCCTTTTTAAGGTCCTTCCAATTTACTAAAGTCCTGGGTATTTCTTTTCATTCTTGTCATAAAGATTTGCAGAAAAGAAAATCTGTAACGAATCTTTTGTATTTTTTTCTTGCTCCTGGTTTTACATTTAAACCGAGATATGATGTTTTTTGGGCAGATCGAGAAGTATTGAATGATCTGTTTGAAAAGGGTAATAGGGCTTCCTGGATGGCAATTAAAAGAGACATGTAAAACATGAGTCGGACCATTGCACAGGTAATATAGGTACAAAGAAAAGTGCTACTCGAACGTACAGCGGAAGCTATTCTACTGTTCATTATTTATTTACAATTTCTCCCTTAAAAGCGGCTTTTCATTGCAGTTTATGTGCAGTTTCAATGGTAACTTCCTTTCAGAATCGAAAAGTTTTACATGAGTCGACGCTCACTGGAGCTCCTATCCGACTATATGGCAGTTGTGTTTGCTTCATATCGGTTGTATGGCATACGAGAGGACATAGAATCCTTTTCTCTGCATGTGAAGCGGAGGTTAGCGTCGGGAACGTAACTCTTCGTTTTACTATGAAATCATTCCTGTAAGCAACAGGATATGTAGGTGAAATAATGGCCAAGCAACCACTCGGACTGGCTTTCATGAAACGGGAGATAGTTTGGAAAACAAAAGTTAAACCGGGCATGGTATCTGCGGAACACAAACTTGACGTATCCGTAACCATGTGTAGTAATTTACCCACATTTTGAACTTTACAAGGACCTTTTGTGCACCTCCGTTACGTCCGATATCTACAACCAACGATTGGTACAATGTTCATGTGAGTGAGAAAACATAAACAACGTTTAGTCGGAATTCAAAGAGTTGTTCACATATACACATATCATGTGATCATGAGATTGTGAAATGGAGAGTAAAAATCTGAAGGAAGTTTTTCGATGAATTTGAATTTATAGAAATCTTACACATTTTAGAAGGCATAGAGCTTGATAACTTATATAACATTTATCAAATTTCTCGCTTTATCTAACGTAAACCGCCGGCTACAAAGGTGAACTAGAAGGAAGTCACTTGACAGAAATTTCAGGGGATAATCAAATTTCAGAATCAGTTAAACCAATAAGTTTAAAAGTTTAAGAGTTTCAAAATGGTAATTGCACATATTGAAATCTAGCGGCATCTACGTTCTCGGACCAAAAGCCCTTGTCTCAAATACTGGAAATATGAGAACAGTCGATTTCTTTCTTTTGTCGTATTTTTTTTATTACTGTTTTCAGCATTGCTTTCTTATCAATCATAAATATGTGACATTCACCACTTCACGAACGGGACTCATTCCGATATTCAGTTAGCTATGTGGCAGTTTATTTAAATTTATGCTGTATATAAATAACTATGAATTACTGTATTATTTATAATACAGTATTATTATCGATTTTTTAAAAAAAAAATTTGCTGCCCTCAAAATTTGTTTGTCCACGTTTCATGACTAGTAGACATGAAAAAGGCAATAAAAATTTTCACTCCGTCTGTCCGCCGTACGCCGTACGTCGACCGCCCCACGCAAAATCCTTCGAAGGCTCGTAGCTCTCAAACCAGTAGAGCTTTTAAATTAAATTTTTTTCTATGAATAGACTGGGTGGACCCCTTGAATTGACATTATTTTCAGAGGAGGGGATTTGAGGGGGAAGGTGGGGGAAGCGTATTAGACAAAAAATTTTGGTTTCTAGATCTCAGCAACCGCTTATGGTAGGAGGCTGAAACTTAGAATTTCTATAGAACTTTGATAGTGGACTCATTTGCAAAAAAATTGATGATATGGGTGAAGGGGTGTGGGAGTGGAGGGGGAAACTATGCGTCCGAAACGCAAAAAAGTCGAGATCGACACATTTTAAAATCCATATCTCCTAAACCGTTAATGGCAAGCAATTAAAACTTAACAAATATCTGTAGTTATACTAGGAGAGTAGATTGATACAAAATTTTTGGGTGGGGGTAGTTGTGCACGGAGGGGGGGTAAACAACTTTAGAGTTCGATATCTCAAAAACCGATTGCACCAGAAAAACCAAATTCGGTTTGAGTATAAAGCTTGATAAATAAAGATTGCTCAAAGTAAAATATTTGAAAAGGGTGGGGGAGCACTGAAGTGGAGGGGATAAGTATTTTTCAAAAATAACACGTTCTATATCTCAATAATAGTGTAAAGTGGATGCTTCAAATTTTTATCAGAAGTAGGTCTAATAAAACCCTAGTGGGGAAAAAAATTTTGGGGGTGTGGGTGCAGAGGGTGAGGGTGGGGAAGGGTGAGAAGGAAAAAGTTCCGATGCTTATATCTTAAGAATCTATAACGATAGGAAGCTGAAACTTGATATTTAGATAGATTTTAGGGGTAGTATGGTACGGGGGTGGAGGGTGTTTTTCCTAACTTTAGATCGGCTTATGCTAGGAAGTTGAAACTCGGTACGTATATGTAAATCAACTAGAAAAGTAATTCTGATAAAAAAAATTTGAGTATTTATTGGCGTTCAGGAGGGGGGGGGGGCAAAAAAAGTATCAGTAAATATAAAATACACATATTTTCACGATTTTCGTCATATCTACTAGGTCTTTCGAAACATTGAATTCATTTTTATTCTACGAATTCTTCATATGAATACCTAGAATGTGTTTTCAAGATTTTTTGAAATTCGACCCCTACTGGTTGTATACTTTTTCATGAATTCCACCATATTTCTCAGGTCTGATCAGATATCGAATATATTTTCACTTCCCCAGGCTTGTTTAATAATCACCTATTTTTAAGTTTTGTCTTTTTCAACCTCTAGACCGCATCCTGGAATATGACTCAATTATATAATTCATATGTTACACCCTATTCTAACCGCTTCTCGAACTTTTTGTTAGTTTTTCAGTCACATAGAAACATACACCGCATTCCCGAATTGAACGCGTTCTGATCTTTTACCAGAAAAATAATACAGTTGCGCCCAGACAGTTGGCAGATTTTTTTTATATACTTTTTACTATTATAATAAATAAATAATAATAATAGTTTGTAAGTTCTGAAGTACGGCAGTATTCAACATATTACAATTTTCCCTCGTAACCGATATAACCGATTTAACGATTATATAAATCTTAAATATCTGGCAATTGATATTTGTAAAATATACTTAACTCATTTAAGGTCAAAACTATTTAATCTATTCGGAAATGCACGGATTATAAAATTAAATACGACTTAACAGATTCCATAACTCCCAAAATTCCTGTCACGAGTATTCATTTTGCCACCTATCACTTTCGTTATAATATCCCCAACCGAAATTTGGCCTTGTAATATGTTCTAATATATCAACGGGGTTGGATGCCCTTGGGATTAATCGCCCTTATGACTTATACGACGTCAAATCATATAAAATTTCGAGTCAATAAAACGTAATGACGCGTTTGTTTGTATTTCTTGCGCCTGGTTTTATTTACTTTTCGAGTGTTGTTCCATATTGTTACAGCTTCAGGACATAACCGTGTAAGGGATAACCGTAACTCCCCCACCAATAATCCCACCCTTAAAGAGTAGTAGCTAGAAGCATCCTCTAGGGATGTGTTATAGGGATCATTGCGAAAGAAAATTCCTGAACCTGGAAGTTGTTGTTGAATGTTTTTGCGGTCTTATATAAGAACACCCTTCTCCAAACATTCTTCGTGTATTCGAAATAGGGTACTGCGAGGTGACCGGCCGGAAAATTTAATAAAACCATTGTGACTTTATGGAATTTTATATATTTCCCTCGGTTTCCCTCGGTTTTTGCTGTCGGGAAATTGACGGAAGGTGAATAGAAAAAAACCAACCAATTAAAATCTGGATGGACTGCAGACGGCAGAATTCTAACATACTAGGTAAAAGAACGAAAACAAATCCGCTTGAATGACTGAAGGTTGGATTTTCATCCAGGTGCACCACCACCAGTTGGATAGTCGCGTAGTCAAGTGAATGCCATATACGATGTGGGTTGAAAGAAATCATGCTTTCATTAGACCGCAAGCCTAAACAAACCTTCACCCTGGGTGTCCTTGTTATCCTGCTGTGGTTTTTCCATTACAGTTCCTTCTCATCATCTACCATACACTTTAAGTCGATTTATTAAAAAAAGAAGGCAAAACCAACTTGATGGAAGCCGGAGGGTTGTATACGTTTTTTACCTTCACATATATACTATATATGAAAGCCCCATGTCCTTACGCTCATATAGCAATGGCGATCATAGGATACAAAAATCATGGACTTACCCATATCCTTGTATACGACCCTTGAAAAAAAGTAAGGAAAGCGGCACAAACCAGGAAAATTCGTGATGGCAACAGCAATAAACCACAAGAAGTAGAGTAGCGGGTAACAAGAATCTAAGAGTCTTGAAGAGACCATTCGAGGGAAAAATCAGGACGAAATGTTAGTGACGGTTGATATGTGCTCAACATTCTTGAACTACCCAAGCCAACGCTTTTCTCGTTCCACTTCGAATCAAAACCACACACATGTGCGATGAATGATGGAAGTTCCAGCAGCATGAATGCCTTTGAACCAAAAATAAGCCACTTCCAATCTCTCATTCGGTTGATTAATTTTTCAGGAATTCCATTTTTCCTTCAGTCAATCTGTTTTTCGTCACAAACAGAAGTTACCCCTGGCCCAAAACTTAGTACACAACTCAGCTAAAACGTACAGCCCGCCAAGGACACCCAATAATACTATACCTCCTGTATAATGCGAAAAATTCAATCTAACAACCGAACAACCGAACAACCAGTGCAAACACAAAGTAAACTCCAAAAATTGGGCAAACAAAATAAATTAAAAAGAAACATAACTTCATAAATTTTTAAATGAATTTGCTTACGCGTGCAAACATACAAGGAACTTGATGAACTTGTCGTACGCATATTGTTAAACCCTTCGCCCAAGGATTCATACCCAATCATCCACCCCAGATCGTAATTCGAAAATACCCGGGAATTTGTCCTCCTCATGGTAGATGTAATTTTTTCACGCAGAATAATTTAATAGTGTTTTGGTTTCTTCTTTCTGATGAATACAGATTAAGAGGCAATATTTGTATCTAACTATTAAAGGAAGGGAATTAGAATCTGATAGTTAGATTTTTAACATTTAACCATTTATAAAAGTTGAAGCGAAATGTAATGGCATTACACCCATTTGCAGAAAATCAGCTAAGCAATTCAAATTTTTGTGTTTTTTTTATCAAATAAAAAACTGCTTAGCCGTCTTTCTCGTTTACTTCACCAGGTGTTGTAAAAGTAGTTCCACTAAGCCAGGACAGCAACCAAAATTTAATTTGTACTGGATTTCATATTTAAAAATAGTTACAACTAGACGTAGACAAAGCTGGGTATTGGTAAAGGTCCGAAGTTTAAAAGTTGGATATACATGGTTAAATATAACTGTAAATTTTAGTCTAACTCGAAATTATTAAATTATAAATTTAAGTGGCCGTGTGTATTATATCACTCGAACTTAATAGTAAAAACGTAACAAGAAACGTAAAGCTAAGGTAAACAATTGCATTAGGAAAACAATACACCGAAGGTCAGCTCTCATGTATCAAACTGCCTAAAGCAATTGGATTCTACCTTTCGAATTACCTCAAGCTGTAACGTATCCGTTCCACCATTGGCATTCATAAAAAAGTCGTCAAAATGAAACGCGGAAATACCCTTCTAAACTTCCATTAATTTCCTATAACCTTTATGACTTCATTACGCATTCCACACATTCCCGATTACATTATCCGACCGAAATGTAAATGAGAGATTTCCAGCAATGTACGCTAGATACCAGTAAGGCTACGCTAGCTAGCCAAAACCATATTGAATGGCCTAAAAGAAAGAACTCAATCAGTCAAGTAGAGAAATGAAAGCCTTAACCGCGGAAGAAATAGCCTCAAGGCATAATGATGGGACTTGTGGTGGTGGGTTGCCTATAAGGAGAAAAAAGTGAGGATAGGTGAAAAAAAACGGTGAATAAGAAAAGAAAGACTTCATCCCATGCCGCCTGAAGTTGGCTGTTCCGTGCGCGGCACGTAAAGGTCACCGAAACAGGAGAAGGTAAAGGTGTAGTACCTCTCTACCAATGTAGCCGCGGTCTGACCGCCAGTAATCACACAAAAATTAAATTAATGAAATATCACCTGTCTGACAGCTCCATTGACAGGCGAAGGCGAGATTATGTCATTAATAACGTCAAATATAGCGAGCTCCAAGTGTCTGACGAGCTGTGCTATTGCCGTCCGGCCGTCTATCAAGACGCAAGATCTCACTGAATAGAGCCGCAATGGAAAGAGACGCTCGCGCGCGCGGGGCCACAATCCCAAGTCCATCGTCATTAGAGCAATCAATTTTTATTAAAACGTAATTATGTCGAATGAAGAAGAAGAGAGGAACGAAAATGAAGACGATGATGCAGAAGCGTCCAAGATGGAATGGACCGCAAGGAACGCGGATGATGGATGTACCGTCCAGGAACAACAATTTAAAAAAAAAAACATGGGCTTTTAGTATCAGTACTACGGCCCATATAACCCGAATCGGAAGGCAGCCATAGGAAAGGTGTCCCATTGCAAGGATAATGACTTGGCAAAAATTGTCTTGCCATGCTTTTATAGCTTCTCATCTCTATAGGCACTGCACGGGTCCTAGATATTCCTTTTCCGTACGAGACCATCAGGTCCTTGCTAGTTGCCCAGGAAGACTCTCAAATAATGTCCTTTTCTTGCAATCACTTCCTTTTTGATTGTTGTCCCGTCGTTATTACCATGTTCTGGGGTAAGGAGCGAAATTTATTGATGGTTTCCTATGATTTCCGGGCCATGCACAACTAGCTTCGATGGGTTCAATTGGGACGTACGCCTCACTCCTCCGCTCCTGCCTACCCGACCGGTAGAATTCAAGTCGTACAGTATACAATCAAAGTTCCGTTCCATCGAGGTCATTTCTCCGATGACCCTCTCCCAATTTACAAGTTAATTGTTGTCCGGTTCATGGGTTTTATGCGAATATTATTTATGAAATTGCTTATGAAACGCGATAGACTGACTGATGATCGGAGGGGTGGAGTTTGCAGAAGGAGCTGAAGAAACCAACAACGCATCTTAACGTTGGCAAACGATTTGAATTTATGAACCGTTCTAAAGCCTCATTAGACAACTAATAGACGGAGGAGGAATATTGAAATCCGATATGTACATTTTTCTGTCGACAAAATCCGAAGATACTTTGCTTTAAAATTTATTAGATATCTTGGAGAAGATTTTTATCGGATGATTGAGGTTTTGGTAGGGAGCTAAGCTGTCATGACCGGCTCTTTTATGGGAAGCTATCGAAGTAATCGGCACTGTAAGCTGCTGCTGCTGATTGAGAGGTCGTTATTTTCGTTTAAATTTAATAACTAGAGCTTATAGTGTGTGGATGGACTTGATGGAATTTATGTGATCAACGATTTGAAACAAGTTTCGTATACTACATAATGTCGATAATATGCAAAGTAATCATTTGAGCAGAGCATCATAAGTAACAAAATTTCCAAGAAAACCATCTTAAACCTGGCTCCCTCTAATAATTATTTAGTGACAACTTTGTTTTCTCCGTTATTATCAGCAGTAAAGTTTAGGACTTTAAGATTATGTTTCGATGGCCGCTAGTTGTTGATCGATAAGAACCAGAAGAACTATTGGAATATACTCGTATCTAAATATAGACAGCAATAGCTTAAACGTCGAAAGTTAGTATTGCACTTGTTGTCAGGCTATTTGATAAACAAAATTGGGCAAATAGCTAAGCCTAATATCTGAATTACATCACTGAAACTCAACAATTAGATTTCAAAATCTCAAAAACCGCTTACATTGTCTTAAACAGATTTGTTTTGTATTTAATAATTTAGCAGCAGTGCTGCACAAATAGAAATTAAAAAATAATATTATTTAATTTTAAACCTTCCATTTCGAGCTAGTAATTACAATAAATTATTAAAAATGTGTAACTGTGAACAATGTGGTGAAATGTGAACGTGGTGAGCAATAAATTTAAGTGCTGTACAAGCTGAATTTTCACGAAATTTAGTCCCTCAAGATGATCTTAAATCGCATAACAACGGTCAATGCGGTGGTGTTGAAGAGAGATAAAAATAATTGAGAACTTGCCGTTCATTTTTGAATATCGCATAAAATTTTATATTACACTATTTGAAAACATAAAAAAAGCGTCTTGGGATTTTAAAGAAATCGACGAATATCAGAGGTCAATTCAGAATTCAGAATCAGAAATCAAAATTATTAAAAAAAAGTTCATAGTACATAAATCCTTGAAATTGTAAATCAAAAATATCCTAGTCTATAAATCTCTGTACTTAAGATTTTTTATCAGTTGAAATGTAATCTCATTGCTGCTTCAAAGGATTTATTCCAGTAAAAAGCTATGAATTAATCCTTTCGATTTCTGTGTAGTTTTTTTCATTCAGCTCTCCAAATGTTTGTTTTCACGCCGCTGATGCTGTCGTTGTCTATTCAATTCTTTCATCAAAAGACTTATCACCAAATAAATCTCGCCATCTTGGCGGCTATGCTGTGTTCTCCCTTTTTGTCTGTGCTCTACATCAGTTCCGGTCAATCAATTTCTCAGTTCGATTCAACTCAAACCATATACCAAAAATCTGTTCGAATGACATAAACACGTGCTAAGGTACGATACTTCATAATATCAAGTCTACGTATCTAGAGTCTGATAAAAAAAACAAAGTCCCAAAAAAACATAAAAAATTATTTCCAGCTCATAAAAATGCCGGCGTGCAAAAATCAATTCATCCCTATATGACGCGAACGATGCAGCGCAATTCGAGAAAAGGACAAACAACTCATATGAGGGCGAATGCAATTTTTTACGTGATGTGAGCAATGATCTATGGGATGATGATGGGGGCTTCCCCGAACTCTCTTCGTGAATATGAGGGATTGGTGGTGGTTTTGTAGTTGGTTCTTAGGACGCTGCTTGTCGTGCATTTGTAACGGTTTCATCATCAAAATATTGAATTAATATTGTTGATCACAGGAATAGATTTCAGTATAAATTACAGCATATATCAGTGGGTGCATCAAAACCCATTTGTAGACTGGATCCTCATTTTTTTCTATCCTTCAATTATAGTAGAATGACTGACTAGAATTCCCAGAACGCCATGCGTGTTACTACTAGACTATCAAGTCCTAGGAGTAAAATATTATTTAATTATTAATTTGTTGTAATAAACCTGCGTTACACAGAAATTTTCCATAGAAAAGGCTTCAAGTAAATTTGGCAAAAAACGTTCCAAAATAATAGGGTTTTTTACCAACAGACTTTCCTAGATAATTTTGATGTTAATCACCCCAGCAGAGAATCTGAATATTAGCTTAGTTTAAAGTTTCAGCAGTTCTCAATAACTAAAGAATTCTGGGTGTTTCTCCAAATTTTTTTATTTGCTACTCAAATGATTCTTTCACATAACTACTCCATTTGAACAGCAGGCAGTTTACCGAGAATAGAATCTCACGAGTATTTAAATCATCTTTGCATGCGACAAAAACCCAATCAGATCCACACCACAGATCTGAACGTTATAAGCGCAGCGCGGACTAATAAATTCACAACAATAAATCACTTGACTTTTACTGTGGTAGGTACAAGGATACGCGATGCATTTTGGACTCGTCCCAGCCATTCTACCGCAAAAAACCAACAAACCATTACTCATAGCATAGCCGGATAGACCGAAACAACTTTATCCTGTACCATGAACCATTACAATACACACAAAAAAAGGATCTATACTTTCATCGAAATGGACACCAGGCGGCTGTAGAAGGACATGAAAGGGGTGGATCTTTACACAAGCCCAGGAGCTCCCATCTTTATGCGCTTTCGGTTTCCGAAAAACTTATGCAAATGCCTAACCAGCCAACATCCTTGTACTTTTGAACAGAGAACAGTCCTCAATTCTCTATAAATTTTATCTTTTTATAATAGCAAATCTGATGTTGGGGGAAACCTAAAACAAAACCGTGCTATAATTTATTGGATCTGAGCAAAAAAAAATAACCATAGAAAAAGGACACTCGTGCACGGTTCTTAAGCAAACAGTTTCACACTCTTATAGTACGTCCTTCGCTTTGCCACCGTTTTTATTCCGAAAAAAACAATAGCGCCCAAAAGGACGACTTCCTTGACTCAATAGGCGAAAAGTTCTTCTACCTAGGTGTTAACAGCTGGATTGGTTACACTCGCGGCAGAAAAACCAACTTCATCCCGACGACGGTCATAATTTATTTATTTCGATAATTTATGGCACATACATCATCCCCGTGCTAAGGCTACGAAGAAAACCAAACCACTGTACATAAATAATAAAATTGTTTATGGCAGAGTCAAGGTACAAACACCGTCTAGGACAATATACGCCATACGAGCGTCATCGCTTTTCTTAAGATACCGGTGAGGTACACACCATTTTTTCCTCGTTATATTATCACGGGGGGATAATAATTTTTTAATGATTTATATCCTTGATCTATGTTTAACTGCCGTTTTAGATTTATACATATATCGACCGGAGCAACAACAATGATAAAATTTAAAGAAAGCATTTTATTATCTTTCTTGTGGGGAGTATTTTTTCGAAGCGATGAAAAAACACGACCATGTGAATATATTGCAAAGATCACACACATGTTAAAATCCCCTATTTCAGTGAACTTCTTAAACTTTAATAATAATGATCGTAAAAAATTTCAAATTTCATAACATATTCGTAGCCGATAAAAAATACTTATAACTTATACTTTAAGCTAAATTCTCTAAATCTATCATCAATAGTGATAGAAATACTTCAAATTTCTATCACTGTTGATGCTAAATGACAACTCTTTCATCTTTGACTGATTATGATTTAGTCACGGCTACTCATAAGCACTGCTTTTCCTTCTGAAGGGAATGGATTACTCATGTTTCAATTAATCTCACCTTTACCTTTTGAACATCCTTCCTCCTATCAACACCAATAATTTCCATTTCTCCGATGTCAGGGTATTCTGGCTGAAACAAACGATTCCTTCTAGTATTTTTTTCCCGCCCGTACAAAGGAGCACAAATAAGCCTTGTATGCGCTCTAACAGCTTTGCACAGGATCTAAAGTACTGTGTTCCTTTTGGAATGATGTGTTGGATGATGACGAGACTATGAACAACGACGAGTTTTACAAAGTTGACAGTAAATTCAACGCTTTTCTGTTCAGGCTTTTGAAGTTCTTGTATTTCCCAAGCTGGAGCTCTACAACTCTAGGACACGGTTTTCGAGTACTCTGAGGTGCATCGTGTCGTAAAGATTAATCGCTTTGACTACACTCCGAGTCAGTTTAATAATAAAAAAAGGAAAAACAGAAAACAGAAGGGTGAATTACTACACAAACGCTAGAAGAGCACTTACGGAATATGGTTCAGTTGCTCCTTCATTTCGTTTGTAATGTTATTTATCCTTGTCGTAGATAAAAAGGGAAATTCTACTACAATACTTCGCTCGCTTATGTTCTTCTAGAAATTGCCAATCTTCATCCATTTGGGATTCCCAGATACATCTGATTTATGTCCAAGCATTTGCCTAGTTCCCTAGTCATTAAATGCAAACAGGCATCATTCATTACTTTTTTTCCTGATTGAAACTTAGCACTCATTCACTAAACCCAGGAGCCAATCTTCTCGGCTTTTGTCCAAGCCCGTCAATATGCGCGGCACTCAACAATTCCAAAAGGTTTCTACTCATAAAGACTTACTTGACCGAAATGTAAATTTACACAGTTGTAGGTCGGAGGTATTTTTCGCTTACCCCAATAGGAAGCTGGGATCCATCCTAGTGTTTACATAATAAAGGATATGCATCTATCTTTAGGAGAGGCATTCATTAAAATTTACAACAAACTGATGACGTTGATGATAATGATGAATATGATGATTGCACCATACAGCAAACCATCCACAAGTCAAGATTTTGCACCAGGACGACAAGCTAAACCTCAAAGTCTTACTGCGCTTCATGAAACCAAACAGCTTCAGGTGGATATTACATGATTATATATGCGCCTTGAAGTTAAGAGTTGGTTTTCTTTAAGAGATATCTTTTATAGCGACGATGTTTGTGTAATATGCTAGAGCCAGAATGGAAACAACATTAATTAATATTTGGTTGAAAGTTAACTTCTTTCAGGAACAAGCAAGACACAGGGCTTGCAAAAATATATTCTGTGAACATGTCCTTGGAAATTTTTGAAGTATGTAGTCATTTGAATCATGATATGTAGTATAAGCAAACAAGCTACTAATTGTATAGTCCCACAATATCAAAGTCGGATGAAACCTTTCTTATTGACTTGGTTGTTAAAAACTCTCAGATCCTGAAGATTCTAAGATCCCTCAAACACTTCTTTAAAAATCTCAAATCCCGAAGACTCCAAGATTCTTCACTCCTTCTTAAAAATAGCATTTTTTAATTTATTCAAAAAATAAAAATAACTTGAAGTGGTGTACGGAAGTTGATCAGAATTGATAAATTAAAAATCTAGTTAAGAGAGAATGGATGGTTCTAAATATACCAGTATAATATTCACCCTTGCAAATAATAAAAAAAAAAAATTTCACTTGGATTTGCAGAGCTGTAATAATAAGGTATTTGGGTATATCTGGATTGTAAGGATCTAGCTATTCAAGTACATATTTGATGCATCCAGAAGATCGGGCCCTGTTTGATAATGCTAAATTTAGTTTGAGGTTTTTTTTCGAAATATGATTCCAATTGCAAATCTACTCTTTCATATCTCTATAGAACAGAATTTTCATTTCTCTTCAAATGCAATACATTTATAATTGTCTATTATTGTTGCGCGTCTTTGTCACCGAAACACTTGTGACAAGTATCCTTTGAGGTTTCACTATCAGATTTTCTTTGATATGTGAAAAAAACCCGGTACAAAAAAGCGGGGAGGAAAAGGTAACAGACAATCAACGAGACTCGGAGTGATATGATGAAAATTTTCTTTGACGAGCAAAATTAATGCTCAGCCATAGGTGATGAGATATTGTTTTCACGGATCTTAGTGGTACGGTGCACAATATAGTCGTACTTAATAGTCACACTCTTAATTAGCGAGTTTTCAAATCCAACCATTTTCCGCTTTTGCGAATCCATGCTATACGTACTTAGAACTAAGCTGCTGGAGTTATTAAATTTCAAGTAGTTATAAGATGGGGAAATTTTTATTGTTCCATTATTGAGTTAGAACACTTAATTAAAATAACACCGAAGAAGATTATAATAGGTCATACAGGTTGGTGCGGAATAATTTAAAGTTCTTTGTTGTAGTTTTCAGAATGCTATGGTATGATTTGTTACACCAATTTTTCACAAGTGTTCCTAGTGTGGTTTCATCAAGATTCATAACTTTTTGATAAGGGAAGCTACTGTGATATCTTTTATAATCATGACTAGTCCGAGCTTCTTATGCTCCACCGTAACATCATCTCAAAATTTCAATTCATCCTTAATAAATTGTTTAGTTATTTGATTTTTACCGTTGACTTCTGTTCATTATAAAAATTAACCGTGTGTTATAACATCAGCACGAATCCTTCCTAAAACCAATTCACCATACTTTATATTTTTGACCGTGTTCAGTAAGTATCAGCGTAAGTTTAAACTACCACCAGAAGAAACTCACCGCATCCGACGACGTACTTGAACACCTGGTAGACCTCCTGGAGTGTACATGCATTCCACAACGTTATTTTTTTCTTTTTTTCGTCCTTTGCGGAACTTTACCAAACACTGAAATAAAACACCCATACCAACAAAATTCAACGCAATCTGTACACGCACCAACCATCGCGATAGAACCTTGGAAGAGTGCTAAAGTGTAGAGTAGGTACGTGAATTTAACGAAAACAAGGAATAAAAAAATATTTTTTAACCCTCCAGCACCAAAGTTTTCTTCAACGCAGTTTCTTCTTGTGATACGAGTGAGAGAAAAAAACGTCGCGAAAACAGGACATCAGCAGGAAAAAGCGTTGCTGCGCTCGCGCCATTCGAAAAAATCCAAGCATTGCTAAGAAAAATGTACACACAGCTCGTCCGTACAGGACTACGCATTAAATCCAACCCGACCCCCAACAGAAAAACAACAAGGCAGGGGTAGTGAAAACGAACCAACACCAGCATTCCGCATGTCCTTATCGAGGACATCTCACCACGACTGTACAAAAACCGTCAGGGGTAGATTTTGCGCATTTTCGCCCTTTTGATTTCAATGAATTTTTGCAATGCCCCCATTCGACCGCGTGGCTTTGCGTTACTTTCGCTGCTCACCGTCGGTATCCGTTCGAAAATTCGATGCCATCCTTTCTTTGTGAGCGCACCACAAGCATCGGCAGGGATGCTATTCTGAGACATCATACTCCCAACGCTACTACCCACCCACAATCGAGGAAGGACGACTTCTACGGGAGGTGTGTGTATTGCCGTTTAGAACGAATATAGCAGGTCGCCATTTTCTTCTTCTACACTTTGCAATTAATTTGCTGGAATTTGGCAACCTATCACCCTCACTGTCGTAGACCAACAATTAAATCTTAAGAGTCATCAGGATATTAGCTTCGAGCATGAGAATGAAATGGTAATGCTTATGTACAAAATGCCGCCTACATTCTTGTCTGCCTGTGGACAATACTTTTTTTTACAAGCTTTAAGGGGCTGCTGGCTATTATGATTTGAGGCTTTAATGTGAGTTTTTATGTACGAATTTAAGGTTAGGCTTAAACATTTATTTTCTTACGAATTTGAATTTTTATTTCTTTAATGCGAGTAAGTAGGTTACTCTCCATATAAATAAGTTATAAATTATTATTTTTTATAGTTTTTATATTTTTTGTCCCGAGGACAAGCAAATAAAGAATATTAAAAATTGTGCAAAATCATAAAAAAAAGGTTTTTTTAAATTGTAATTAAATTTTAAAAAAAACTTTTGATGCCAAATATGCAGAAGTTTAATCGACAGATGGTAAAGCATGAAAAGTACGCATTGAAAAAATATTGAAATTTTGGAATCAAAAATCGATTTTAAATACTTTATACTGTAAAAGATTAAGTTTAAGCCAAAAATTTTCGTTAAACTTAAAAACAAGTTTGTTCTAATGATAGGATTAAGCTAAACGGTAGAATTTTTTTCGTTTATAGCTCGGATTAATTTTTTTGACATTCAAGTGATTTTATCCTAATTAAAGTAGCCGTGATTGTCAAAATTCAAATTTTTAATATTACAACGAAATAAAATGACAGAAAAGGCAGAGTATACCAATGTAAACAAGTTTAATTCATTTGAATTAGTACACAATGGTTACGAATTTCAAATTAGTTAATCATAGGATATTTATTTACCGTGAAATCGAGTCAAGTTTAAAGTGCAGTTTATTCTTAAGTTTAAGTTAAAGTTTAACTAAACCCTTTAGGGCCGGTTTCACAGTCTAGGTTTAAACCAAAAATTTGGTTTAAACTTACGAACTTGTTCGTGAGATCCTAAGTTTAAACCAAATTTTTGGTTTAAACTTCGACTGTGAAACCGGCCCTAAGAGTCGTATTTTTACACGTATTTTTTCAGATCACACCAGGAAATGCATAATTTTCTGCAATTTGCATCTATGATGCTAGTAGTTCCCGTGAACAAAAATCTTAGGGTTTAGTTTAACCGTAGTTTTGCCTGCGCAAATCCAACTGCAACGCATGCAGATCTTCAAGAACAAACTTTAACCTATTACCACCTGCCTACAAAAACATATCATGTTCATTATTTGAAAATTATTAATTACCGCGAACGTGATTGACATTAATTTATGAAGAGCTCATGCAATGCATTTAAGAATGGTGATCATTCTTGGTTTATTTGCCTGGGTATTCCATCTGTAGGTAGATGAAAAGTAAATCACCTGTAGATGGTACACTGATCTCTAACCAGAAGGCGGAGAGGTGGCGACAGGCGAAATACGATAAAATACACTTAAAAAAAAGTCGAATACGTTCGTACAGCGAACGATTTGTCAAATTTGTTATGGCCCAGAGGCTTATTAATCAACACCCTGACGCGGCCATGGATTGACGGACTGACTATAGACTGATTTGTTGTTGACGGAGAATGACTTTTGAAGTCGAAGTCGTTCTGGAATTTCTTGGTTAAAAAAGATCCACGACGAGAACGATGTCTTTTTCGCCCAAATCGGATGGATTAAATACTGCATAATGTGCGCACAGGAAGTTGAGAAAAAAATTATGATAAATTTTAGCTATAGTCGTGGAATACTTAACGTTGCGACTTTGCCTCGGGAAAATTTTCTGACCTTTTTCAGCAATAATTGAACTATAGGAGGAAATTTATATTATACATACTATGATTTTGGATTACCACTTTCTTATTATTTCTGTTAATGAGATTAAACTGGATCTGTATCCCGGATCAACTTTTAAGTTTTCTATTCATAAATTCTCCAATTGAGTAAGCAACTGCGAAAACCAAATAGTCAACTATAAAATTTTAATAGAAATCCTTTTGAGAGCATGATAATACTTCCCCGTCTAGTTTCTGAGAGAAACCAAGGAAGAATATGTACCAGAGCTGAATAAATTCATTGTTTCTCTAAATAGTTAGTGATGTCGAAAGTGAGAGCAAGATCGATCCACCCAACCGTTTCAATAATTCAAAAAAGTTTTCAGACAGCAATGAGCGCTCTGGACGAATTTGAATTCTAGGAGACCAGCACAGACCTACCCCTAGTGACTATTACCTAAGGATACTCCATGAAAAATCAGTAAGTATATTCGAAAAATATTGAAAAATTAAGCTTTGCTCAATAATCTTAATAACTTTTCGTTACCCGAATAAGATCTTTTAGACCTCTCCTCGTAAAGAGTCACTTGAGTAAAGTTCACTAGTAGTATTTTCAAAGAAAGGCTTTTGAGTGGACTCAAATTTTTTGTTTTTTTTATCTGAAATAACTTACTGGATCGAGTTCTTTCGTCCTGTATGTAAAAATAATAATCACGAAGGCGAAGTGCACAATATGTGCACTTGCACTTTTCTTCTTACACCGACAATATAGTCCACAATAAAAAAAAAAACTTCAACCCGACTGAATGCCAGTGTCCTGCTCCCTAAAAGCCATTATTATTCCGAAAGTGTGTGACAGACTGTTTTATAAACCAGCACGTTCTGGAGGCTCCTCGGCCTTAATCGAGTGTAATTAATCAATCAAAAACGGATCCGAATCAAAAGAGGAACACAACTTGCAGCTACTGAGAAAATTCAAAAGTTTCACATAGTCTGGAAAACAAAAGGCACCCCTAAAATTCAATGGAAGCCTTCCTATTATGATACGAGATCGCTCACTCTGTTGACGGACACCGCTGTGCAACGTGACAGAACCTTTTAATCAAAAAATTTATGAAACTGACATGACGCGCAGATAGCACTAGCAGCTATTTTTGCAAATGCATAGTGACGTGTTGATTTGATTTTAAAAATAAATCCCACCGCCGTACACATATGTATACCCGCGAAAGAATATTAAAACCTCCTATCAATCTATCCAAATAGAAACCATACCGCGAACGTGAATTAGCTTCAGTATGTTTTGCATACCCGAAAATCCATCCAGCAGCTACTGGGTTAAATCTAATCGCATAACATTGGCCTCCAGACAACGAGACAGACAGACAGCGAAAAGAGGAGCAGCATTATTCTCAAAGTTTATTTAAGGCTCTTGTGGAACATTAGACATACTCAGTAGACCCCGACAAACCTCATTAGTACGAATAAATAGACAAAAACTGTTTAAAATGACAAAACCTGGGTGCATTTGAAGAGTGGCGCATACTATTATAAAATAGGCACTACTCCACTATGCATATACCTTCTTCTTAAAGCGAGCGCACAGGGGATATAAATGTTGAAAATAAACAAGCGAACCAGCAAAACGTAATATACACATCGCTCAGTGCCTAAGAACAAGCCTCATAGGGGTGGGTGGGACGGGTCGGGTATGTTACTGTCCCTGACTCAAATCCTGATCGCTCACGACTCGCTCATCATTCCAACCATAAGCACTAGACATGCAAACATCTCATCCTCATCAAGGGTTCTCGTGGATGGATTTTTTCTACCATCCCAAGATGGGGTTGATCCTGTCTGTAAAAAAAAATTAAATAAAATGAAAAATCTCGGAAACGTGGTATACTTCCCAAACAGGACGAAGAAGACTGCAAGAGCAAACTCTGATGATGAGGATGACGACGACGATGATGATGATGATGACGATGAGGTTGGTTTGTTGTTCCTATCATGCATACTTGCTACTCCTGCCTTTACTAAGAACACTAAAGAAGTCAGTAAAAATCTATACGTATACAAAAAAAATAGCTGAAAAATCCTTAAAAAAAACTGTAAGCATATCCCATAGCAGAGAAGAAACGTAGCCTTCAATTCAGTCGCTAATGAGGCAAAAAGATTTATATTTCGGAAACCATCACGGAATTCTCACCGAAAGGAAGGAGTTGTGGACTGGTTGGTTATATGAAGAGATATCCAGTGGTTTGACGGCAACATTACCATTACCACATTGCCTGCGTTAATCATTTTTATTTTAGCCGAGTTTCCAAGAAAGACGATTGCAAGTGAAATTATTTATACAGAGGATAATTCTTTCCTTTTTAAATATACATATATGCATGTATACTTTCCCGATGCAACTTCCATCAGCCTATAGGCTATAATTTTTTACGTTTATGTGGAGTAGTAGCAGCTTATGAATGAAGGGTTTCCGGGACATTTGCCGGAAAAAGGATCAACGACGTTTGCTTCCAGCTAAGGTGCTATACACATTGCACACGACCGAACGAATTTTCCGATACGAATTTTCGTTTTTCTGATGATACTAGAAAATTGTTTTAAATCGTTAATAATAGCATTTTTAAGAATATCATAATAGAAAATTTCAAGAGAATTGGATTTTGAATGATAATATTCAATAAAAGTCCGTTTGTCGGTACGAATATTTTTAGTCGTACGACGGATTCATTTTTCTTTTTATTATCAATGAAAACTACAAATTCCTGGAGATTTTCTTTCATAATATTTTTGAAAATGTTATAATTTACGATTATAACTAATTTTTCAATAACTAAAGATTTCTTAATAGGTCGAAAAACGAAAAATCGGATCGGAAAATTCGTTCGGTCGTATGCAATGTGTACAGCGCCTAAACCAAGACTTTAGCTGGTACAGTAATCCCTTGACTTACGTCTCCCTTGTTATACGTTTTTTCGACTTACGTCGTTCACTACTTTGAGACCAAACCCTTGAAATTACGTCGTCCGTCCTTTGACTTACGTCGCCGTTTTCATAGAACAGATATTTGTTCATATGAAAACTTTTTCCAAAATAGTTGTTTAAAAAAAATGAATTATGTATAAACTTAAAAAGTAAATACATTTATATTCAAAAAATGAAAGTTTATTGTACACGACCGACGAATTTTTCGATACGAACTTTCGTTTTTCTGCTTAATGTCAAACTTTCTGATAACAGAAAATTGGTTGAAATCGTTAATAATAGCATTTTTAAGAATATCATAATAGTAAATTTCAAGAGATTTCGATTTTGATTGATAATATTAAATAAAAATCCATTTGTCGGTACGAATATTTGTAGTCGTACGACGGATTTATATTTATTTTTATTATCAATTAAAACTACAAGTTCCTGGAGATTTTCTTTAATAATATATTTTAAAATGTTATAATTTACGATTATAACTAATTTTTCAATAACTAAAGATTTCACAATAGGTCGAAAATGAAAAATCGGATCGGAAAATTCGTTCGGTCGTATGCAATGTGTACAGCGCCTTATAGTACATTCATCACCCGAGGTTGCTTCTACCCTCGAGTTACGTTGTTTTCGACTTACGTCGCAAATTCTCGGAACCTAACTCCAACGTAAATCGAGGGATTACTGTACTTTCTATTGCAGTTTAAAAGTTCTATGTTATCGATTTGAAGAATTTACCATTGTTTTTTACTGCTTCTATGATTTTAGTAAGAGTATTAGATTCTATATTTCTATTCTTCAGTCAGAGAAAATATGATTCATCCTATGAAAAAATCATCATAAAATTAATACGAAGTCATCTGCGTTAAAATCAAAAATCCACATTTCCTTCACTATCTCCACGAGTTCCATCCCATTACACACATGCAATGTCCTCATGGCTGACATCTAATCACTTTGCCATATAGTTGACATAGTTGAGGATGACATGGCCATGATGAGTACGATGACTATCAAGATAAATAATATTATAGCTTCGAGATATTATAGTTTTGGGGTCGTAGTACAGCAGTACTGTTGTAGTACGATCCGTAACAGGAAGCTACTATTTGTTATTTGTGATTTATGGATTCAACGTGTGACCATATAAAATCCCAATACATCTACTGTTACCATAAAATCAATTAATCAGACACCCACCGCAATAACTCTTGAGTCAGGGATATTTCCCAATAATAAATCGGAGCAATAAAAAACGAAATCCTCCTGAAAGCCTTTTTTTAATCATTGAGTTTGGAAGGTGGCAGGAAAGTTGCAACCACACCCCTTATCATCCTAACTACTCGCATTATGGGCACTACACCAGATGGTTGAATGGAGTGAGCTATTGAGCTCCATTGTCGGCAATCAGAGAAGCTTAACTCTGCTTAATCCTGCGGTTTATTTTCAAAGTATCTCGCTCGTTGTCCTTAGAACCGCAATTTACCAACGAATCATGGGGTCCAAGTCCAATAGGGGAGAATGTAAAGTAAAAGCAGCCGATTTCGTATTGAAGGACTCAGTTTTGTTTGCAATGATATTAATGAGTGAGGAGTGGCTAGGGGTAAATCTTATATGGGCTTATATGTAAATCCGGTATAAAACTGAAGTATGCACTTGCAGATGAAACGTAAAAAAATATAAATACATTACTTTCACTCTTTTTAGAATATTTGTGAACCACGCCTTGATGAGAATGATAGTGCAAATGTTGAAAAGAATAAAGTAGCAAAAAAATATGAAAGAAACTAATAAACACGCATTCTGAAACATGGAAAACAAATGCTATCTTTGGAAAAAAAGCCTTTCTCGCAACCGCTAGCATAAACTCATAATATAATATTTTTAAAACCCATTTAGAAAATTATACACATTTTCGAATCCTATTGCATCCCCAATTTTTTCATTCATCCCTTACATTCACAAAAACTCATTCGCGAACCTAACGAACAAAATGGACAAAGACCACACCCATCGTCAGACGGTAGCCATAATTAACCATCATATTACGAAGGATGCCTCTCTTTGTCCATGTCGAAGCAACAATTATGTTCGATTATGGTCATTACATAATTGTGCTCAGCAGCCACTGAAGTGGATCCTTTTTTTAGTCTATCTGTGGACCCATTGTAAAATCGGTGCGTGCCCATTTCACATCCTTTTTGGTCCTTCGAGAAGTATTAGATTGATAAAAAAAGACGAGTATCTACCAAGTAAGTGAAAAAAAATAATCTGGTAGCCAGTTCGATCACGTTTCCCTTGTTGTAGTTGTTGCCTTTAGTTAGGTTCTACAGATAGATAGATACTCCGTCCACGTCGTAGAACGAAATTATTGGATTAATAATGGTCCAGAGATTTCCTGACGTAGGTCCGTTCAGGGTATGTATCACGTTTTTCGGACGAAGATTCTTATTTTTTACGTGAATTTCGTCCTGTGATTTACATTATACAACAAATGTATATTAAGTGTGTGTGTTACATGCAAGACTCTTATGCGGGCGGCTTCTATTTAGTTTCAGGCCCTGATGTTAATCCGAACCGATTCAAAGATTACGATATCACGTCGGAAATCTTTGAAGGTTTCTAAAGTACAAGAAACTATCGTACGCACATATGCTCCTGGGTTGTGCACGTGCACGCAATCGAAGCTGATAATTGAGTGCAAAAACCAAAATCTGATTTTGGCATAAATTAACAGACGCTGGAGGAGCAGCACAACCAATCCACCACCCATTGGGTAAATTAGGAGTCTATCAGTTCCATCATCAGGAGTAGAGCACCCTTGTCGAAAGCATCAGACGTACGCCAGCGAGGAATGGCCAACAATTGTGTTCGCGAAGTTCGAATAGTGTTCGAGGAGTACAGCTACTCAAGACTCTTTCGTCGCCTATTCCAGGATGTACGATATGACGATGATTCCAGGAGCATCGAAGCGAACGCCTCAATTATAATTATCGCTTAAAGCTGTCGATATAGTGTGCAACCTCGAAGGGGTTGGCTATCATTGGTGAGGCGGATTCGATTAACAATCCCACGGCAGATGAAATACACGCGACCGACACGTGTCCGATAATCTCACTCCATGACGCCCAATCTTCACTCCGTTTGGGAATGGAATATCTCCTTGTTAGTATAAGTGAATTTAAATATTTCGAATCGAATGTGTTGTGACATGCAATTGCTGTCGAATTGGATTAGTGCCAGGGACTCCGTCAGCATCCTCTCAACGACATCCCATCAAAAGGAAACCTTATGCGCGTTTTTTTCCTAATGGATTTCCGTAAGTGTTCGAAGCGAACAATTTAATTTTCAAGTAGGTAGTGCTTTACTTATCATCAAGAAGAGGACCAATAAAATTCGTATAAACGAAATTAAAATTTACCTGAAGAGCATGAATACCGTCCTCTGAAAGACACATACTCGTATATGAAATACACATTAGAAGACTGACGAAGACTACCTTCGTCCTTCAATAGTTCGCTGCTCATACGTGCCTACCCTTTAGGTTATATGAAGGCAATCTCGTATGGATGATGATGTACTCAATTCGATTGGATACGTGAACGGAATAACGTATCTCCAATAAACAGCCCCTAGTGATCCAGAATTAAATCTGCTTCCAGAATTCTGTCGGATTCAGCCCCATCTCCAGGTTCATGAACCTACGCTGACTATATACAGATTGAGATTTACACGAGACTGGGATATATCATAAAATCTGATTAGCATTGCCTCTGGCCCTTTTTGGGTATTTTGTTAGCTATATGAGAAGAGAGACCGGTAAGGACCTTTTTTATTGACACCGAAATAGCAATGAAAATCGTAAATGCATATAGACTCACGAATTATTTGAAATTTCTATGTAGCTGAATAAATGCCAACTCTCCAATGGAAATACTAATTTACGACAAGTTAGCACATTCATATCATTACGTACTTCTTTCATGTACTTAATGTACTATACCTTCTCTTTAAGTGTACAAATATGTAAAAAATTGACGAAAATATGACGTATCGCCATTTCCAAATAAATTGCTATTGTTTATACGAATGATATAGACCGTTTCTTTCATTTATGCTGTATCGTTGCATCTGCCAAACAATAATTGGTATCATAATCATAAACATTTAATTTATCCGTAAAACTCATTTATGTTTATATACAATAAGATGCTTAAGTGATTAGACATGTTTCTATATCTTTACAATTGTAGCATAGTTTTTGGCATGCAGCAATTTTAAATATTGTATCATTTAACTAAAATTTATACTTAAGAAAAAATTTCGACAAAAACCTTCTACGATTAATAGTTGTTAATTACCAATACTTGTCGTATGAAAATTTCTTTTCACCCGTCCCACCTCAGGTCTTATTATAGCACCTCCCACAACCAATCTGCTGGAAGCTTAACTTACCATTTATATAACGTTCCCCTGCAAGAACGGTTTCCTGATGTAAATCGTTCATTGACTCATTTGAAAAGTGCCAAGTGGAAAAATTGCGGATGATTCCTCTTCTGCGAAGGATTAGGTTGCAATCAAGGGATGTGTATCGGCGTGTAAAAAATCGTCATACCTCTTGAGTATCACCTATGGTTGAGGATTTCGTCGAGCCATTCGCAGGAAACAGACACGGTTCATACTTTCCGTATTGTCGGATTTTAAGTACACATACGACAATCAGCGAAAAAAAAATCATAAAATCATCTATGAGATACTCAATCCGTTGTTGATGTGCCATAGATAGATGGAATCGAGTGCATTTGCTACTGGTAGGCTTCATTTAAATTTTTTGTTTTCCCAATAACATTTTGATACACTTTTCACGGGGACTCGCTAATGCAGTCGCATAGTCGTGTTACGCGATATTTTTACCATTTGTCTCTGCGCAATGTCTCGCATCATTTCACAAACCATTCATAGGTATTTGCCAATTCGTTATAGCTGATCCCTGAATGTGTTATTGAACCGACTTCCACACTGAGTGATACGTAGGACCTCATTATCAAAATATCACTGTACAGGTACCTACATGTGATCGAAAGTTTTTCATCATCCAAGCCCCAAGGATATGCACCGTTGCAATTTCAATGCACAATTTATAGGTAATGCATCGACGACGAGTATTGGCAACTGGGAGTTAATGGATGTCCATATGTCTGTTTTTATCTCATCTGCCATTTTTAATCAGGAAATGAAGGATATTGTTTATCTTGCTCTAGGATCAATCAATTTAAGTAATGTAAAGCCAGTGAACATACAAAAATCATGTCCTCCTACGTGTACGTACAAATAATATGGTACTCCATCGAACTAATTATAACTGAACATCCAAAATGGGGTTCGCGGAAATTGCATAAATTAAGTTTGCGCCCACTTAAATTTTTAATTGATTCTGAAGTCACACCTGGGTCCAAAAGGAGCTTAATTGTAGCATTAGAAATACTCAGCGCGGTTCGCCTCTTCGCGTTCAATGAGATTAATTTGGTGTGGGACTGAATTACAGCAACTTCGTGGCCTAGGAAAACGTATGGTAGCGGGATGATGGTTTTTCAGGTCGGTCTCATTCACTCACTTTACACCGGAGTGTGTTAAGTATATAAAAGCAACTAATTGGGTCCTTAAAGAAGATGCCAAGGATCCAAGGCTTTCAGTGTAAGGGAAAATGGTAGCTTCAAACCTACCCAGGCATCCTTTGAATGTACTTCTACATATATTTTTTTAATTTTTTATCTCACTCACTTTTAGAGCACTTCCATAGGGGTACAATTGTATTTTGTATTACAAAGTAATGCTGACATGGTGTGTCATATAATTAAGAAGCAATTCTAGTAACATAGCACTTTTCGTTTCTTTCAATTTATTAAGCGCAGCGAAAAGCTATTTCCTTAGGACTTAATAACGTGTATAAATATATTGTGATAGGATGTCATGGACAAAAAAAAATCCGAAGACTGAGAAATTTCAAAAAAATCTAACAATGCGGTAACAACATCATAATGAAGATGTGAACTTTTTTGCATAGCAATGCCAGCAAAGTGTACTTGGAAAAGTGGTGGAAGAGTGATGATTATGATGAAGAGTAGTGAAGAAATTATACTCCAGACAATTACAGGTATAATTAAACACATATGACGAACGGTGTGGAGGGTTAGAATAAATAAATATTGAGGTGACGTCAATTGTGCTTTTGTACGCTTTTACTTATTATTCTTTTTAAAATTACCCAGGGGACCAAATGTATCGCAAATAAATCACTAACGACTCATCTAGGTGAATTATGTGTTTATTATTAACAAATCACGTTTGATTGACTGATGTAAAGTGATTTGGTTTTTTGTCCGATAAGTGAAGTCCCACCATCTCAGCAAACATTTTGGGATATATGTATGTTTTTTAATTTTTTTAATTTCATACGGAAAATTGCAAAGAGAAAACCAAAAATATAGGTTTCTCAATTCAACGGACGTCTACGCCTGAAGTTGAATAGTTCAAAATACCGTTGATGAATAATTATGAAAATTCAAAACTAGAATTTTTTGAAAAAAAACACGTAACATACAATGTATTATAAAAAGTGGTAATATTTCAATTTAACATTGAACATTTTTCTAACATTTTTTCAATATTTTCTTATTAATATATTTCACTTCGAACTTCCTTAAACCCCTAATAAAAATTTAAATATTGATCAAATAAGAAAATTTCAACAGAACTGTATAATGAAGCAAAGCCGAAATACTCCATTAATAACCGTTTCATTTCACCATAAAGTGGTTCACTGTTATCGAAAAACAAGGCGACCACTTAATCGAGAAAAAACTCCCATTAAACCACCCTCATCCCATCCTAGTAGCTATCATCATCACTCCTGCCGTTTCAGGCCTACTTTCGGACCCGATTTAGTCTAATGAAAAAATTAATGACCGGATCTCTCAAACCGAGAAAATATTAAAAAATATCACAGCCACCATAAGTCCTTTTTCCCCTTTATTCCTCCTTAGTAAATGTCCTCCTTACTAAAATTGTTTCTATTTTTTAGGCTGCATTATGAAGGCAATACTGTGGAAAAAAAACCTCTCACACAAAATGCAAAACAGGACAGCCCCTAAATGGGACAAATAACATTTTATGGACGACGACAGAAAAAATGAATGAAAATGATGGGTAAGTAAGAAACTCATCATACTGAGGTCTGTAATCCTTGAAAAATGAAGAGAAAACTGAAATAAAAACGAAATATCATTTTTGTAGGACAGACCGACTTCAATTAAAAAGCATCAGGGAGTTCATTGGGGCGAGTATAAGAAAATACCCCCTTGACGTATCGTTTTCTTTTCAAGTCCCCATTTTTTTATGTATATATACTTACTTATACTTCTTGAAAAAATCTAAAAAAAATAGCGAAAACGAAGCATTAACTTGTAGGACTACAAATATAATGACGTCGTTGAGTCTTACGCTGTTCCAACAAATTCTTGAAAAACACCCACAAGGCATAGGGTAAGGGTGTGAAATTGACATATGTTCCTAGCACGTAATGACGCAAGCCTTGCAGGCTTTCTTCCATGTCATATAACACGTTGTTCGGCCAGGATTTCTTATATCTACCTTTCTGCATATCCACTAACCGGGTATAGATGCCAGAGGTGATGTATAGTGTGAAACTCACACACATCCTTCGCTACACGGGACACAGAAAAGAAATGTTTTCGAGCATACCATGCCACGACGAAAGTCATGTAAAGTCATGCCAAGTTTTTCCAAGGCCCCGAGGACAACTATGAATACCTCAACTATATCGAAGTAGGATGCGTGAATGCGTACTTCCCTTCCTGTTTTCCGCATAATATATTGGGGAGTTTGTAGTCTATTTCGTAAAACGGTTTGCCATCCTATTTATCGTCATCATTCGTCGAAGGGGATTGAAATTTTGCTACAAAAACGGATATGTTCCGTGAAAAATCGCATCGACAATATGTTATCGGGTCCGTAAGATATTTCACGAACGAAAAAAAAGTTATACATTGATGACATGAAAGGCCATTTATGTCCTTTTTCGCAGTTCAAATTTCTGACATTTATCACAATCTACGATAAATGAAAAAAAAATGGGGGGCAGAAAACCATAAGGATGCTTCCTTATCTTCATCCACCCAACCAAAATATGACTTTTAGTGGAGGTCTTCAAGGCTAAAAAAAGTAATTCATGTCATTTATCCTTTTTCCAGTCATATGAAGAATGGCATGATGGAAGGACACACATCCTTTCGTGGATGATGGTTTTAAAGTTTTATGTTGCGATTAGATGATATCTTAAAGTTGTCACGCTCGATTATGTTTTAATTTGTAGCGGCGTTGACAAGCAGCTATAGAAATTCTATATGTATGTATACAATATACTAATACTACGTTCTAATGGGGCAATTGTAAGCGGTTACATTTATGAATATTTTTTTTCTACTCATTTATTTCAATATTTTTGTGTCAGAATTGAGAGACGCTTAGGAAACATCATGCTACAAGGTGGACTTAAGGGAAGAAAAGAGTAAGTCATTTATATCGAAAATCACATCTGGAAAATAATTTAAAAAGTTGTTAGACATTCTTCTTTCCTATTTTTCTACGAAATATAGCTGAAACTTATCCATAATCATGAATTTTCCATCCAATTACCATCAAACAAATATAATCACACTCTTAAACCTAATCTAGCGGTAATTTTGCCAAGTCTAAGGACTGACGAAAAAAAAAATGTTCTTCAAGAACAGTTCAAGTGAACAAACGACTTCAGCATTAAGCAGCAAGGTCAAGCAAAAGGACTGGACTTTCGCGAAATATTTACTTTATTTGCGAAAAGAGCAATATTTAGCAGATCTTGACCACACTTTCTATGGTTCTGACCATTAAGGAAACTGCAAAGATAAAGAAAGGAAGTATGTACTTGTTAAGTTTTTTTTTTCAATTTACAGTAAATTATCCTTACTCTTTCTTTACGGACTCAAATGGGTATTCTACGGTAGTCATGCATAGATTAAGTGTACTTAGCGTAAATAAAAATTCTTAAGGGATTTGAAAGGAGCGTTACGAAAACTGTAGATTCACACCGTTTGTTAATTCGACCGACGCTACTTTAAAATTGTGTTGAGGAAATTATAAAGATGCTAGGTTTATACATATCCATATATAGTACTAGTTTAAATAAAAACTATCTCAATCGACCTGCGAGATATTGAGGTATTTATCACATCATCAATATCCTAAAGACCTATTCATTTCAAAATAGTGTACAGTCGTATATAATGAACATCCTTTACGGATCTCTAACTATATATCCAGAACAAAGGGTGCCCTTGGAAGATTGTGGCCAAAGTCCTTCTCATCGTCATAGTCTGTCCGATACGGAGAACATTTTCTATCAGCATTACTAATCTCCCCTTAATATCCTTAATTAATTTCACTTTCCGCCTAACAAGGTACCAACCCCCTTTGGCAGACATTAATCTATCGACCCATTTGTAATATGTGGGTGGTTCTCCTGATGTAAATCTAGTCATGAAAGGACATTGTAGGATGAGAAACTGTGTAGCATGTGTCCGATGATAGGTTCGTGCACGTGATTTGATACTCTTCGTTTACCTTTAGCGAGATCTATACTAAATCTCTTTCAATGCCCGGAACTATTCATCAACCTGTTCTGACGACATCAATAAAAACAAATTCGAGAAAATCCTGTGAAAATCTCCGCTTCACCTAGCGTCATCATCCGAGGGGGTGGATACTTAATAGGTTTCTATGTAGCACATCTTAAAATACTAAGACAACACATTAACACATCCGGAATGTACTACGTGTTGAAATTACGGATATTACAGAACAATGGGTGAGGATTTTATTCTGGCAGATAAGATTTTCGAATTCGTTGGACAAGAAGCGTAATGATGGCCTCGACTGAAGAGACAAATTGCAGAATTATTTATTGTACCTAGGTCGTTGCAAAGATACATGAAGATATCCGCTTCACCTTAAGAAAATAAGCATAAGAAAAGGGATTTTTTTCCGAATGTCGTATCGAGTCTTCCACTACTTCTTATTATATTAGGGACAATTTTTGATGTCTCCAATTCCACCCTCGACATATCGTTTTTCTGTACACACAGATTGAACGAAATGCGCGTGGAAAATTCGAGTGAAGGTTAAAAATTGTGACAAGGACGATGATTTTACGACGACAATTTTTTATTTTGATAAATGTTTGGTTTACTTTTGTCAAATTGCAATCCATTAAGGACATATAATATTTTTGTTATCCTTCTGGAATGACTTCACTTCATGTCAACATTTGAGAGATTGTTAGTGGAGCGAGGAGGTCGATTTGTATCTGCTAGTCCTTTATATTTGGCAATTGTAGCGGGAATTTTGACATATTGCGATTTAAATTTCATAGAAAAGAAAACATGTAAAATCGATAAGAAATCATCATATCAGTTTTCAGTGACAATAAAATAGTTTGAGCGATTGCAAACATGAAGAGTATGGTATTTAGAATTTTTTTAAATGTTATATTTGTAATTATTCTATAGCTTCCATAGTTCACATATAAACTAAGCTGTTTTTTTTCAAATTTAATTGTTTTCTCAATGTAATGCTTTGGCTCTGTTTCGTCAACGCCTATGTTGGTGTATTGGCTTAGCTTAACAACTTTCACGACAGCTGTCGAAGTCAAAGAGAGAGTAGACTTATATATTTCTTATTTGGCAAAAAGCGTGTACATTTTAATTTTTCAGTAGTATATTCTTCGGTTCTAACGCATGTTTTAATATGAAAACCTCACAAAAAAAGATTAAAGTTTCCATTTCATCCCGATTTACAGTCATGAGGTAGTTTTGTGCTTTTCCTTACTTTCCTAGATAATGCAATCCTTACATGTATCCCCTGGGATTCGGCAAGAGGCAACACTGAAAAAAACACAGCTTTGTTGAATAGATTCCAGCGAAAGTTCAGATCGGATGAAAGGAGGACTGTAGCGCCTATATTCGATCTGAAAAATATTACTAGCCCCGAAGTCTCGTCGCCTTGAAGAAATATACACTATGCTTAAGATTTAGACGTGATTCTTATCGTATGATATGTTAAATGAAATTAAATTTTAAACAAACTGAAGACCTTGCAGATTTTGAATCATTTTCAATTTATGAGCGTCATAATCCCATTTATAACCATCTAAAACAGTATGCTTTTCACCCCATATTATCCTAAGTCCGGAATTGCTCGGCTAATAAATCACTCATCAAAGCAACGAATCTAAAAATTAAATTGGACATAAAACATATTCTATCGAGAGAGAGAAACCCTCCAAAAAGATATCTTCTCCCTACCCCTGGCACGAAAAAACACAAATCCTTATTGCGAAACAAATAACGAGCCATCCAGATATACTAGGATTCATAATGTAATTCTTCCAGAGAATGATTTCTCATCTGGAGGAAAAACCAGCACTTAAAACACCTCAGGGCATATTTTATTCACCATGGTGTTGTGGAGGTAGGGAACATATGTACCAAGGATGCAAAGGAAAAACAAAAATTACACAATCTCCATCATATTCGAATCGAATCCTTACATAGGTAGTTCCGAGCTCAGATCAAATTCAATTAATGTGGGCTCCCGGTACTCATCTCTGAGACCGAATTAAGCTAACCAACCGCGGCAAACGTTAAACTCGCACAGATTTACACACCCTACACACTATATCCCTCGCAATCTCACTCGCTCCCAGTCCATGTAGTAACAGATTTACGCAAAAGACATTTCTGCGCCCTTCAAGCGACAGAATAGTATAGGCCAACCTAAAGGATCCATGCTATCCTCTTCGTAGAAAGATTCACCATCGTGCGTTTCCAAACCGTCTATATCCGAATTCAGTCATCCACAAATGAGGAGAGAAACACATCACAATATGCTACTTTGGAAAGGACTTCTAACTCGATTGTGTGCTCAACTGAGGGTTGGTAAGGACATTAAGGATGTGTATCCACATGTACGAAGTAATTTTTTTTGCTTGTGAGGCTTAGAAGGGGGTGGATTGCTTTCTTGTTGGAATGGTGGAGGGTAGCACAATTTTGGTTACTTTCAAGTGTTGAAAAGCCGAATAAGTTATGTATAGTTGGACGCAAAGTTAATGGAATCCTAAGGGGGATTGAATGCCGTACTTAAGAGGTCGCAAATTAGATACTAACGTAACTAAATGAGGCTTAGAGCGAATCTGAGTCTGGAAGGGTGTCGAAAAAAGGTAGTTTGATTGAGTTTCGGACTACATGTTATGCATGTAATGAGGTAGACTCTTGTGATGAAGTCTAAGAGGAGTTTGAACTTTTCATTGCTGGGGCTTCGTCTCAAGAACCTAATCTAAATAAAAGGAACAGCGTCGAACATGAGAGCACCAAAACCGATCAAAATCTCAGTTTTTTATTTACTAGTTAATTAGTTGTTAAAAAAAATAAATGGACGTTTGAAAATGTATCGGTGAAGATAATGAAAATATTATCCAGCCGTTTTCAAACTTGTTCTTGTCTCCTCATAACGAATAATGCTGTGAGATATTAAGATAAAAAATTTCAAAATTGTTATATTTGGTGGACCCTTTCAATCGTATTGAGTGCGGTAAGGTAGATGGAGGTGAACTAAGTAATCTATTGTTTATTTAAAATTATGACCATAAAGTAAAAATAAAAAAAAAAAAAATTTCGAAATCTGCCAACAGTCTAGCTGTAACTTATTTATTACGGAGACGTCCGCGTCCCGGTTCTTAGGAAGATAACGACACGAAAGAGTATTTTGATTTTAAATAACAAATAAAATAAATTTCTAGTGTAAAGCCAGAAATACATGTGCATATATCTGCATGCAGCGCGTCAAAACTGATTTAGAACGCATGTGTTTAAGTGCGACGAAACACACGCTCGCACTGCATGCAGCGGAGCTGCATGATGTCTCTACTTCTACTTTTGCTGTGCAGCGTCAGTGGTACCACAACTTGAAGTTGAAATTTACCAACACAGAGAAATAAAAAAGTGTTTTGAATTACATTTAAGTATGCAATAGTAGGCAGCGTACAATAGATAATATCACATTATTGATAAAATCAAACTTCACTAATATCATTTTATGAAACTATAACTGAAACTGAAACTGAAACTCACAACCACCTATCGGAAAATGCGGTGATTTGTGACAAATACGACCAAGAGATCTGTCAAAAATTCTGCACATCTGTTTCACATGCAGTGATGCCTGCATTGCTGCGTGCATACATTCTGCACATGTATTTCAAGCATAAGACTTATTCGTTTAGATATTATGCAATACTCGTAAGTATAATCTAGTGATTCAAGCCGGGAGTGCCCAACGATTTCTTGTGCAATATGAATGATAACATGAGTCTACAGGAAGGCGTTGTAGAAAAGTCTTTTTATTCAGTGGTTTGTTTACCTGTAACTTTCGAAAAATTAACGTATTCTATTTATTTCACACCTGTTCTAAGGGCTTTGGTACGTAAGCCGCTCGAAAGAATAACCCGATTTCACCAATTAATAAACCCAACGTTATAAATTTCAACTTCCTAGCTTTGCATAAAAATAACTACGGTGGTATATTTGTCAATATTACAACCAACATAAAAAGGGAAAATGAAGGAATTTCACTTCTCCTAAATTCGAAAAGTGAACTAATCGCTTCAAATATAAACAAGCAACTTCCACCCATATTCCGCCATAGTATACCATCATCAACATCCCTTTCTGAATTTTGACGATGAAAGTCATGATGTCTGTGTTTACAAAGCCCCGAATGAATCTGTCACATCATTTTCAAATCTCTGGGGTGGAATTCATGATTTCTCTTCGTAAACTTTCTTCCGATGTATTTCTGTTGATTTCATTTTTAAAACTTTTTCTTTTTGAGTGCTATTCGTTCGGTTAAAGCGTATATATGTACGCCAATATCTTGAGTTTAGACTTTAGATTTGATTCCCTAAGGAATTGTCGTAGATTATAAGGACTATTCAACCCACCCTTTTCCTAAAAACAATTTAAAGTCAATTTTCATCAAGTTGGTGGTCCAGTAGGAAATTCAAACGAGAAATAGAACTTTGGGGATATTTGGGTATTACGTTGCGGTATTCAATATTTTTTTAATATCACTAATATGAAATGTCACCAATTCTAAGAATCAAACATTCCAGCCGAAATTTGCTGCCAATTTAGGCCATATATTTTTCGATAAAATAAACTTTGCTATATAGACCATGCTATTGCAACAAATTTAAATGCAATTATTACATATTAACAACAAAATTAGATGGCTTTCTAACGTAAATGTAAGACTCTATTTGCGAAGTGCAACATTTATTTTTTAAATATATAAAACTTATCGAATTCTCGAATCAAACCTAAGATTGAGTGCACATATGGTATACCCCAGTTTATACGGTCCAATTTTTAAGTAAAATTACCAAAATTACTTAAACCCTATATTTATTACCATACAATTTGGGGGGCACTAAATTAACTTAAATTTAAAAAAAAAAACATTTGTAATACCCGGGTAAGGTAACCAAACTAATATTTTTATCTGTTATATCTCTTTCATGTTTTTTCTTCCGTTTTTGTTGTTCTGAGAAGCATTTCTTTGGTCTAGAAAAAGGTAAGGTTCACATAAACTCACATGCTTCACGTTTCGTTCCTGGTGACACCGTAGTCATCCGTTATGTGGTCGTATCCTTTATACACTAAAATATGCAAAAATGGCTTCTCTATCCGCCATTCCGATCCTAGGATATCCATGGAGTCACAATAAACATACAAATCTACATGTTTAGTCCAAGAGCCTGGGTGATATCCCCATATTGCGTGGATAACTAAATCCCAACAAGCAGTGAAGGGATTTAAATATTTATCCTGGTGCTGTCCTTGTGCAGCGTTGATGTTGTATATGGAGTTTATATTAAAAGGACTTGACGTATACAAGGTTACAATATGGCGATGAGTAAAAGATAGAAAAAAACATGGAAGGACTATAATATGGAGTAGCATATCTATGACTCTACATATTCATAGATATTTTTTGTAAACGAAATCCTGCTTGGAAACCTGTGAAATTCTCTCGCGTGTTTATATCCTTTCACTTTTTATCGTAGACCCCGAAAAGTTTACAAAGTGAATGGATATTATTTTGAAGTTGTATTTTGATGGTTTTATTTACTTAGGTATTTACTGTAGTTATTTGGAAATTTGATTAAAAATTTTCAACGGATTTGGCTTTCAGTTTTGGACGTAATTAAAATTTCATCTAGTTAGTCTAACACGAGGCGAACTTTTTTGCTGTACCTGATCCTATCTAATCAATCATATACATAGATGAATAACAAGTAAAATTAAAATTTTAGTAATATATCTATCTAAATAAAAAAAATCTTTAAAGTTATTCAATTGCAGTGAGAATGTAGAAAGGTGCAGTTATGAGTCATAGCATATCCAGGACTTATACACCCCTTGAATTTCCTTCCCGATTGTTCGTCTTTACGTGTTTCTGGGACGACCGACCCACCCTTGCGGATTCCTTTCTAGAGCCTGTTTAGCGATATTTTGCACTGGCTTTCTCAAGGTACGATAGACCAATTTTCACTTTCATCTCTGAATCTCAGATGATATTGCTATTGCCCAGACCTTTAAAGATCCTCAATAACATCTTTCCAGAATATCACCGAGTGTCAAAATACCTTATTATCTACACACATTTTCAATTGATACATCTAATTGAAAATTGAATGCATGTGCTATTATTAATTGTTCATAGTGTATGGATATACTATATATACTATTATTCAAATAATTAAGTTATTTTGAAAAACCGATGCAGAATACATTTCTACTCCAAAAAAAAAAAAAACTACAAGGGAAAACCAAGTATCCTTAGAAATACGAAAAACTTCTGGTTAGACAATCAGTCGCCTTGACATGGTTCCTCTAAGCTATTCTTCATTTTGGACACATCTTGAAACAAAAAACTATAAACATGAACAACAAAAAAACTATTCGAAAAGCAAATACAGCCGCCCAGCTATACATCTTGGGTACTCGTGTATCGACAGGCTTTTTTCTCGTCCTGATCATTCGACATATCGTTAGTAAATTTACGATCATTAAACATTAAATTTAACACCACTATACAACGTTCGGATGGGTCCCCAGTGTGTTCCATTGGCTGGCCTACACTACTAAATTTCAAATCCCTGTGGCACCCTGTTGCGAAGACTCCATTCATAGTTCCATACCTGCTGTACAACGCTACTAGCGGAATGCTTTCGATGTTCATTGCACCGCGTCATCATCATCATCTCACCTTGCCTTGCCGGTGGCCTCTTGAAAAAAAATCCACTGTAAATATATCCTTTTCGGCAATACCTCCGAGCTCCGATTTATGTTGGGTCGGTATCTTACTAGTACAGTCGTCGCAAAAAAACAGCATTAAATCTCATCAGTCACTTTTCCACCACCCCCGTCTTTCGAAGACATCCTTTACTTTTCATAGAATCTCTGCTGATGAACAAAAGGACATTGAATCCCGTGCAACATCCGTCCAGGTGTGCCATGTAAAATCCTCTAGAACATCGAATCACCTACCTATGGTGTAGTCGATGGTGCACAACTACGAACTATGAAATTACCTGAACTAATAGAACGAAAAAAACGAGTCCTGTAAGATATCGAGATGAGGTTCTTTTGTTATCACAGGAGCTGTTTTACGAGAGTCTCAAGAATAAATCATATCAGATGTTCAGCTTACGGGTCTTATGGTTGAAGAATTTTAATCGTGAACGGTGACAACTTTTATAAGGATCAGATACCAGCCAAGGACTGAAAGAATGAAGCCTTCCGCTTTCAAAGATTAAACATAAACTTTTGGTTACATAAATATTTGGTTAGCAAAAACAAGACTTTGTGGAGTCGTTCACTAAGTGCTACTGGCGCGTCTAGTCGGGTCCGCAAACTTCGGCCTTGCTTAGAGGGTGGAACGGTTATCCTTGATGGGTGAATTCAGTTTCAAATCGTTAATGCTATGGCTGCTATACGATAGAATTTTTTGGGTGGAATAAGAAATTAATGGTTTGAGAGCAGTTCTATGCTCAGTATATAGTGCCATAATACTCGTAGAAGAGCATATGTTTTCTCCGACTAATGCATTTCAAATTGCCAGTTAAACTCAATTTATGGGAACTTCTAGACGGTTTTTTCATTGCATTTTTTTAATAAATTGCAATTGTAAGTTAAAATTTTTTTGATAATAAGAATACTACTTTTCAAGTTCGAAAAAATACCTCTCGAACAAAATTCTTCTTAAAATATATGCGGTAATGTTTGCACCAATTCTTTTTTATAATAGTTTGAACTAAATAGTAGTATCAACTGGGTGAATTTGATTAAAGGGTTATATAATTTTATCTAGTTTTAAGAAAAAAAAACTGTTAATTCTTGAATAAAACATTGTACTTTAAGTAATAGGCTTAATCGAAAAAAAGGTTTTTTGAATTATTAAGAGCAACGACAGCTTGTGCGTTCATATTTAATAATTTCAAATTTATAGAACGTAAAGTTTCAACGTAAAGCTTCGCTTAAGAATGTATTCGACGCGAGTAGAGCGGTAAAAAACGTATTAGATGATTCTGTTATTTATTAAGATTAAATATTATTTCTCATAATCTAAAAGTAATTGAATATGAAAAACGAAAATGTTCTCTATCATTCAAAGAACACTGATCAATTTAGAGAATTTTAACTGAAATTGGAATACACTAACCTTCAATATAATCCAAACATGATCAAGGCATACAACTGAAAAAATAAATATAATTTTAGGACGGAAGGCTATAATGGTAATGATAAAATTTTCGAAAGTAAAAAGGTTATGGAAAAGTCGAAATGTTTTCATACTTAATAATCCAGTAGAGTTCAATATTAACGAGGATATTTATGTAGTTACGGAAAAATATAATATCATTTTTTTTATTTTGGAATATTTAGAACTACCAAAGTAGCGAAGTAGCATTGGCGTAGTGAACATGAAGCGATCTTAATAGATTGCTTTGATACTACAAAATACTGAATTATGCTTTTTGTATCGCAGATTTACAGAAGCCTGTATTCTGGATTTCTATTGGGAGGAGAAGAATACAGATGTAAACATACGCGATTCAGGTTTTGAATCCCTGGGCTGTTATATAGGTGGTGTGAGACAGCGAAAGGTAAAAGACCAACACGAATTTCCAACTCGCAGTACAGGATTAAAATTGATCTTGAAGGAACAATCAAAGAACTGCTGGGATATGAAGCACGGCTTATTCTTAACTAGACAACAATAGAGAAACTGTAAGCTGGAAAACAAGCTTTGAAGAATAGAGCAAACTGCAGAGCAAGTTTGCTTATCTTGGAATATTCTCCTTCACTTTTGAAAGTAATATTATTTAAATCCATACAAACGAATTAGCAGAGAATGATGTTAAACTTATATCACTTAATTCATGTGTTTGGATTTGAATTATTATAAAAAAAAATAGCATTAGTGTACCCTTGAGCATGCGCCTAGAAGCATTGAACTCTTTCAATTAATATTGGTGGCATATAACAAAATATGGCGGATTACAAAAGTCTCGACAACGAGTGTGGGTCATGAGGTGATTTGACGAGCACGCTGACTTCCAGACGTAATTTTTCATTTTTATGGCAAGAATTAATGATCATTGCCGTAATTGACATTGCGCCCAACTGTGGCTCTTCTATACAACTTCGTGCTTTTTTAGTATCCAATTTTGATGTGGCTTCGTTACGCTGTAGAGTGTAACATCAATAAAATCCAGTTGGTCTGGTGAAACTTAGTTGCAGCAGCACATCATCAGCGCGGTACTATTGTAGGCTCATCTTAAATCCCATATAGTTCAACACTGATCTAACGGATAAGATTTAATATGCTTCTCCATTTAATTGGGTTCGAACTGATGCGTCATTAGATCTTTGTATGGTGCGTCCTTCGCTCGTTCATATAAATTTTTTTTTTTCGCCCATCGCTTCGACCAGATCAATCATCTGTCTGCTCTCAGTAATTATCCAATCATCGAGACGCAAATGACTTAATCTTTTTCGGTATTATCGTTTATAAGGCACCAAATGTTGTTGCTGTTGCGCTTGTCTTCTTGGATCTTTCGAGTTTCGTTATCGTTTCTTCTAATATTCCCCAACTGATGATGTCTCCACATGGATCGTCTTCTTTTAGGCACTCGTAAATTAATTGAAGCCCCATCTGTCATTTCAACGACTTAATGTTTCAGTGAAATCACACTGTGGTTGAATTTTTAGTCATACAGATTATAGGAGTAGAGCGGAGGAGTCTTCAAGTCCCCGATGAGACCGTATCAAATTTCAAAACTAACTTTAAGGACGAAAAATACAATCTTAGTATTTTCATTTCCTGAACTCATGTTAACGACGAACTACGGTAGACATGTTGGAGCATAATTTAAGCATTAATTTATAGAAACAGAAAGAACACTGTTCCCATAACCAGGTGCCTGGAAACCACAATTCTTTGTCCACTAATAAAATTGGTATCCCGTGCGATCGTAACTTTTGATATGGTGGCCCAGAGGAAGAGGGAGCGTGTATTCGAATCTGTTTAGCGTGGGATGAAGTACATCCACATCGCATACGTTTCTTCTTCCAATCCAGAGATTTGTCTGAAAAATCGAAGATTTGTGATGTGCACTGCGGAAGATGATTATAGTCGTCTGACGGCGTTCAAGTGTTTGAAGATCGTTAGATCTTTTTTAGAGAAATTGAGATAAATTTGTTGGTTGTTAGGCACGTTCGTAGATTTATGGCACGTTAATAACGTTTTGTCGTTTTTTTCTTCAAATCTGATTAGATTTTTGGTGAATTTAATTATGGGACCGTTTAACGTACTGTTATGCAGAAATTTAGGTGAACTATTGAAATGAATAATTTTTGCTTATAGTGTTGATGCTATAGATATCTATCTATACTAAACAATCTCACTCGAAAATCTTAAACTAGATTGGTTTCAAATGAAGGTTAACTTTCACCGTTTTATAGTTAATACTCCTAATATTATACTTTTGTTAGCATCTTCAATTTAACGCCGGTCTTTAGCAGTGACACAAGCCAATGGAGAAGCAACCAAATATACATATATAATTATGAAAATAAAAAGGTCCGTGCACATATTTTACCATTTTCTTTAAACGATGTTTAAACTTCTGTACAATGTCTTTTCTTTCACTTTAAGGACTACAGTAAACGGCACCAGTGAGCACGATGACTGCTTTTATTTTTATTTACCTACTACTTTTCATCCCCATACTTTACATCTTAAACCACGACCTTAGTGCATTGCGCGTTGTCCTTGGTTTCGTAAATACTTGTACGCCACTGTTATTTGTCCTGAGGTGTCAGAGCATAAGCAATCTCCAGGCACTAATTACCGTTTGTTCAGTGGCGTTAATTTTATTTCCGCGTCTTTTACGATTGCAAAATTACCACAAAGGATAACATCGAAACACGTGCTAACCGAAGTACGGCATGATGATGATGATGACGGCGGAGAGTACCTATATTAGGTGAGCTTAGAATTATGGGAAATCAAAGGATTCCGCAAGAGGTTTCCTTTCACTTTGAGTGAAAAATACACCGAAAGAAGAAAAAAAAAATTCAACATAAAAACGCCGTCAGGTTATCACAACCCGTAACACACCTATGTAGCTACCTATGATGAAACAAGGCTCATATGCACCAATGCATCACAAGATATAAAAAATCATAAGTTTTTATTATGCTTTTCGAAGCCTTTGTTTGTGGAGCATTTGCCGGTGAAAAAGAACTTGTCCTTTGCGGCTTGTTTTATGCAAATTTTATCCTTTTTTCACATGGCTCTTTCTTAAATTCTATTTGCACGAGGACTCTATTGTGCCAAAGGTGAATTGTTTTCAGCCCGAGTCTACGGGGCATAGTGCTAGAGCTAGCCTTGCCATGATTAAATAAGATTTTATGAAGTGATGTTCTCCTAATGTATGTTGGCGAGTGTGAAAACGGCTTGTTAATGAGAAAACCAACCAGTCGCAATTAGCGCAGGTTTTTTTTTTCATTCCGAAAGCATCCTTCTTGGCAAAGAAAAAGTCGAGTCGTTATTATGAAAATAAGTACTGCGAAAACAAGAATGGTTCGTTAATTTAAAAAATAAACCACCCCCATATGAAGCGAACAATAACTCTCACTCTATATATGTTTAAGGATAATCAAGACGAACAAACCACTTAGCTCCTTTTCGTGCACCTTTTCAGGCACACACCTGTGTTTTTGTATATTTCAGTTTTTTTTTTCTTGAGAAAATATCGGCAGCTACTGGCAATCATCCTTTTTAGCTATAATCACTTGGGCAAATAATCCTTAGAAACGAAAGGCAACCAGCAAAAAAATAGATGAGGATTTGTCAAAGGATTAAGAATTGCACTCTTTCACGGCTCGACTCAGTCAATCAGAGCCTTCTTTGTCGGCGCGTTCTCTCAGCTCATCTCTAAGCTCTTTAATCGTGCGATTTGATTTGAGTTGTTGAAATGAGTGTAGGCAAAAAAAGCGAAATCCAGCTCAGCTCGAAGTTATTGTTAGTTTTTAGTTGAAAAAGTACTTATTCGAACGGGCAATGGATGTACAGAATAAGGAAGCTTCGGTCTAAAGACTGTTTCAAGTTTACATATTTACTTTTAATTTATACGAATGGACTAAATGTGATCGGTATAGGCAAATGCCAAGGACGTTTGTCCTGATTAACGAGTTTTGGATAAAACAAATAAACACTTGATCACACAATATATAAGTATTTTTCGGCTTCAAAAATCGACGATGGATATACCACTTCTAAATTTAAATTAATAGTTGTTCAAATCTCACGGATAAAGCAAAAATGACGTATTTTAGGAAATGGAAAACAAAACCATCATCACTTGAAAATGTTTGGGCAGATTTTGATCAAATTTTGTAAAACTGCGTAAACATCGATCCTGATTAACAACTTTAAATCGTCTTTAGATAAATAATTATGGTGAAGTGTAAAAAGTAGAAACATAAATTGTAACGGTCCTAAATATAATTACCTAAATATATTACTATATAATTAATAATTACATATCATGAAGTATTAAACTTATTTGTGCACCTGTGAAACTGGTTTTAGCAGTTTCAACGTCATTTTCATATTTTCAATAAGTTTTACAAATGTTTGCAATCTAGACAGTAAAAACTGTTTGTGTCCACCTTGTTCAAACCCATGAATTTAAGTTCAAGTTCAATTTTTTGGAATTTAACTACATTATCCTATTCATACTATTTGTCACTATCAATAAGACATAATAGTCCTTTATATGACTTCCCCCTATAAATAAATGAATGAATCTGGCTTTTAATTTCCAGCCGATTTATCCGTGAATTGAATTCAACGTCCACGTGACCATTAAGGCTCATTGAGCTTGGTCATCTCGTTCCAATAAATGCCAGAATATCTATCCAGTCAGTAAGTCCTTTTTACTTTGATTTATAATATCTGCAGCGTATCGTCATCCCACTACTAAGGCGTAATTTTTTTTTTGCCGCATAAAGAACCCTGAATGGAACTCTCTCTTATTGTACATTTTACGATGCGTAATGATTTTGCAGTTCTTATCCTTTTGGAATGTCGGCGAAGAAACAAAATGTGCGTGCTCACGTTTGCACCTGGACCTTATGATTTTGGGTAAAGTAAAGTACCAACAATACTTTGTAAATGGCGTTGACGGGATCTATCCGTCGAATATTTCATGTTTTTCGTGAAAGAGTCCTAAAAATTATAGAAGTATGACAGTAAATGACATTAAACTAATTGATACAAAAAACCTGTTAAATAGCAACGAATGTCTATTCAGACATTAACTATCAGAAAAATAAATCGGTTATGAGTGAGATATGAGATGGTATATACACTTTCTCATAATGTGCAGTGTTAAAACAAAATGCTGTGCTATTTGTATCTATTGTTAAAATTAAAACAAGCAATCCTTTATCGTTGCAACCGAACCGGTCCTATTATAAAGTGAATATATTTATAATCGAGCCGGTACCATTATACTATTACATAATATACCTACTATTTATTTATTTATTTATTTATTTATTTATTTATTTACTGACGTCTATTGTACAGATAAACTTATCCAATTACACAATAGAAAATACAGAAAAAAAAAAAGGAAACATCAAATAAAAAGAAATATAAATGATAAATAAATGCAAAATTAAAGAGAGAGAATATAAGAAATAATAAAAGAAAAATGAAAAAGTAATATTTGATGGAGAAGTGATGATAGTTAAAATATAGCTTGTTATGCATTGCTAGACGTATTTTTCTGAAAACCACCTCAGATTTTTTTTCCTACGTGCCAGGGTCCTAGTAGAAATACTTGTTAATCCAATTAAATTTTGCCGGTTCGATTACACAGGATTCACTGTACATATTCGTGAAAAGATATTTAACCCTTTTCCCCCATCTTGGAATCGAATATCGAACAATTTTGAAAGCCATTTGTATACATACAACTTGGTGAACTGGCAGCTTAATCCAGTGCGAGAACTTCATGGAAATAAATTCAGCCAAATTGGGGTAGATATATTGGACAAGTAGGGAAATTGAATATTTAGCAATTTTCTCATCAACAACCTTTAAAACTCGATGTTTTCTCACATTGAAAAGTGGTCAAATTTTCTTACTAGATTTTTCCTTTTGTTCTTCAAATATGAAATCCATTTCATTTCGTCTAGTGCTATTTATTTACAATGCGCTCCTCTTCTTATTTTTCTTATCATCGACGCTTCACCGATTCGAACGAAAGAAGCTAATAAACGAAAGTGACTTCTAACGGTGCACGCTCGAAGGAATACGGACAAAAACCGAAAGAAATGGAGCCCTATTAAATTCTAGCTAACTCCTCACTATACACCTCCAATTAGCATTTGATCTAGAGAGCGACACGGAACGAAAGTGTCGTATTAGAAACAAAGCCCAAATCATTGGGGTATGTCTAAAGTACTCGTACATCTTTTCTACTAATGCTTCGAATATGATGGCATCAGGTACGACGGCACACGACCTCCCAACCAAATGAACAAGCCAAGACTATAGGTGTACATATTTTGTTTTCATTTTATATTTCCTTTCATCCCTTGAGATGAAAAACAACAATGAAAAGGTGTACTGAAAGGAGTTCTTCTATAGCATGGAAAACACCACGACCGTGAAGTAATTTTGGTGACACCATCGGAGCCTTCGTTCAACTCTCTGAAGCACCAACCAAATAACAATGCAAGTTTCATGCGCTAGTTACCTCTAACCGTGGATGCTTTTAGTGCTGAAAAGGGCAACTACGACACGACCTGACTACCTCTACATTGCATAGGTGATGTGTTTTCTATGCACTTCATCGCTGGCTACTCTACCTCCGCGCTCGTTGAAAACAATGCCAAAACTTGGCCCAAGGTAATCAACTCTTCGGAAACAAAAAGATCTGGACATGAGCTCCGTGCAAACTTTCGAAAAAGGCTTTACTGGGTATGGATGGCTTTAGCAAGCGCCTAAAGCCCCCTAAAAAAGTTGAAAATGGTCGGACAACTTCCTAACAAAATAGCATAGACATAGTATAACTCATAGCTGCGAAATGCTTGTAACTCATCATAGGAAACTCCACTACCAACTGAAGGTTCAATATTGGAATGGAACCCAAGTGAAGTGTGGGAGCTCGATCAAACTATCGCCCTCCCCCACGAATGCTGCCCAACACATAGTCACATTACCCGAGTCACACTAGTGAAATAAAGTCATGTGGGTGACTATGACTGGGTGTGAGTGTTGGTCAAGCGCACTAGAGATCTCGCGCCATCCAAACGGGGGAATCGTCTGAGCAAGATTCCATCCGACGGACCTGAAACGCTAAGAAATGCGTCGGCGTGCATTCAACCAATGCCAGTGCGGCAATGGCCACTTTAAGACGATACCGAGTCGAGCAAAATCGGAAAAATCGCATTGAACGCAAGGCTGCCGTTGAATCAGTCGACAAGTAATGTTGAACTGGTTCCAGTTGAATTCAACCGAACCGGTTCAACTACAGGTTTTTCGATTGCAGACAAACTAGACCACGCTATAGACGCTCCATAGTTTTCCGATTCGTCCTGTTTTCTCAATCGAAATAAAGGAGAGTGAGCGATGTTTTTTAGTAAATGTTTGTGTCATTTTCGAGAAGAACCTCTTGAACAACTGTTGCAATGCGATGGCGATTATCCTTTAAGAGTTTTCCTGTTTCATGCTCTACGTTGTTGATTTCGTCGTTTTTTTTCTCGGTAGCATTTCAAAGTCCTTTCATAGTCGTTGTGTTTTTTTTTCGATGTCGTGATTCTCCTTGTTTTGGTCCTGTTTTTCTGGGGGCGTTTGGGCAATTCGTGACCAGTTGGTTCGATTAGTTAAGGGTGCACGAGCCAATCTGATAAGGGCGGGTATAACAATAACGAACGGAATTACGACGAAATGTTGTAATCATGATGGTAATTTTCGGGCAAAGAGTAAAATCGTTCTTTCTCCGTATTTGATAGTCCAATGCAAGAAGAAGAAATTAATTGTGGGTGAGTATGCTCTAAAGATCTCTAGATAGAAAATAGAATTCGTATGGTAATTAGTTTTACTGTTTTTAGCTTTTTCATTTATTTAAATAATTGTTCAGATATGCCTAGAACTCGAACCTCTCAGTTCAACTTTTGGATCTTTGCTCTAAATTGTGATTGGTTCGTTGTATTTTATTTTTTGCTCCACTTTAATATACATAGGTAGTGTACATATATTATTTAAGTTATATAAGATACTTATACTTAAAAGTATCATTTAAAACAGCAGTTGTTCTTTCATTTATTTATTCAGATTGACTTCGTTCGTGGTCTGATACAGGCCCTTTTTAAAAGCAAGGAATGTTCCTCATTAATGTGAACATTATTCAAAAATATTTTTATCTAATCGGCAATTTGCTTGGTAAAACCAATAAGTGTTGAAGCTGAATAAACATTTTCGCCGGCAGACGTAACATGCGCCAAAAAAATCTAATTTGAGCGAGGAGAGCGTTAATGAAATTTGCTTTTCGAAAGCATATCGTAAAAATAATGAAAATTGTTTAATCATTTTCTTTTATATCAATAATTATCATTCATTTTGGAAATGTATAAATATTGTAGTGATCTATTTTCCATTTTTGTTTGTTATTCTAATAATAAAGTATTGTTTTCAACTGAAAATTAAAATAAAAGCCGCGAACAGTCTAGACGCAGCTTTGATAATTTTTGGGTAAAAGTCGGGAACGCGTTTGATCTACCCGGACGTTGGAGGTTGAATATCGACAAATGATTACATTTTGAAACTTAAATTTTCCGGTGATTTAGAAACCCTATTCTTGCTAACAACCTCTCTCCAGAATATCAACAATGTTGCAGAGATCCGATAAGAAAAATTAATTGAAATGAAGGGCTAATGATGTCCTAAAAATAATAATATTGACGAAAAGTGATCGAGGAGATCACAGACCGATTTAAAATACAGCGCCATAGGAAACATCCAAAATTATACATCGATTATTTGTAAAAAAAAAAAAAAAAACTATAGGTAGGTACTTCAGAGCAATATCGCTTTTGTTATGAATGCTGACCCTCTCAGTCGCGTAGTCACTAAAATTATGTTCACTTTTATTCGCCAGACTTATCATTTAAGAAATATTATATCCATACTGTATATCTGACCTTCGTAGCAACCCCAAATCAATATCTTTCTTCTCTCATTCAAATACAGCTACCCTTCGTAACCGAATACCGATTTGCTTTACCACATATGACTTGCAAAACGGGTCATCTCACTTTATCGGAAAATACCCACCCAATCGACTTTAATTGCGGACAATTACAAGCAAAATTTTCCACGTTTGTCTGAAAAATAATGAAAAATGAGAAGAAAAGTAAGGTGACACCAATAATAGCAGGACTATGATCCAACATGCCCCTGTTTCGATGAGTTATTATATGAATTTTTGGTTATTAAACCTGTTCTATATGTATTTTGGTCAGGCAGAGAATCAAGATTTACCTCACTTCCCCATATGAAGGATATTTGACTAGAGTGACCTCCGACCATGTGAACTTACCCAGTTGGTTTGGGAAAAAAAGACCGGGCCTGTAGGATACGACGTGCATGTGCACGATAAGATCAAGACCTAGAGGAAGGATATGTTAAATGTTCACAGAATTGTAGTATCAGACCATAATGTCAAAGTAATCGACCGACGCAACCACAAATTAATGCAGTTCTCGATTACACGGTGAAATTAATGACTGAGTGTTCCCGGTGGTTCCATAGGGGGTTGATTCGAAATATTGTTCGCTCGACCACATCCTCCCTGCAATCTTCAATCACAAATCTCTCTCTTACGTGTGCGCATCATTAGCCGGATGAACAATTATTATCCTTAATCGCACTATGCTTGCTTATAAACCATCCCTTCGTTCTTCCTATCAAAAACATAATAAATGGATAAAAATCGGAGCACTCCTTCATTTATTTCCGCTTTATTTTTTGCTCCGGAATAAGTCTGGGTTGTATCATTTCGAAAATCACCTTAGGCTGCTCCTGGCATATTCTCCCAACATTATCCTGGATAATAACACAAAAAAATATGAGAAATACCGAGGCAACTCACCTTCATCTCGCTTCTATACTCCGAAAACCAGAAGCAGTTAGAGGGCAAATTTGTCGGGATTTCATATAAATAATCGCGATAACGAGATGGAGAAGGATGCCAAGTGGAATCATGTGCCCGTGTAGAAATCTCTTCGAATTGTTTTGGTCCATAAAAGGATTCGGTTTTGAGGTTCCAACCATCCAGCATTCATTCATCCATGGGATTTGTGGCATGTGTTGGCGATTGGGGGACGGAAGGATTTCTTTAATTTCTTTTTGATATCCCTTTGCACAGGTAGCGGGCGGTAGTAGCCAACTAACTACCCCTAAAGGGATCTAAGTGACTGATTATTGCGGTTTCAACGACGAGATTTATTGATGTTGGTGTGAGCTTCGGGGCTAGTGTGGCGAAAGATATTTTCTTGGGAGTTGGGTGATTAGGAGAAGTGGTTTTGGAAATTTGATAGGAAGACGCTTTGGTCTAAGACTTTTTTTTACAATGCTAATTTTCTAAAAAAAAAACTATGCCTTTTATTTTAAAAAGATGGGGGCATATTTTTTTAATTAACGCTTTTAAAGAATAATTATTTTAGACCAGGTCAATTTCCCTATTGATGATAGCCTATTTTTCTGACGAAATCTTAAATAATTTCAACCTTCTAATAGACGAAATACCGGAAATCGTGTTTCTAGAGCATATTCGAACTTTAGGATGTAGACGTATGTATATTTATGGCGAAACGACAATTATTTTAACACTTAATAATTCTAATTTTGTGAAAAATAACAACCGTGTTACATTGAATTATGATTCGTTGTTTTAGGGATGTTCGTCTGTCCTCAACGAGTGATCAAGGATCAATTCTCTTTACTATTTATGTTTCAAGTCTAATTCTGTTATCTTTTTGTCAAACAAGTTGTAGAGATTGGTTGCATTGTTCTGGTTAATAAATGAAAATGAAATGAAATGGTATTTGAATATTTCACGAGGACTGAGTTCTTTTACTCAGCCACACTGAATAACTTCTTGCGGTTCTAGTAACGTACAGAATTTATTTTCGCTAAAATAAGATTTATATATCATACAATTTCGATTCTTAATAGTAAGAAAAAAATATATCAAATAAAATATACAGTAAAAAATAATACGATCGATAGATCGTCAGCAATTGTTATAGCAATTGTCGGTTAGGTACATATATGAACGAGCGGTTAGCTGACCGTAAGGTGAGATCGTCAGCAATTCTCGGCCACATCGACCTAGGGGTAGTTGGCCCAGGTTGGTCCAGGTCCATTATGGAAATATTGTATTACATGAAACGCAACATCGTCTATCGTCTAGAATATTTTTCTGGACAGTATTATTTAGCTACGAATGGATTTACGACTAAAGAGAAAAATTTGTTTCAGGATCTTTTAGGATCTCTTGTTGTTCGACTGGTTTTTGAATAGTGTTAAGCTAAGTGTAATCTGAACCAAGAAAACATAAAAAATCAAGACCAGGTGAAATGGCTACGTCGAAAACTAACTGCACAATTAATAACAATTTAATGTTTTCCAAAAAGACTTCGTTAAAGCCCTAAACGGAACGCTTTCATTGAATTTCTTAAAGTTACCCGACATCCTTTCTATTCGAATAATTTCTATTTCGCTATTCAATTCCCCGATCCAATGTGACCTTACTGTCGAGCCTTTTCCATCCGCGTGGTCCTCAGTAGTGTGAGGGTGTGTGTGTGTATGGGTCTATTGAATCGAAAAATTTTCCCTTTATTATTTGCTTATTCACAAGCAGAAAGTTTCGTGCTTTTTTTCACGTTCGATTGGTTCGATATGATGGAAACAAAAAATGATATTAGAGCGCATGTTTGCTACTTTCGAACTATTACAAAATATGAACTTTTCGTATATATACTTCGTCGAGGACCATCGAAAGTAGCAACAAAAGTACCACCGAACAACCGCAAACTGGGTGAATCTGGCAACAATGGCCGTCGTATTAAAAAGTTGACAATACTCGCAACATTGGCATACATCAGAAGCGAATCCTTCGAAAACTGGGTTACCAGGTGAATGTCTGGCGGTTGCTTTTCAGCGATAATTTACATTTGAATAGCGAAGCGCAATAGCTCACAGACGACAGACGTTTGTATATTTTCACAAAGTCAAATACAAGAATCGATGTCTGCACGAAGGAAAAAAGGACATTTTCACTACAAGTTCGATCGGTTCGTAGTAAAACAGGGAGCTATGAATACGATGTCTGAAAAGTTGAATTCACATAAAGGGTACAAGAGCCTAGAACAAAGGATTCCGACCAACAAAAGCATGTTGGAGCTGGCGATTGCGATATTAGCCGATAAATGACCATTTCGACAAACATGTTAACTGTACGTGAAGCATCAAAGTAGTTAGAAATTCGGGCATACCAACCAATGTTGTGAGTTCTATTGCTACCGTGTTCTTTGTCCTCCAATGGACAATGTTTTGTTTGCACAAATACCGAACAAACCTGTTATTTAACTTCCATTGTATGTAGCGTAGAGCAATAGTCTTTTTCGAGAAAAGATTCTAGCCCTCGATTCTATGTATTGCACCTATAGGCCATCAATTTTGGAAGTTCGACGTACTCTTCAATCTAACAAATTTCCAAACTGTAGAAACTCTCACAAGACTCTTATAATAAACTCCGACTTTTGAAAATATAATTTTAAGTGAGCTTTTTGCGAGACTTGAACTCATAAGATTTTTGCACTAAAGCAACACTATGAATACAGTTAAACAATTTTTATGACATAAAAATAACTCCTATAAACTGTGCTATTTAATTCTTGCAATACTTTTATAATACACTCATAGTATTATGTCTGAGCAAAATTATGGAAGTGCTGTTCTCATAAAATAAATCCATATCTTCCCAAAAGACTTTGATAGATATCCATGAAAAAAAAATTGTTAGTTGTGCTAGGAATTTCGGTCTTAGTTGCAGCCGTGGTCTGTTTTACAGCCAAACGCGAACAGCTTCATTTGTCCTCGGATCTTGATCTTTATTCCAAAGTTCTAGATTTGAGGTTGATGGTAGTAGTATAGTTGCATCTCAGAACTCATGTGAACTTATGGAGAGTATAGAAGCGCAAACGCAGAGTTAATAATTTATAAATCAATTGAAATAAAATCCTTTTCAAATTACGAAATTGAAAATTTTTATCGATGAAAATGCATTGATAGAAAAAATTTAAGGTAGGTACAAATCCATAAGTTAAATTAATATTGAAGTTTTTCTGAAAAACCGCTTCGGAATTTTACTTGTGCTTGTTCCTGGCATATAAATTCACTTTCACCACGACTCCACGTTTTATAGAAGGTAAATGGCAATTATTTCCTATTCGATAGCTTTCCATTCCATTCGGCATCAGGAGTCAATCCTTGATTATAATTTGTGCGACTTATAATTGCGAACTGAAACCAAGGTCATTACTATGTTCTTCGTAAGCTTTAATTAAATTAAGGATTATTCAACTTACCACAGTTCTCGTCACGTTAAATTAAAGTCGACATAATTAAGTGCATCCTTGGAAATCAGTAGCAACCTCAACGGAAGTTGAAAAACCTCACAAATCGAAATCGAATTACAACCTGACGTCATTAGTACTCGTGTAGAGTCAGCCAAGGTTGTGTTCATTTGCGATAATCAGTGGGGATGTTGGTGTTGCTGCAGGCTACTACTACACTAGGTGCAATGCATCCCTCTAGTTCTGGAATGATTTATGGAGCTATATTTTGGCGTCCGCCCCAAGTAGCGTAGACTGCACCGTCCTTGTCGTCATTGCTATGAGTGGCGAAACGACCAGTAGCCCTCATTGCCAACAGCATCGGTAGCAATCGCCATCATTGCATCCCATGCGACTACTATGAAGACCATTCCCCGCAATATGGGGGCTCGGACAGACATCCTCCCGGTCCATAAAATTATTGATTTATGTTCACAACCACCGGCGATGATGTTGACGATGATGTCCCCGAACGGTCCTTGCATGTTCAATACGCAACCGTTTTTAAGCCTATTCCGGAGGGTAGGTGGGTGAACCTGCCAGAAACATGCAAAAACCGATAGAGGCTGCATAGCAAGGAAATTTCGAAAAATTATCCAAAAGTAGAAAGTGTATTTGGGGGGATGACCCTGTTCAAGTATACTTCCGCCCATTTCTCTTAGCCAATTCGAGAAGAAATTCCCATTTGCAAGCATTCACTAAAAGAGCCGTCCTTTACATCCACTTATTTTCCTCAGAATCCCCAAAAAGTATTGCCCCAATTGTGAGCTATTGTGGAGTGGAAAACGGAGCTAAGAAATCAATAGGAAAAGACTCCTTTTTCCCGAAAACTCCCCGAATCTTTGATTTTAAAGCTCATAGGTTTGGGTTTCAGATGTAACTTGTTGCGAAAACATGCTAGCGAAAATGGAATCAGCCAGGAGTTGTCCACCTTGAGCTATCAGGTCCTCTTTCAGCTTTCAATAACATGGCTAAACCCTGCAAGTTGTAGTCATCAGCAGAGACGCGAGAAATTTTGATACAAAACATAATGGCCGCTATTCACAGTCGTTATAAAGTTGACTAATTTAGTGACTTATTAATAATACGACACTAAAGTCAGCTTTAACTTAAAGCCAACTTCATGACGACTGTGAATAGTAGCCAATATCTTTATATTTTATCTATATGTACTTATATCGTAAATAATTGCACTTTCAAAGGATCGCTTACTCACGACGCGCTTACTAGATAAATTTTGTCCGTTAATTTTCAAAATCGTAATCGTTTCTCATACAGTATTCGTCATCTGAGTGTTATATTGTCTGTGCATAATTTTTCCCGATTTTTCATTCCATTTTTGAATCAAATAATCATTCGTATTGCTTCACCATTTTCAATAAATTGTCGTAATTTCATTCACTGAACGTTGCTGAGCGAAATGTTGTCCAATAAAAAAAAAATTTTAGTTTGAAGAATTTGCAGGTCCGTTAAATTCATACTTTCGCCGCAACATTGTTGCTTCTACGGAATATAATTTTGGTATAACATAACACATACCTATTTGAAACACGACATATGCGTGTGGATTAGATTGGTTCTCAATAAAATATTGACATCCAGTTAAAACTAAGTAACTTATTTTGATAACTCCGTACTTAGGTAACCACCACAAGGACTGAGGTTTTCCGTAAGATTGATTTTCCTTACGACAATATCTGAATCAGGCAACTAAAAAAGAATACGTTAAAAAGCAACTATGTAATAGCAACTTAAAAGCAATACTTTAGCCACCAAAATTGTCTTTAGTCTGGTATGTGAAAAACGTACTACCCAACAACCGAAAACCAGCAAGGACATCGCTGCAGTTCGCAGCTATTTGAACGTGGGCTGAATCTGCCCATTTTTCTCGTCCTCAAACCAACTTAGCCGTGACTACCAGCAATACATAATGTGGTATGTGAAAAACGTACTCGCCAACAGCCCGAAAACCAGCAAGGACATCGCTGCTGTTCGCCGCTATTTGAACGTGGGCTGAATCTGCCCATTTTACTCATCCTCAAACCAACTTAGCCGTGACTGCGGCATCGAATAAACGGCGAGTGTATTCGAATCTCAGGTAGGAGTAAATCTCGGATAGAGCGTTCGTTAACACAGAGGTGTATGTGGAATAATATTTCCTGTTGGTTTGGATAATGACTAAAAGCGTACCATCAAGCAGTAACCGAAAGCTCGGTTTAAGCATCGGACTGAGCTTTCGCCGAAACAAATTATCTTGGCTAATCTACTTTTGTCATCGCTTGGTGAATCGGGAATTAATTAGAAAATTTCAAAGATCGTTTGAAAAGTTCCGAAAGACCTCTTAGAAGCAAAAGAAACTTACCTCGCACGTATTCAGTCCGAAAAACAAGTTCAACTTCTTGAACTGTACATTGTGGAGTGTGGACCTGGACAGTCCAAACAGCTTGAAGGGGTTCTTGTCTACGCTTCGAGTAAAACTTTCTACAATCGAGTTAAAAAAAAAAATTCGTCAAGGACAGTGGGCAAAGCAAACAGTCGCAAATCGGTTCAAAATCCGACGAAATTTTCACCCATTTCGTACTCGAAACAGAACGGAAACGGAATACACAACGTGCGACAAACCTCTGTTGTGTTGAGGCACCGCAACATTTCGCCCAATAAATTTTGGCGGCCATCATTCTTGTACGCCTTCTCACTTACACCACCGCAACCCCGCTATCATTTTCAAAACACTAAACAGAGATGCAAGGATAAGGTCGCCGCGAGTTCATCGACGGGACCAGTGCTACCAGATAAAGAATTTGGATTCTGCTAAATTTAGAAAACTTAGCAGAATTTTTTTCATTCATTCGCATTCGAACTTCCATGTTGGTGTTTCGAACCAAGAACTTCTCTTGGCGAAAAATAGCCAAAAAATTCTTAATAGAAACAACGATTTTAGCCATAATTTTTTTCCTTTCAATTCTGCTAAATTTTTGCCGAAAATTTCCTCTGCTAAAAAACATTTTTCTCTGCTAAATTAAGCAGAATTTCTGCTAAAATGGCAGCACTGGACGGAACATTTACACCGTAAGCAGTACCGTATCGTAGTGTGCGAAAAACGAAAATCTCGCACGGCGACATTTCGCTGCGCTCAGAAGAAAAAAAACTTCTTGTCGATTGTCGGCGAGTCAACACATCGTGCTCCGAAAAAAAAAAAATTTCGCTACCTTATCCGATCCGAAGAGGGTACTTACTGGTGGGAAGGATAGAAGAAAAACGAAAGAAACTTTTCCTCTTATTTTTGTTATTATTTTCTAATTGGCGCTGTCAAAAAAGTAAAAACGGGACAACGCAACGACGTGCGAGACGCCAATAAACTTCGCCTCCGCTGCGGAAAAAACAGGAAAAAGGTACGCTTTTCAGTTTCAGTAACTTCAAAAAATTTTCAGAACTTCACCCGCGGAACGAAAAGTGCGCCGCAGTGTAAGAAAAATGGAGAAGCGTTCCTAGTGCGGTTTTTTTTTTTGTTTTGGGCGGATATTATGTCGTGAAAAAGTAGTAAAACCAAAATAAAAATAACGCAGGTGAAAAGAGTTAGTGGGGCAAAGCGACAAAGTGGAAAAGTTGTTTTTTTCGAAGTCATTTTCGAAATTGCTGCCGTACCGCCATCGCTAATTTCGCCCGGAAGAAGAGTCGACGGCAGAAAACGACACGCAACCGAAGATAGTCGTCGGTTCTACGGCACCAAACTATTTTTTTTTTTTTTGTGAATCGTCGCGCTTTTTTTAGTAATTTTCCGAGCAAGAAAATCACAAATTCTTCCCTTAAGTGGAAAAAAGGCGGAAAATTGGAAACGTCAGAAACACGCCCGGGACGAGTAAAATATCAACGGTGTCGCGCAAGGTGAAGAAAGCTAAAGAGTCGTGCGACCACCAGAGGAATTTCCTTCCATTTTTGTTTTTTTTACTTTGATTTATTCGGTGCGGCGAGACGACAGCACAAGCAAAATTTTTCGGTAGAAAAGAAAATCTCGACAAATCTTCCGTCCGGATTTTGTGTCTATAGAAAAATATAAAGAAAAACTTGTGATTTCGTACTGTGAAAAATAAGAGGTGAGTGTCAGTTTTCCTACTGCGACCGGTCAGAAAGTTTCATCGCTCCCGTGGCTCGATGCCGCTGCCACCCATTTTGCATCATTTCGCATCCGAAAATCGAATGCACCTTGCACGGCCGCTGATTATGTTTGCGTGGTAGAAAATTCGCTGATTTTGTGCGCATCGCTTCGGTGACTTTGCAGCCGTGTTGTTATTGCTACGCACTTGAGCGCCCTGTTAGTAATTCGGGTCGCGGCCAAGCACGGTTTTTTTCCAGTAATGTTTGTCGGTCTAGAAAATTGCTGCCGTGAAACAGTTACATCGCACATAAAACACGCAAAAATCAAAACCCTTCACTAGAAGCAACTCAGCCTGGCTGCGTTTGTTCCGACAGAGAGAGAGTTTCAATTTTCCCCGGCTGGCAGATTACACAGTACAGGATTTAATCGATAAACCATAAAATTATCACAAGGTCTCGCCACTTGTACAAAGTAGGCTCACGACATGGCGTTACGATGTACTTAGTGTCTGATTTTATCGAGAAAATAGACCACCGTACTTGGTATGTTTGTCGAGTACGCGGTGGACGGGGCATGTCTCTTTCCGACTGAAGTTTATCGCTATTCGCGCGGATTCTAATTGTTCGGATATCCCGTTACACCTTTTGGGCAAAAGCCTTAACCAGATTTCGTTTCATAGATTTGACGAGCAGTACAGTAAATATTTATCGATTTTTGTTCACGCTTTTAATAAAAGATCAGCTTTGGATATAGGGCAGTAAAGCTTTTGCTTCTTTCTAGCTCTAGCAAAGGTGCCTCATCTCCAATATGACACAGGCACTTACAGATAAATATGAAACCAAATGATTGCAATAAAGGTCAGGTGTTCCCAAAAGTATCCTTTCGACAAAAAAATTCTGAACTCTGTTGACAAACTTAATTAAATTTGATTCAGAAAAACTTGTAAAAAAATACGCAATAGGGAATGCTTCTAGCTATCGTGCACGCAATAACTGAGCCTTTTGACGATGAAGGTGGGCTACCCAAAAACGTGCAAGTTAAATGTCTGGTGCACTACCTCTTCATCTACATATGTATTTATTTTCTTAATATTTATTCGCTTTCATTTATTTCTTTTCAGACGAATTGAAAAAAAAATAACCAAACAAAAAATCGATGGCCCTAAACATAGCCGTCCCATTATCTGGTGTTGGTGGTCTATCACCAATTTCACCAATCGGAATTGACTGTTGGGAAAATATCAAAATGCTCGTGTCACCGATTGGAAGTGAATCAAGTGGTGTAAGCTCTCTCGATTCGGAAGAAGCAAAGGTTAGTGTACATTTACGTTATTTTTTGTAGTAGAGAGTTGTGGAGTTTAATTTTTCATTCACACTTATTTAAAGTACCATCGTCAATCTTGCATCTGGGACACACTTACGAGTACAGGAGAATATTAAGTTACTCATCAATGTCCCGGGAAGGTCTGAGAAAAAGTCAAAGAATTGTGTATGATTCGATAAAAACTGTCCGTTCGACTGGTTTGCAATTTTCTCTGAAAACAGCTTTCAGATTTTTCGGTTTGCTTTTAATCCCATCATATACGCACACACTTCGATTCTTAAAAATGTCTCAGCACGACATTTTGCTAGCGCAATGGCAGGGAAACAGAAATTTATTAAATTGGAAAACTCTGTGACTAGCAATTTTAGCGCAATTTGCGAGCTGATCAATAATATTATGATCAGAACTCAATTCAGACTAATCTGACGATGGTAATGCAAAAAAATGAAAGGGAAGCGAAAGGTTGCTCTGATAGTTAGTTAATGCGTTGCAGGCCTGCAAGATTTTTGAAATGTGTTTGCACGAATTTGGGTGTTTACTAATTAAAAGATCTTGGAAATGAGTACACAGTTCGTCCGATTTTTATGCTTTACAGGTTTAAATTTAAGTGGAAATGGTTTAATACATAATCCTTAATCATACCGGTTGCAAATAGTGCCAATCATGAACAAAATTAAAAAAAAGTCTTTCGTAATTAAGGATATCGGCAGAAAAAGATGTATAGTAAGGCCTGGACTACATGGTACGATTTTTTCGGTTCAGAGAGAATAAAGCGCTCTATCCGAGAAGAATGTACAGCATGTCACGTGAAAATGTTTGCAATTTCAGCGCGCCATTATATGGCTCCGGAAATCAGGGAATTTTAAAATCAGTAATTAAATTAGGCCAAGTAGGGCCCCTTGTTATTTTTAGGGCAAGGAAAACTGATTTCTTCCAGAGCTCATTTAGTCCAAAATTAATAATCTTGCAGGCCTACTGTTTATTTTAAAGAAAGCACTAATAATGATTATATTAATACTTAAACTAACATCTACTAGACTATATGTTCAAATCGTTAAGAAAAATCATAATAATAAATCGGTCCTACCTGGTCCTCTCAAATTAAAAACAGCAACAGTTATTACTACTACCATCACCACCTCCACCAATTGCGAGGCCGAAAAGCTATAAAATCGAATACAAGGGACGCGATATACTGGATCTGGCCGGTAATATACAAACTAATTCAAAGCATTGGAATCTACGCTACACATATTTACCCGAAAACAATAATATTCCAATGTTTTTGGCAAATCGTTCACAATATCATCGTTTAGGGCCAAACGGTCATATACAAGAGTACTCATTAGTAAGATGCGAACACTGTGATTTTCAATATCCGATCAATGGTGGTGGTTTCCTTTGTCAAACATCGGTTACTGTCTCGCAAGTGGCAACAGCTACCATGACTTATACTGGGCAAATACAAAAGCAACAACAACAGCAGCATCATCATCAACAACAACCACTACCACAGCAACAACTACATCATAATCATTCTAATAATAGTTTTAATTTACATAATAATAACAATCATATTAGTAATAGTTTTTTGAAAAAGACAACAGCTGCAGCAGGTATAAACTCAGCGGCATTATCCTCGACATCTCCCACATCGTCGGGCTATAGTAGTTCGAGTTCGATTGGGGGCGGAGCCAACTGTGGTACTATTAGCAAATATCCACAACAGTCTCCCCCAAACAACAGTAACAATAATAATCATACAAACCATACGAAACCAGTATCGTCAAACACTTTCAATAATTTCTGTTCATTTTTGAATGCATTCAACAATAATAATAATTTCAACAATGGTTACGTTAACCAGACTCAAGCGAATAATGCCAATCAGCAGCCAACCTATACGCGAATGTACAATTATTTTTAAATTAATCGAATCGAAAGATAGTAACAAACAAAAAAATCAACAAATAAAATAAACGCGGCTGCTATTTTTAATATATTATTTTTTCTCATAAAAATTGACTCACTACTTTACATACCACCAAATTATAGAACGAACGAAAGAAGAGAAATAACATTGAACTTATTAATATTTATAGAATAAATATTTTATTATAATATTAATAATGGCTAAGGCTAAGTGAATAAGATTAAAATGACGGAAACAAGAAGTTGAAACTTTAAGTAAAATAGTTGATTTTTTTGTTGGTTGGTATTAGGATAAACAAACACACAAAAGTCTCGAAGCAGCTGGCTGGCATCTTTCTGATAAACTTCATGACTTCCACTCAAAATGATACTCTTACTAATATTATTATTATTCTTTTTTTTTAATATGTTCTTCCATGCACAAGATAGTCTTTAAGAGCGCTTGGAGAGCTCCTAGTCTTATTTAGAAAGAAAAAAACATCATCTCTAATACAAGTGTGGAAGTTTTGTAAACAAACATTTCAATTTCCAATTTCTAACTTATACAAATATAGTTATGTACCAAAATGACCGCCAGTGATGAATCGCTGACAACACTTAAATAAGCAAAAATAATCCTAAATCTATTACATTTATGAATATTCAGTGTATTATAAGGTATAATTTACAAACCGACCAAAAACTTTGAGCAATGAAAATTCCAGTTACCGTCCTTTTTAGTAAAAATTTCTTTAGAGCTTAAACGAGAGATTACTATTGCTCAATATTGGTGAATGAGTTTGTAGATTTGAATTTTGTCTTTTCCTTTGAATATATGCTGCGTTGGATATTTTCTTACGAAAGACAACACTTTTCAGACTAGTGCCGATTATGGTAAGGCCAACGCTTTAAAATTTTAAATAACTGTTGAGGCTATATAGTTTTGCCGTTTTTATATCGCCAGTTATTACTTATTTATCGCTTAATTTTTTTTATGTTACCCTGACTTGCCCAAAAACTTGATTAAAGTATTGAAACTTTAACTCTAGGATCATCGTTACAATTGCAAATCTTTGCGAATCTGAAAAATTAAACCTTTCGCAGGAAACTAATTTTTAAAAAAAAAAAAAAAAAAAAAAAAACTCGCAGCTGGTACTGAAACGGCGCCAGGAATCATATAGGTCGCCTACTCTAACATCTAATTAGATTTGTCTGCAAATATCGACGAGGAGATAACGTCCAATCCAATTTCTTGTACGATGTCACGTTCAGCGACCAAAAACTCATTCACCGCAATCGGAAAACTATTCTCTGTTTGTCTGTCTCTTTGTCAGAATCAAATCCTGGCACTTCTTATCTCCAACACTGGTTCCCGTCGCGTTTGGTAACGAAACGAACCAACACGACACTTTTTGGCGCGACCGATCCTACATCTCCCCAACAAAGTTTTGTGGTATACGCGTTTCGACCATGTTCATTGGATCGTAACGAGCTGCTGCCGTATCCATTACCCGAAGATTTTCTGAGAAGTTGTTTGACATCGTTTATAACTTCAAAATCTCGAGCAACGGTGACGACGCCAAACAAGAATAACTCAACAACTTGCTTATTTTTAATTTTCAAAGTATAACACAATTTGCACGTACTATATTTAAATTATTTATGATTATTTAAAACAAAACAAAAAGCATAGTTTTTTAAGAATATAGAAATCTTTAGTTTATAAGTAACAAAAATAAAAAAAAAATAATTAAAATAAAAACTGATTGAAGTAGACTTCAAAAAGTAAACCAATCGCTGTGTGATCATAATTTTTTAAGGAATCAATAAATGTCGTACATATTTAATATAACTAAGTAGTAATTTTAGGGACAGTAGGGTAATAAGGAAACATGGTAAGCGTTTAGATAAAAACAACATATACATACACATTACACAATTCGAATGATCAATCATTTTTGCAGAATTACGGATCTCGGATGATCGAAAATGTAAATCGAAGGATAATCGAAAAAACACTAGTTTAATGAAAAACAAGCAAATACAAAATCTGATCCCAAAATAACCAATCAAAAAATTTCGTAATTATTAAGTTTTTTTTAGCAGTATACAGTAATACAACAGACTCGAGCAATATGGCTCGCATATAACAAAGTTTCTGCATTGAGTGATCCTGAAACGATCTCGATTTACATTTTCCCATCATCCAAACGTGCCTTTAGAGAATTTTCTTTCTATGTACCTATATATTGTCATTCTATATGTTAATATTAAAACGGAAAAGTTGTAGATCTTTGAAAGATAGTTAGCACGGTAACGATAAATTTCATTGATCTTACCAAATATTTTAAAAAATTAATTGTGATGTGAATGTTTCCGAATTTTCTTTTGTTTTTAAGACATTTGATGCCTTTCCAGTTAACAACGCATTTTTACGATAAAAATAATTATAATCGTTTTGTGAGTTTTTTATAAATTGGTTTTTTATACTTAATTATGTATTTCATGAAAATTTGGAGAAAGCAATTTTTTCTTTTAAATAAAATGTAACACACTTCCAATATCTGTGATTCTTGTAAGTCCGCAAATACACTCACGCGACATTCAGTTTCTTTTAACTATTATAAAATAGCATAGTCCACCAATACAACAAACCGCGATAAAACGTAGAATTCATTGGGGAAAAAAATTGGATCGGATATGTTGAATTTTTTTGTTATTCTAGTCAATTGCGTTTTAATTATAATTTTCTTATGTTTTTCTGTTTCCTTCATTTGGTACAAGTAGTACATACTATAATCTTTAATTTGAATGAGCTACTAAATACAATTTTATGACAAAAATTTACATTCATGATCCCCTGTCTGCCTATAAGTATTTAATGTTGTTTGTTGCGTTTTATTTGTTCTTGTCCAAGGGCATTTATTAGTATTTGAAAGAAAAGAGTACATGTTCTGGAATTTTATTTTAAATTAATATGACTCAATACAATGTAAAGGCACGAAAAGATATTGTAGATTTTAGACAGAACGCAGACGTTTCAATGTGCCTCTTTAGTATTAGAATTTCGATTCTCTTGTAATAATGAAAAGGCGAAAATAGATGTACAAAGTACCACAATAATTATTGACTAAGGATTTGTGATTCGAGTTGTTAATATTAACATCTGATTTGAAAATATTTCCAAATACAATTTGGATGTCAATTTTCTCAAACAAAACTTGATTAATATTTTTACTTAAATTTATTAATTTGATTTTCAAAAAATCATGTATTTTTACAGAAAGAGTTTCGATAATTCAAAAATATCTCTTACCACTCTCCAGTTTAGTTTCAAAAGTGTACACAGGGATACAACAGTATGTTGAATTGCTTAATGCTGCTACATCCTTGTTTAGTATTGTTTAAGTTTCCATTGTAGAGTTATCTAATGCTTGTAGTGTACGCACTAAGGAAATCAGAAGAACTATATGCTTTCGATGTATCTTGGAATTTATTTTCAACAATCGTTGTAGGTAGGAAAAACAGACGTTCCAATGTTGATGTTCGAAAAGAAGTGCATTTCCTAGTCCGTAGCCACACTTAACGCTAAGGATAAAGATCAAAACCTTTTCTAGTCGAGATCGCCTAAAATGGCATATTCTAAAATAATTCTATCCAAACTAAAACAAATTTTTTTTTCCGTCTTAACAATTTTGTATTAAACCGCTGATGGCCTTTTTTTATTTTCCGTACGTACTTTATCGGTCCTTAGAATAAATATTAAAGCAATGCGCGCTAGAAAAAAAAATGTATCTAACAATGTCATTTCAATACCGGCGCTAATAGGGCAAAAAATTAGAAACCAAATGAACATGAAAAGCGAAACATTAATAATTCTAATAATAAACAAGGTGCTATGTGGATTTAATACACATAATGTAAAATATATTAATCATACATATTATAGTTCAATATAATTAATACTATTTAAGAAGAAAAAAAGTAAAAAAGCCAACCTAGATCAGTCCAAAATATCCTAAGCACACACACACAAAATCAATGGCAACAAACAACTGTAAAACAAATATTAAATTCGTTGAAATTGGTTGATAAGAATTCGTTGTGTTCGTAAGAAAAGTATAAATATTTAAATTAAAATTTAAGTAAAACGCAAAAATAGAATAATGTAGCTTGAAAAAAAAATATCGCAGGAAGATATGAAAACAAACGTGAGAAGTATTTAGAAAAAAACAATTTTATGAGAGTGATGAGGGAGAAAAATGCAGCAGTCACACTACAAAAAAATAATAAATATAACAAAAAATGTTTTGTATAGGTTTAGAGATGTTAACTTTTCTATTTATTTATTTTGTTTTTAGTTTGCCTAATAATTTGCCATAGTTAAGGGAATTTGCTAAGAGATTTTAAGACAACGATTTTGAAAATTGCTATCACCTTGCAATTACAATTTTGTAAGTTAGGAACGATGCAATTTCCTACCCATTCAAGAGTTTTTTTTTCGAGAAAGTATTGGTATTCAATTTGGTATTATTGGTATGTGGTTTCCAGTTGTGTTTTCCTTTTAATTATATTTTTACTATATTTGAATTTATCTCGAATATTATGTTTTTATTATATTATTTGTATTATGTATTTTTTAAGAGAAAGAAAACTAACAAAAGATTAGTGGGTTGCTAATAATGGGAGGGGATGCAGACAAAATGTGTATGGATATGATTCTTTAAAAATTCATCCAGTTTATATTTCGGAAAGAAATACATAAAAAGCACTCCAAAAAAAGTGATTAATAATGTGTGTTGTAATACCAAACCGATGAAAACGAAACAACATTTTTTAGTCACAAGTTAAGTCATGGCTTTATTGAAAAAACAATTAAATAAAAAATTTTGTTTGTGTGTGTGTTAAGCACATAGTTTAAACTTAAGCAATTTTTAATAATGGCTGCAATTTCAATAATATTATGTTTAAGTAAAAAAGTGTTGTGAATTTAAATAAACAATAAATATAAAAAAAAGAAAAACATTTTAGCTAGCTAGTAAAATTTTTGCAAGAGTAGACAATTACGAGCAAGAAAATTTGCATTTTATTTCTTTTTGCTTCTCTTCATTTGATAATTTTATTGGTGTTGATGTTTATAAGTTTATTATTATCTCAATTATTATAGTTAATTATGTAGTAAGGTGTTTCAAATATATTTCATTTTTTTTGAATTCAGATACATATAAATATTGCTAAATGGATAAGTGAAAGGATAAAAAAAAACAATACATTTTCCACTAATTTTAAGTGAATTTAATTTATAATTGAGAAGAAATAGAACTAAAAAATCGTACGATATGTTTTTATAAATTGCACAGGGCTCGCGAAATGTAAATTAAATTGGACAAAATATTAAGGTGCTTTGATATATGCAAATAGTTTCTATAGTTATGAGTAGAATTTGTTTGTAGTCTTATAAAATTTGATTTTTGTGGCTAAAACTAAATTAAGAAATATTGAATTCGATTTTCGAGTTATATAATTTATGTAGTTCAATGGCATATTTGCTGCATGAACATTCCTGCTTTCGGAAATTAACGAACTGTTCAGGAACTGTATTATTTCGTAATAGAAAGAAATGCAATTGTTCATAACAATTATGTCATGATTTGGATCTTCCGGACGCGTGTGGATACGAGTCTGCTGTGATGGAAGCTGTAGTTTTTAAATGTCATTGCCAACGAGAAAAAACAGTCAAATTATTTCTGTAAGGGCAGATATTTAAAAGGTTAATGTGATTATATCGGCCCCCTGGTATAAGTCTTAATGTTAGTCATAACAATGTACCTTAACGAAGAGGCAATTTGTGCGAATATATAATTTTTTTTATGAATTAAATATAACACACTAATATATTTTAATTATTCTTGTCTTCTAGCTGACTTTAGTGTAGTTTCATTAGGCAATTACAAATTTATGAGGAAAATTTATCATATTTGTGCTTGCAAAATACGATATCTGTATCGGTAGATCTATGGGAATTTCAGCCAAGATCGATGCTTGGACTGATTTTCCAGGCGGCTATTAAAATGCATATCGAATAACAGGCTTATCGGCGATACTACAACATTTTTTTTTTAAACAAATTTAACATCAATCATTAAAATCAAAAAAAATTTGCCAATTTTTGAAATTTATAAAAATAGAAATGACTATTCGTATTAAAAAAAAAAAACAATGATATAACAACGAGTCGATTGGTTAGGTATATATCTTAGAGGGCAATCTAGGCTGTGAATAGATGAAATTGTGGACTAAATTTATCGGTTTGACGATTACTTGCTTTTGTAGCTTTGAAGAAATTAAAAGTAATGGCAAAAAAATCCGACACTTTTTTACCGCATTGTTCTACTCTTTGTTAATCAATTATGCACATACTCTCTTCATTTCTATCTTTATGGAATAAAAAAAATTAGGTTTTTCAAATTGTTTTTCCTCTTTCCGTATTATAAAAATTTTGTTAATCGGCAAGTTCAGCAAATTCATAAAAAATAGGCTGCAAAGAACTAATGTCTTGTTAGCAAAAATATTGACAGTACGACTACGGATTAACTATTGACAATTAATTATCAAAAATAGTAAGAAAAAACCTAGACTGCTCATCATAATTTCCATTGCGAAAATCATATTCATTATCAAACTGCATCAAGCGTAAATGTTGCAAATTTCTACTATTCACAATCCAAAACCACAGAAACACTAACAAATTGATATACCTTTCGACAAGATGTGTTGATTGCCTTTTGACATCGTCAATATCTGGTTGCGTTTATTAATCAGTGTTAAACACATAAATAATTCCCCCTCCCGAAAATATAAATGTTGTCTCTAAAGTCAATAAGTTGATAATATATGTACTATTCCCAAAAAGAAATTAAATTTAAGATTTTGATTTTACCATTAAAATATTCTGTAAAATTTCGCCGATAATTTCAAAATGTATGTACCATACTGTTGTCTTTTTCAAAAAAAAAAACTTAAGAATAAATATTAAGAGAACCTTTGACTTTTTTTCGAAATCCAAAAATCCAAAGACTTGTAAAATTTTTGCTGTTTGAGCTTAAATCGTAAAATTACATAAACCTATATAATTAAACTAAGCTTACAAAAATAACAACAAATAAATGTATGTCAAAGCAACAAAAGTTTGCTATAGATAACTATGAAAAAACACACCGTAGGCTAAGTTTTAAAAAATAAGATTTCAAAATGATAAAATGAAAACAGAAATTACTACATATATTAACTAGACGTGTGTTGCCAAATTAACTAAAAAGAACTAAATAAAACGAAAACGATCGGAACAAATCATTAGATTCTAAATATGTATAAACAATTAAATTAAAAAAAAACGATATGATATGGTAAATTCGACTCCAAAATTATGAATAAAATTTAAGTATATATATGAAGAAAAGATGTAATATTTTAAATAAAAAGAACATTTTAAATGTTATTAACAATTAGCGTTATGTTATTTTGATATTTTTAAAAGAACATAACATAAAATCAACTTATTAAAATTATGGAAAAGGTAAAATTACTGCAGCTATGTAAAAAAAAACAGATTTTATGAAGTATATTTTTGAGATTTACGGTAAATGTGAAACCAAATGCAAAATGGAAACGATCAGTAATTTATCTGAAGGAAATCTCTTTGTTTCTATGTCTAGCTTCTGAACATTGATTTTCTTTTTATGTGCGCCTCTAAAACATGTGGATGATATGCCAAAAATTTTAAATTAATCATTTCAAGCACAAAAACTACCACTATCTTGTTCAAGCAAAATAAATTAAAAATTTTGTTTCAACTAAAGATACCATAGCTTTTTTTAAAATATTTCCAAAAAGAATTAATTTAAACTTAAAAAATTGTCTATTTCCTTAATAAACAAACAAAAATATCCTATTTTGTAAATTATAAAAAAAGCATTCTGAGAGACTCAAAACATTGAAAATGTATGTTGTATAAAGATTGAAAAAAGAAAGAAAGTAATTTTTTCTATAGTACAAACTTGTGCCTTATTTGTTTAAATACAAAAAATCATTAAAAAAACATTGAAAGAAATTAACTTTTTTTTTTTGACTACTACTAAGCAATTAATAAAATCAATAATTTAATATTTTTAATTATTTTTATATTATTTAAATGAATGCAAAATAGCGTAACATTTTTTTTTAAGTTTCCTCAAGAAGAAAATCAACAATCCCCAACGTTCTTAATTTATAAAATATATTATTACATTATTATATTGTTCATTATTTAATTTTGTATGTCTTTTAAGTTATATGATTTTTGTTTACACAAAAAAAACCAAACCAACAACCCCGAGAAAACAGCCTTTAACACATTTCAAAGAGAGAAAACGAGTAAATTAAAAATCAATTTTTCAATCATTTTCATTTCACATTTAACCATTAATTCGTTCATTCTCGTATCTTTCTCAATTTTTTTTTGGTTTCAACAATAATTAAATATGATATATCAATCAAGGACACTACTATTGGTAAGGTTGAAAAAAAAACTTGTTAATAATATTAATGATTAAAGAAAGTAAACCATACATACTTATCTATGATACATACTATAAATGTGAAATTGAATTAGATTACTAATAAAAACAAAAAATAAGAGAAAATCCATACATGTATTAGTGGAATAAATAACAATTAATTAAACTTAACTAAAAAAAAATTTGTTAAAATTTTCGTGTAAAACTTCAATGGTTAGCAAGAACTAAAAAAATATAACATAAAGTGGAAATTGTTAAATGCATAGAATCAATTCAATAACGTAAAATAAAATACCATAACCACACACAATACATACATACATTGAAATGAAACAAATAAAAATAAATAATTTATGAATATAATAACAATATTATAATTAAATGAAAACAAAAAAAAATATTTAAAAAGCATAAATTTGAGACTGTTTTTTCCAATGTGATAAATTACTTTATGTAAAAGCAAAAATGAAAAATGTAATTAAAAAAGTAATATAATAAAATTACATATTTATTATAATAAAAAATATAGGGTTTGACTTATTTTATCTTTTAGATTTTTTCCTATTTCTGAAGTGCTGGTTTTAATTGCATAGATCAAATATGAAAAATAGAGATCTCTACTTTTAGTGTTTTTTTGCAACCTTCCATCAAACTCGGACCAGAAAAAAAATATCCATGAAAATACATTGTTAAAAAAAATGCAAATGAAATAATTACTGGATGATGTTGAAATTAAAATATTCGTAATATGCAATCTTGCTTTCGGAACAATAGGTTTTTTCCGGAGATGGGATGGGTTATTAGCCCATCGCCTAACCCCAATCTGAAATGAACTACCCAACTCCCTAGATGCCCAAAAATTTCCTCCTTGCTCAACTGATCAACTTTATGAACGGTGCTACAGTTCGTTGTATTAACACTTTCTCCTAACTACTTCCTCAATTCGTTTGGCATTATTTGGTGTTTCCTGCGATTAAGTTCTCTATATGTCTACCCCGGTAGAGATTGTTGATTTTGGCGCATTTGGTTATTTATTTTTAAGGGCCGTTATTACGATCTGCAGTTAAACTGGAAGTTTGTACAAAAATCTGTCAGTTATAGTTCCAGTTAGAACATACCTGAACATCGTAGGAACGGACCTAAACATATTTAAAAATTTCAATTTCATTGAATTTTGATTAATTTTAAAAAATTTGTACAACCAATTCGTCATGAATTCTTAAGAGTAATTAATTTCCTTAAATAATTGAATACGTTTATTGTGGATGGTTGTACTCTCAGGATCTTATCGCATATTAAGATTATTGGAAAAATACATAGTTAGTAGCGCCAGGGACTATAATGTAAAAAGGGGGCATTATGGTTTGTGATTGTTGCCAAAGAGTGCATCTTCCTATTCGCAGCGACTGAAATGTATGCATTCTGGTATGTACTCGTTGGTTAATATTCTATTGAACAATAATTTATTGCTAGACTATTCACAACACGTTGAAAAATATAGCTTCAACAGCAATCAACCCAGAACTTTTTTCGTATATTCGATTTTTTACGCGCTTAACAGTTTTAATGTTTTTATTATTTTCCTACAATTTTCCTTACAAAAAATATCGGACAGTGCAGAGCCTCTTTCGTTCCAAATCGTTTTGCGGTACGTTACAAAAGCTTTTTGTTTCGCCTCATTATTATTTTTTAATAATATTGCGCTTCTGCCATCGCCATCCTGAACCCCTTTCTACTGTACCCTCTCTTAAACAACAAATGAAAAACAATAAATAAAAACCCTTATGAACAAAACAATTTCTTTATACATACGGGGTAGTAGATACCGAGTCAGATAGAGAATAGTGGAGATGATGGTGGAGTACACCATAACAAAACAAGCGAAGGCCTTCAGCCCTGCTAGCTAGCAGAACCACACTTTCCATTCAACGGTTTGTGTTGTGTGGTGGAATGAGAAACAATTTTTTGGATTGACAATAGAGAGCTTGGGGTATGTCAAAAGCGAAAAAGGCTCCGCGGGCCACAACAGCTCTAGTACAACTGTATTATGTGTATGTACGAGCTTGTGCCACCGTTCAACAGAATTCTCTAGTCCTGAATGGAAACGGGTTACAAAAGGAGTCCAAAAAAGGGAAAAAATTGCCCAGGAACAACAGAAAACAAGGACAATGAGAAAAAATGAGAATTGTGTGTGTTATTTTTCTTGTATTGTAGACCTTACGATATACTCGACATATTTTTAAATTTAAATACAACATACAGAGCATGGTTGTGGCCTAACTTTCAAGTTTTCATTATTCGAATCGAAAGTCCTAGGTTTGTTTAAGGACAAAGTACTATTTCTTTTCATCGGTGATTGATTTGTAGTACCCATATGACCCATGCTTTGAACGTATGGTTGGTTTTAGATGAGAATTCGTATTGGACGCTGTTCGACATCAAGTATTAAATCGGGTGTCATACGTAAGAACAAAGTTTATTACGATATCTTATTACCGCCAAATACATAGTAGAAAGTTTAGAGTTGATCAGTTCCTATATAATCCCTTCCGGATCATAGATCATAAACAGCGTTCTGGAATCTGTTCTTGCTTCAAATACGCGACGGTCAGCAGTACCAGCTAGATTGTACCTTAAGAGTTTTTAGTATAGAGTAATCCAAATATCATTTTACAGAAGCCATGGGAATGGAACGTTTAATCACAGCATGATCTTAGCCGTTTTGTAAAAAAGACTTACATCGTAATATAAATAGTGTTAAAGAGACAAAAGTGTATGTGTTGTTATGAAAGGATTCCGATGCTATTCTTCTTTTCTTCTCGGAGTAATTTCAATAGAAAGTTTAATGGCAATCTACGGCTGCCTCCACCAATATACATATTCTATCAAAACACTTTTATACTTTACAATCACCGACAACTCTTACGCTTCTGATATATTATGGGTGACTGAATAGTTTTTGTACTACCAGGCAAGTATTATTCCATATTGGATAGATACTTACTCTATACGTACCATGGCTGAATTGTAAGCACATCATAATATCAACGTATACTATCCATGGGAGTCTGATTATTAGATAATAATAGAAGAGAAGACCGACAACGATGGTGAATTATAACAAAAGACAATCGACTTTATTGTCTTCCTTACGTATATGGCGGTTCCTCGACTACAATATTATCTACATGTCCTCATTTAGAAAAGCACTACATGTGCATAATATTCAAATTCCGGGGGAAAATCTTTGGAGGTGACAGGGAAATGGGAATGTATGTATTATAAAGGTCTTGATGCATTCAAAGTCAAATTAGAAGTTTTTGAAAAGATCTATAGGGCCTTTGTATTTTAACGGATGAGACAAGAGAGTAGAGTATAATGTTGTAAGTGTGCAAGAAGTTTTTGTTGAGTTTCAAAAGATAATATAATCGATCATGTAAATTTGGAATTATAATCGTAGTTGGGCTGGACGGATTGTCGATAAAAGCAGTATCTTATAAGTGAATCTTTTCTGTTCATGTGGCCCCTCTCTGCTAGTTGAACAATCAAATAGATGGAAACAAAGTCAATATTCGGTAGTACGACATGGAAAAACAAAAGATACACACATAATTCGAGAAATGGAGAGCCGACAGCAAACGCCTACTTGCACAGTTCAAAATAATGTTTGCTGGTCAGGTTTTGGCTGAATATTTTATTAATTTCTTTTTTTAATTGCTTTGTTTAATCTGCCTGGTAGTTTTGAATAGATTTTGCAATGAATAGTCATTTAGTATATACCAAAATACTACTATCAATCAAATCCTATGTTACTACTAGAAGCAGAACTAGAAAGATAATACCCAAGCGAATCTATTCTGTATTTTCAAATAAAACAATAACCACAGTATCGTTCCCATTACGTATTATACACTTGGCCAAATCGAAATCAATTATAAATAATGTTTGATCAGGGAAAATGACAATGATGTCTTATATCTAATTTAAGATGCATAGAAGGCGACCCAACAATATCGTCAAAAGGAGTCGCACACATATCGTTATCGTATACGAAACGAACAATGAACACAAGCCAGCGAAGACTAAAAACCAATTGTTCTACGGAAAACAATAACCGACAAATGGACGACACACGTACCTACAGTTGTCGTGTATACATAGTCTAGTGTGCCTTGTCATTTGTGCGAGACATAACTTCCATTTCATAAAGGAAAAGACCTTCAACAAAAGAGGATACGAACTTTCGATGACAATGGAAAATGGAACGTCTAAATGAACCAGTCAATAGTAAGTAAGGATTATTGTCCATCAACCATGGAGCAATGATGGTATTGATAATGACATGCACTAATTCAGACCACATTTTATATACACAAAATACAAACCAAACTGTAACACAGATTAATAATCTTCAACCTGATAAGAAAATCGTGTAACCAAGATGGTTACATCTGCAAGATTAATCTCAGGAATGGTTATCTCAAGGCAGCTCAAGTGTGAACCATTAGAAATTTTGCAACAAAGTCCTACATTGTAGACGTTAAGCATTGTTTGGCCAAAACAATAATTGCATAAACCATGTCCATGTGTTTGCTTATTCTTTTACAATGATCGGGTACAACCTTTTAATTTACAAAAGCTTCTTTTTCCCCGAATGGCAAATATACCATAAAGAACGCCGAATGCAAAGAAAATGAAACGAATTGTTTCTTCGGTGCTATTGTTTCTCATGATTTCTATAATATTATAACATATACGAATGAATACCGTACCAACCCACTCTGTTTTCAAGTCAGCTAGTCCTTCTGGTCCTTATGATTTTGTTCACCTCCTAGTTGTTGTCCTGCCATGCTGGCATAAAACGCCAGAGCAATGGAACGCACACAGAAAAATGAGGAAAAGATTAAAATGGTTCAAAAAGGAAGCAGCAAAGAGAATTTCTTTTCTTTGTTGCTAAAAAGAACAAATAAATCAGCATGCGCTTTACGAGATCGTGGAGATTGCCCGCGACTTGCTTCATTGTTCTCTCCTTGCAGTCTGGAGAATGCATCCTTGATACGATTCGTTACTTTCCTTTTATTGTTTTTGTAGAACTTTTTTTTGTTCCTTTGCGGGAGTAGAAATAAAATCTTCGGCTTTGATCGTGCAATTGTTTGGGAGATGCACTTTGTGTTTTGTGGCCTTTGTGAAATTCTGACCACTTTGCTAAGTTTGAAATACCTCTAACAAATTCATTTTATTTAACTTTACTCATGCTACAGAATCAAGAATACTAGAAATACATCAAGTGAAGTCTGAAATTGTATAACAGCTAACTTCTGAAAATGAAATGAAACGTATCGTATTGAAAGCATATTGCAATTTAATACCAATACACAACACATATCATTAACATAAGAATCGGATCTAATTTCAAGTTAAATATGTAGATAGAAACCACTAACGAACTGTAAAATAGGTTCGACAACGACACAATTACGCTTGGTAACCTGTTCGTCCGCTAAATACCGACTTGGAACCATCCTGTTACGAATTGCATCATAGGTTCAAACAGTATAGAAACCAAAGATATTTATTTAAAGGACCATGGTCCATGCCCTAGGAAAGCATGTAAAGTTCTGCGTCCCACCGCGCATACATTTGTCATTTGTTGTATAAGAAGTTTCGGGAAAATCTACTGATATAACCAACAGGATGTAGGCTTCCGCAAGAGCAACTTCTGTATGGAAGGATATTTGTAGCGTATGGACGTGTATGTGCGGCAACCAAAAGTCAAAAAGGCGGGTAGGTTTCTTTCTCCCCTTGCGTTGTAGGAAATTTTCCGCGTGCAAAAACCGATAAAATCAAAGCAATGTTTCGGTTCAATAAAAGCATACAAGCAGTACCAAACTCTGATCTGTTTACGAGCAACGTTATAATTTCTCGCTAGATAACGCGTATTGCGTTTAGTTTTCGAGGGATATCACTTATCAGCAAATTGAATTATGCGTGTCGAAATGATAGGGAGTTGCGAACGGAAGGAAGACACTCGATATGGAACGCTTTTCGGTGACGGTGATTAATGTGAATTTCCTTGATTGAGCATATGAGGAGGAGAATTACTCAGGTAAATGGGTTTTTAATTCTATGATTTTCATATAGATGTTGGACAATGAATTAATGTTTCCGTTTTCTGTTCAGATTTTACATCACAGAATGTTTTTAATTTTTTCAGGCTCTTCTTTCCATCATCTGTGACCTTATGTAATTAGAAGCGAAAGAACCACCTTCCATGGCCCGATTCGGGCGGGTATTGTCCTTTTTGTTGATACTTTTGCTCGTATTTATCAATTTTGAATTTTTTTCGGAGATAGATTGCTTGCCTAATATTCAGCCCCGGAATGCGAGAGGCAAGAATAATAGGTAGGATAGTAAAAGTAAAAGTAAGGAAACTGAGTAAAAAAGAAGCGTATTACCATGTCCACATTTTTGAAAGATTCAATTCTTAATCTAGAGTGGATTGTTAAAAATTCTTGGAGGTTACTTTAGATGAATAGAGTAAAAAAATATACGAGACGAATTTAAAAAAATTCATTTTTACATTCACCACCATTAAAACATATTTCCATTCGATAAACATACCAATCTTTTTAATGATGTTTTGCTCTAGAAAACGCTTAAAAAAATAAAAAAATATATAGAAAAAACAAAGCATAAAATATAAACAGAAACTCATAACATGCATAAAAAGAAAGGCTCGTTCAAACGATTTTTTCGAGAGCTTTCCTTTTGTGCCTGACACACTCCATTATATGTACAAGTCTTTCGTTTGCTTCCCATCATAGCTCTAAGATCCTTTCCAAGACTCCTACGTCTTGTTGATTTCTGCTTATATGTGAGCAACATACACGCTTTGAGTGGGAATGGTTTTAAGAAAAATTTCTTAGAATAGTTGGAAGCTTTCTTCTTGTCCTGAAAATGAAAAAAAAAAGAACGCTTGCAAATGATTTTGAGAAACAGACATACGTAGATATACAACATAGTAGATTTTCACTTGCCAGGTGCTACAGAGTTTAATCTCGCCTTGTACTATTCACAATTATAAACAAAAGAAATGAATGATTATCCTTTTATTTCTTTTTCTAAAGGATCTCTTAAGTGTTGAACGTTTTATATGCGCACTTTTTTCGCAGTGAAGTATAGAATGCATGGAATCAGTGTACGAATGGTTGCAAGCAAAAGAATCAAAAGATTGCGATTCAAATTGGAATAGCAATAATAAAAAGCGTAGCAAAGAAAGTAAGTATGTCCACCAGTTGGTTTACTTTTGGACTTTGACAGAATATTTTGCAGAAAAATTAGGTACTATTAATCCGAAAGGACGAAATTCAGTGATAACTAACTGTCGCAAATAAAACGTTTTACTCAGTAAAATTCGACAAGAAAAAGTTAAATTGATTTCTACGTTGAATTCTGCAATTGTTAATGAAAGGATCCTGACTGGTGTTGATAGGTAGCCAAGCGTAAACATATCAGTCTATCATTTCAGTGGTTATAGATCCGATTTCTACACATGAAATTAACTATAGTGCGGTTTTTTTTATACGTAGTTTTTTCAAACCTTTCCATTTGATAAAATTCCATTCTCAATTACCCTTTGAAGTTGAGCGATCGCAAATAGCAAGCAAATTACGACTTAGATTTTCTAACAGGAAAACGTTTCCGCTGGATCGAGAATTTATTGGAAACGATATATCCTAATAATGATGGTTAATCGAAACCCTGACAAACAGTATTAGAGATCGAATTAATTAATAAAACCGACACTATGAAAGAAAGGATTTTTCTTACAAGATTTGGAGGGAATGGGAAAGACTTCCTTCCTTGCTGGTATTTACTAGGAAGGACTCCATACACAAAGTATTCAAATTCCCAAAACACGCCTTGAAGGAATTAGAATCTTTCTTTGAAAACTCTAAAACTCTTACCACTGGAAGGAAATATTAAACTAGACGAAAACGAAACCGCATTTGAAAAAATTGAGGCCAACTTCAGAAATCGAAGAAGAATCTATTGAATGGAAACCTGAAAACTCAAAAAGTTCAATTCACCATTGGTCTAGAATTGTATCGCAGGATTTACTTCAATATTCGTTTCTATTTATTTATTTCCTATATACGAGGATTTTACGCCTAAAACATTTCAAATGTAATTTAGAAATTCTTTTTATTCATTTTTCAAACAATAAAAATCGTGAAAAATAATAGAAGCGAATCGAAATGAATTGAATAGGAACTAACGAATGCTATTCATTGCGATTCCATACATCGTCCTCTATCCTTTAGTAAATTATATCTGGTTCCGGGAATTCTGAAAAACAGGATATGAACTGAAAAGTGAGTCCCACGGTACCCATATAATTCCCAAAATATACACATGGATGCATACATAGTTCGATGTATGATATAGTAGTACCCGACCACCCCAAACTCCTCGGGGAAAAAAAAATCCAAAACCGTCATCAGAACATCTACTACTAGTTCACCCCAAAAGTGACGTTTGGATGAGCACTCAATGTGCACACATTATTATTAAATTACATTATCTCTCGTGTAGTGTTTATGTGCATTCATAAAACAATTAAACAAAATCATAATTAATTATTGATAAAGCAGAAGAACAATAGTCAGAACGCTGAATGCAAATGAAACGGTGGAAAACTAGTGTTCTCGCCGCATTTAATGATATACCGAAGCTATGATATTGTCTAAAAATTTATTCCGGATTTAAACTACCCGCCATGACCCGGAACATACAATGCAACAGAGTAGTCATCTAAATTCACACAGTGCAATATAAATGGAATGGAAGTACTACACTACTCACCCTCCCTCCTAAAAATTAAGGATGATTATTATACAATGCATGTTCTCTTTTTTGGTATTGTTTTGCCAGTTTCATCGAAATAAATTGCGAATATTTATTGGTCGACCGGAAAATATTGTTACTCGATTTTGGAAATTGGTAAGTACTGAATATTCATTGAGCAGCCAAAAGCGTGTATGTACGCTGCGTTAATTAGTAATTGTAGTATCATGTGCTCCATTTAAAATTTTGAGATCATTAAACTGATATTCGAATTATGGCAGTACCCTCTGGAAGCCGGGTTATAAATCTCAGAACAGAGATATCCTTAATGTAAAAAAACAGAATTCGGATATAAATAATTCGAAAACGTTTCTCCATCAAAATTTCATACAACTCTCCAAGTGATTTTCGAGGAATAAAAATAATAATAATAATCCGATAATTTTATCTTTTTTTCTTTTGTTTGAATTTGAAATGCGATAACTGTCCACATATTCCAACCGTTTGGGAATTTGTGTACTAATTTCTAATCAAAAAAACATAACACAGTCACGATCGGCTGCAAGCCAATCGTATGATACTCTAGATGAAATACTGAACTCCGATTTATATTTTAGTTGGAAATATATCAAAAGAATGAGGAGTGCACAAGCAATTGTTACATGACCTTTTACTTACAGGTAGAAACTATTGTATACTGGCTGGCTACTCGATGTTTTGATTTATAGTGAGTTCCATAAAGTAAGTTTGAACATTTTACAGAATTTTTGTATGGCAACTACATGAAGGACTCATGGGATATTTTTCATATTAATCTTTTCAGCTGCGACTATTATAAAATTAATGTGTATAAAATTTCAAAGTCGTAACGTAAAGCGTTCTAAAGTTATCGTTCAATATTGGTCAACACGTGTTTTAAGGACTTTTGTATGACAGCTATCCGAAGGAGTCAACGGATGGCACTAATTAATGAACTCCGTTTTGTTTTTGGTATAAAACTAATTCCAGTAAAATTTTAAATTCCTGCTTTAACTCGTTCTGGAGTTATAGTCGATTCAGTAACAAGCACACATTTTTGAAGGATTTTTCTAGGCTGCTACATGAAGGACTCATTCGATTTGCATCATATTCGGTACATTCGATTCAAACATTGTAAACCTTAAGTATGCAAAATTTCAAGTTCCTAACTTGAAGCATTCGAGCAATAATTGTGAAAACGTGTTTTAAGGACTCTTGTATGGGAGGTACCCGAAGGAGTGGAAGGATATCGCCCATTAACGAACTTGTCCTTACTTTTTCCATTTTACAAGTTGTGACGAAATTTCAACTTCCTAGGTCAACGCGTTCTTGAGTTATCGTGCTAACGGACGGACGGACGGACGGACGGACGGACAGCAAACGGATTTGAGGGTTTTGGCCAAAAATAAACACAAAATATTATATAACTTTTTTTCGTCCGAGGCTCGGTTCTATGCGTTACAAACTTTTCGGGCTGGATTAAACTTATAATACTCTATATGTTCATCTAGAGTATAAAAATCAGTCCAAAGTTTATACCCCATTACTGACGCAGAAAATAGTATCCAAAATCCTCTGGTTGTCCGACCGAACGCAAGGAACCAAGATCGCATTGATCTAGAATTTTAAAAAGTAGGCTCTATTCGTTTACTTTGGGCGAAATCAACCAATTCGTATAACAAAAGTCTTACTTACTCTTACTTATTAAAAATTAAAATTCGAATAAAGAATAAGTAATCCTTCTCTTACGTTCATGGAATTATATATAACATTTCGAATTTAACGATGTGAAATTGTGTTTTATGGAAAATAAAAATTTTATTACGGATTTTTGAATAAATTTTAATCTGAAACTATTCATATTTGTTTTTTTTTTATTTCGGAACTTTCAAGTGGCTTTCAATCGAAAGTCAAGGACAGAGGACTATACTATATGCGTATTTTTTATTCTGCTTTATTCCTTACTATAAGGGCAATACTCTCGAAGCTCATTATTCCATCTAGAAACATTGCTGCCTTTCATAACTGCGGATGTTTTATTTATTAAAGAAACGGAATTAGTCTAGTCGTATGCTGTTATACTAAATTTTAATTAATTAGCCGACCATAAATCTGCCTCAAGTCTTCTCATCTGACCGTTTGAATTTCTTTGAAAATATTTAACAGTCCTGAAAAGCCAATTAGCTACATAAGTAGATTCTAAACTAATGCAATTTTATGTTTAAATCATATTTCCTTTCGCATTGAATACTTCATCTGTAAACTACACTTATCTGACCCTAAATTACTTACTACATGAAAATCCTTGAGGCCTTGTAATTAATATCGAATTATTGCAACTTTTTTTTTGTACAAAGTAATAGAAAATTAGGATCATATTCAATTCGCATCTAATTTCGCTTCAAGAAAGATTTCATGGCATCTTCATTAGGGTGGCCGTAGAAATAAAAATATGAAATTTCCCTTTTTTCCGGGGACTAACAATAATCCATACAAATGAGTAACATAAACATCGTCATCTCATCATCATCGTCTTTTCTATCTTTATGGCAATTCTATAAGCAGAATTTCAGTTAGACTCGTACATTTTATTTTATATAGTTGATTTTTATTTCTGCAAAAGAAATGATTCGTGACATCGTTGGTCGTAGCCAGTCGTTGACGCCTTTTATATATGAGTCCACCTCCACAGACCCCAAGTCTCCTTTATCCTGTTTTTATAAAAGACTGAATGTCGCGTCAGAGTCACCTATATCTACTATTCGAAATTAACGCTATTCATGATGATTTTCAAAAGAAGATACCATTGTGGCAACAATTTAGCTCTCATTCACAACAATTTCAAAAGCCCAGCGCGCTTTTCGCTCGTCCTTCCCTGACTCGGATTCCGAACCGTGTCGGGTCTCAAGTCCTTTCAGCAGATTTCCCCACAAATAGATGTACATGTTGATGTAGTCAGGCGGAAGAGTTAAGGTTTTGTGGTAGCTTTTCGAGGAGCAGAGATATGAGGGCAAAATTATTCCGTACAACACACTTAAAATTTAGTTATTAGTAAAGAAAAAAAATGAACTGCATCTTCATCATGCAAGTCACAAGCGCTTAAAGTTTATTTTCCTTCAGAAAGGTAAAGAAAGAATCAAGTTTTCGAGATCCGGCTATTTCTTTTATGTTTACATTATTTCGTCCTGTATTGCCCTTTTCGTAAAACACACGAAGTGACATCTGTTTGTGTCTTTCGCCGTGTATACGATGCATCAAACGAAATACTCTTTTGTTGTTCTCAAATGAAAACGACACCGTGAGCTTTTTGCTTTAGACACTGCATTGTTGGGATATAACATAAGGCTATGTTTGTCTCCTGCTGTAATATTGTTATAATATTTGATGACAACATAGTCCATTGTACTTTCTCCTTGTTGATATTTTCAACCTTAAGCTAAGCTGCCAGATTATTTATTGGTTTCAGTCTATCTTACTCATTACTAGTAACGCTCACTGAGTTGTAGAGTCATTTCCAAAAAAGAAATACGCAGTGTGGTAAAATCACCTTAACCTTGTGCGGTAGAGTATCAAACTTAGCTTAAGGGAGCTCATATGAGTAGAAAACTTTTGTTTTAAAAAAAAAAAATTTCGCTCATCTTAAAGTTTATAGTCTTAAGAATGTTGTCTGTAAATTTCATATTGAAATTCTAATAATTGTGGAAGTTATGGGCAATTAACCAGGAGGGGCCCTTCGTGAATTCTCTATACGTCATTCAAACGCGATTATCTCGAAACATACTTTTTAAAGTCCGTTCCCAAAATCTTCGGAAAACTGCTGAACAGACTACTTCCAAAATTTCACACATTATTCTTGAACAGGTTCTCCCCTGCGCCACGTAGGATTTTTTTTTTTAACTTATTTACTTTTTTTTATCAAGCCAGGAAGGTCGATAATCGAGGATAAAAACTGAAAATAAAGTTCAATCGGCCGCCATTTTGTGAAATTTTTTTTTTTCAAAAAACCCCTACGTGGGTCAGGGCATCATACTTTACACTTTCAGAATCATTTTGAAATTTTTATTTTGGATCAACCGCCTGCATGTAATCGTGGGAATCGCAGAGCGTGCGAGCGACGGATATTCTTTGTGCCGACCCTGACAGCAGCGTCCTTGGTTGATATATATTTATAAAAAAAATTATTAGCGTACCTCAACATATATACTTTCGAATAAAACCAATCTGGATAAGATCGAGCAAATAGTTTTTGAGATAATAATTTCTAAAATTCACCTAATTTTTCAGCTTTCTACTGATATAAGCCCCCTTAAATCGAACAATGGCACAATATTGGTCGGAAGATATTCATATCTTTGCATGATCACTGCAGATGCATACATGCTTTAATCACGCCAAAACCAGCAATATGCTTTAGCTAGTTCAAATCATATCTGTTTTTACTTATCTTCCATCAACTGGAGGTACATCTCTATTCACACATATTCCTTTCAAACGACTCACAATGGCTTTCAAAAGCAATAGCGCCTATGGAGAAATGGGACATAGAGGGCGGGTGGTTACAATGAGTCCTATGTGTTGTCGGACCGAAAACAGAATCTAAGGTTTTTTTCTCTCTCGAATTGAAATCACACGTACAATGATACACAGAGAAACCCCAAAGAAGCACAATGATACGAATCATTCACTCACTATATCTCGCTATTGTATGGAATTGAAGCGAAACGAAATTCTCTACTGAGTAGTACTGAATTGTAATGTCATTCCTCTGGTCCTTTGATTCTATAAATGTCTGTTGAAAAAGATTGTGTATAGTCTCTCCGCTATATTCAATCGTCCTTGCTCGCACCCTAAGAATCTATCGTCCATACAGCTACATATTCGGTCTATACCATTTCCATTGAGTAGAGGCAAGGAATGGGTAAGTTTTTTTCACAAGCTGCCTGCTGAAATTCAAAACTTTTCCAAACGAAAAACTTTTGTTATGTTCATTCCACAATAGTCTTTCGGAAAATTTCTTATCGCCGAGCGAGAAGGACTTTCATTCAATAACAGCATCATCAGCAAAACGAACCAGGGTCATATCGGGCTGCAATCTTTTCGACAATACAGAAAACCATAATTTCGCATTGCATATCAATGCAAAGCTTTAGAACATAAGTTCTACGTCTGTGCAGACGTTGATCTCCTTTTCAGTCGTCGTTCACCGTTTACCAAAGGCAGATACTTTTCAAATCGGAACAGAAGTCCACTACTTTCATCATGTTTGTCCGAGAAGAAGAAACTTGCGCGCTTCTCAAGTAAAATTATGGACGAGTCCATACTACGTAGCAGAAGATTCCCAACGGCATCTTACAGCAAAAGAACCCATTTGAGGGACTAAGAGAAAAAAAGAAAAGCTTTTTGGCAACTTGAATGGGGAAAATCATTGAAAGGAACTCTACTGAAAGAAGTGAACAGAACAGTAGGACAATAAATGAAAAACGAACTGAAGATAGATCCCAAAGTGAATGGGAAACAAAAGCGTTCCGAGAGAAATTCTGAAAAGAAAGGACTTTTGATCCGTCCATTGTCGTCCATAGAATCTTCGAGCCTCGAAGAAGATGTCCGTATACCACCGAGAGTTCTGCTCCTCAGTCCTAACGGAGAAGATGTTGCCTTAATGCTTAGACGAATATTTTCATCAAGTTGGAATTTCTGGGCTAGTTTGTACTACTGAAGTCAAGCGGCAAGGAGTATTATATTTTTTTTTCTTCGGTGTTTGTCATCAATTTATCATCTAGCTTTTCACTATTATTTGATGCTATAACCCAACACCTTTCGGTTCTGTATCTTAGAAAAATGTTTGTATTTTCCATCAAAAGGATGAATGGTTTTTAAATGTGGTTAAAAAACTTTTATCTGGCTATATTCCTTTTTTTTAGTCATTTCAGACAAAGATGAATATGAGCTAGATTCCAAGAGTGTTTCGGCAGGTTGTTAGTATGCAGATTTTAAGCGGTATGAAGAGATTCTTTCGATACGCTATTTGATGATGATTGAAGGGATGCTGATAGCCCGAAAACTAATCATAGCCTTCAATTTTGAATTGATGAAAAATATTTTATTGTAAAGTAGAAAAACTTGCAAGAAATGTAAATGTAAATTTCTGCCATTGCAATAAAATGCACGCCTTAAAGTTTCGACTGCGAACACTTAAACCAGCAAAAGGTTTTTTACTTTTTAAAAGTGATTAAGGCGGAAAATCATATGTCCCTTTCAATTTTAGACCATTGCCCTTTGCGAGATATGCTGCTTTATGTAACAAGGTCATGTCCATATCATTTGCTTGTTTTATATGATACGGATATCGTTCTATTTCATTTATAATGAACCATGGTTAGGAAGCGTAGCTATTGCTGTTCTTTCTAAATATATTTACATTCCATTAATTAATTGTTCTAGTTTGTCCCGTCTCTATATTCTATCATTGTTTTTAATGGTTGCATTACTATCAATTATTACGCATAAAAACTTAATTCACTACAGTATATTTCTCAAGCAAATATCCAATGATTTTTACATTTTCAATCATTTCATAATTTATTCATATCACTGCTATTGTATTTTGTCCGCGAATACCGCCGCACCAATTTGCTCAAAATCTGTAATAAAAGATTACATGTACTGGCTCTTTGGTCCTGCAATATTTCAATGGGTCGATTGTATTCAATTGTTGGACTTTTTTCCATACCAGTGTTTTCAACAATGGAAAAAAATGCTCTATACTCGTCATTGTTCTATGGATATCCTGTTGTGCCTGAATATTTCGCGGTCTTTGTTAAAAGCATTTTATTCCCGCCGTCACATATTTTATTTTTTTACTAAAATATCTAATATAACAATAGGAGTAGCGATGAATGAAAATTATGCAATGTTAAATTTATATAAGACAATTAGTATTTATATAAAGTCAGAAACATTGTTAATTTTATCATTAGAGAGACTAAGTAAAATAAATTCCGTAGATTTTATATTGTTTATTGATTTTTGACAGTTTTTCAACTAGACTCCGAAATAAGCTCCCTACTACATTTTTTGTCACTATTCGTTACTCTACTCTGATTTAGATTTGGAACTTAATCTCCACCTTGCCTAAAATTTATCTGTGAAAAATAGATTTTCAACATATTTTCTTGCATAAAATCTAATTTCTGATATCGGATACCTATGAGATACACTATAACAAATCTGAAAAATAAATTCTAAAGCGTCATGGCTCCGGAATGGTATTTGAACTCATAAGCACTGGATTACTTTTTAGTATACAGAATGAGCCTTTCTTAGACCAAAAACTCAGAGTTACGTTTATCTTAAAAATAGCCCTCCCTCATGAGAAAATCGTGCAACGTGATCTGACCGATCTTATCTCATAAATTAAACTTTAAAGAACAATATTTCTTATCCTTGATATTTTTAAAACATAATTTAAAGTGAAATTTCTGGAAGTGTCGTGTAATGCAAAAACAAATCTGAATTTGAATTTCGAAAACTTCTTAGGATGGTTTTTCTTTCCCAGTATTTCATATATCGGATTTCGGCAAAATAATCAAACTCAAATTGTATCCGAAAACAGATCCTCAATTCACCTATACGATGACCATAATAATAATAAATGGGTTACGATGGGGGCTAAAGAATACGCATAAAATTCGAAAAGAATACACAATAGAAACCCATTTGGAGGACGTAATACGGGAAACGCGGGAACAGTTTGGTCCCTGTGAAGGATTTCAAAAAACCATACATACCTAAACACAATAGAAGGAATAGAGGTAGAGAGTACAAAGGCTCGAAAATAAAGCGTCCTTTTACATTCCCCGATTTTATTCGGTGTGTGGTATACTCCCATCAGGATGCGAATGGTCTTTCATACATCCGACCCATCCACTGAATACTACTCCCTCTTGGATATATATTGTTGTTGACAATTGAACCCCAAGGATAATGTTTGATGACCAATTCATGAGACACGGACACAATAAGAAGACACAACAATTGGCATGTTGGGGAAAAAATATGCACCCTCCACTCTGTTCTGTATATATATATATATATATATGTGTACCACAACAATTGAGGACCGCTCTCTAGTGAATTGTGAATAGGACATAGGTTGATATTGTGGTGTTTAGGAAGAAGAATTTGTCGTCCTTCGTGTTTTCTTTGTAGATATTTTCTTTTATAATAAGTCATACAATAGGAAAAGTTCATAAGTGAGAAAAAAAAACACATTTATAGATTGTGTAGTCCGCGCGAAGGCAAAGCTGTATAACTTTTTTTTATGAGATGTAGAAAAATATTGTTGATCCTGATTATTATATTTTTTATTTTTTATATTGAACACCTAACTTCATTTTTTTGGAGCAAAATCAATCGTTTCTTTTGACGTATTTTTTAAAATACCAATTTAACAAGCAATTGTAATAATAATACACATTTAATAATAGATGAATAAATTGATTTAATGATATATAATTCTCGATGAAACCATTACTTTACAGGAATATTGAGATCCCTCTAGTTTTATTTTTTTAAATAAATTGAAATACCACTTACATAAAAATCGTCCTTCGTACAAATAATAATCCAATCGTTAAGAATATTCCATTTAGTATACATGGTTGCTAGTTGTAATCCAATATGCAAATCCAAATCGTGCTATGGTAATCCCAAATGTTGTCGTAGCATAAAGAACTTCCTAAATCGCTATGAAACAAACACTCACTCTCACACTAGAAACCACTAAAAATCACCACCAATTTCACTAATCTTCGACTATTCGAAACGCAAATACCAACGACATCAAACCATGAAAACTAACCGATTCACGACCACGTGTTCCAGCCAAATAACGGATTAACAACGCGGGAACACTCATCACAGTTTTCATAACGAGTTCCAACTGTTGGTTCTTTCATATCATCCAAACGTGATATCCTGTATGAAGTTCATCTTATCAATGCGAAACTAAAAGCTTGGAGAGTACACTGGAAGAAATCCTGAGTAGGGTATCCGAAAAATGCATTGCGCAGGAATGGGAAAAAAGTGGGGAACAGGATATTGCAGCCTGCTATAGGTAGATGCATAAAGCTTGTAAGGATTATTTGCGAGGGCTTGGAGTTCGTGAGTGTGTGGAGGCAAATTGAAAATCGCGCCAAAAAGCTTTTTACATTTTTTGATTGATGTTAAGTATAATTCAAGTTAAGATTTAACGAATTTGAAAATTACTAAAACTAATAAAAACGAACTCAAAGAAATTCAAGGGTTCATCAAATAAATATAAGAGTTGTACAACCAAAGCTCTTCATCCAATAGCTAGCCAAGATCGCTCGCGATTATATACGCTATAGGACAACTTACTAGGTAAGTGACGGGGAAGATGTCTTTTTAGTGCTTCTATGAATCCTGTTAGGTAATAAGACAATAGCACCGCTCTTCTCGAGGCAGTGTTACTACTTTTATATCAATAAGCTAAAATGTTCATTATCTACTAGGTGAATTCGAACTGATGACCTCAGTTCCTCAGCATTAGTAGACTGGCGTGTTAGCATTATGAAAGGGGTTGCCCTCTGCGTGTTTCACATAGGCACTAACCACGGAAATGATTGTTAATCTAGTAAAATGAACCAACATTATTAACACTTTTGTAAACAAAGAACACAAACTTTTGTGGCTTTTCTCAGATATCTCGAAGACGAACAAGATAGGACGATAAAGTTGTGACCATCAAATTAGACATCAAAATGATCTACCTAAACTGCTATAATATTGATCGTTGAAACAGCCGGCAATCTTCCAATTTTTCCAAGTTGCTACCACAATTTTTGCAGTGAAAGTTCTTAAAATATTCTCGCAATACCAAAGAACATATTTTATTAAATTAAATATTTTTAGACATTGTTTTGTCTCTGGTTGAGATAACTAAAATTGAAAGCATTTTTCACCCTGAGAAAGTAGCGTTAAAAATTGTAAATGTTAGCTTGAACTTCTGTTGATGTTATAAGAAGATTTTCTCTAATCTCTACTCTCTACTTTAAACAATAACTCAATTATTTGGAATTAATTCTACACGACTATGCATCTACGGAAATTCAAAGTATAAAAGATAATCACGGTAAAAACGCTTTTCAAAGAACGAGTAGCATATCTCAAAGTATTATAAACACAAGATTTTTTGTTTTTACAAAAACAACCATACAAACAAACTATCGAAACCAAAAAAAATCAAACACCATAGCATTTAATATTTGAAAAGAATATTTCCCAGTAGCCACCCACATAGTTGTCGAGAAAATCGTTAGACCGCGCGACCGAACCCAGTGGATCTTTGGTTTTGGTTGGACAATAACAAAGCTTGTTCCATTCTGTTCGATACGTATTCTTTTCACCAATGTGGTGTAGAAAATTCAGGCAGATTGAGTTCGGTATAGAGCCACCTCGCGCGTTCGCTATCAGTCAAACAAACAAAAATCCGATCTTTGATACTTGAATCCTTGCGCCCACATAACTCTCATCTCCTGTCCCAGATACTTATCTGGCCTCGTGCTCTTCATTCTCTCGCTATTCATACAAAATTCTATGGCAATGGCTTTCCATTCAGAGTTCCATAGAAAATCATCAGCACTTTTGTTTGAAAACAACAGAGCTTCCATTTTTTCTATTTTTCTTTGAAGCTTTGCCACCATCCCCAACTCAACGTATCCATATGGACGTACCCCCCGCGTACATGTCGATGGGAGTGAAGGCGGCAAAAACCTCTTCCATCACAACCGAATACATGTGTACAATATATCTTTAGTATACATAGATGCCAAACCGCTTACACCCCCTAAATCTACTAGAGCATCGAACCTCCATTACATCTATTGTATCTGTACAACAGACAACTGAAAGTTTCGGGGGTTTCCCGGTGTTCATTCGTTGTCCTCGTCGTCGTACTCTCGAACAATAAGTTTTCATCGTCGGGTGGATGGGACACGGGAGTTGTTGCCAGCATGCTTTCGTGCTATTGTAACATGGCACACGCCATACAAAAATATTTCAAATCGTAACACGGAAGCTTTGAAGGGATATGTCCCGGAAAGTAACCCGAAATTAGACATTATGCAGCTGATTCTGCTCTCTGTACAAGTTACTAAGTTGGATGCTGAATTGTTCCAGTTAGGGCTGCTTTGGTGTGCTAATCTTCATAGACGAACTAGTTCATGTTTATCCGCTATCAAAGATGACCGACCGAGTCACTATTCATTAGGATGAGCCGGTGAACAAATAATAGTGTGAACAGTAGTCTTTGGAGAAGACTTTTGTGTAGCGGATATTATCCACGGCAGAGGTACATATGAGAATGAAGGGTCTACAACATTCTATTACCAATGAATACAATGGCATGCACTGTAGAGTTGGAAGTCAATGGGGATATTCCTTATAGGAGACAATATAAAAGAATTTAACACATGCAGCGATTGTTTTTCACACCATTGTTTAATTTTAGATATTTGTAATGGGACACAATTGTTTGAAGCTCATAGTTCGTGTAGTCTTATCATTTGAATATAATGGAGTATCCTGTCAGGAAACTTCATGTACATACGTTCGCTGTTAGGTGTTTACATTTTTTTTTAGAATTCAAGGTAATGATAAAAGATCATTGCTCAATGCAGGAGCTGAAAATATTTAAATACACGAAACTAATTTACTACTAACAGGAAACCTAAAAACATATTATCATTACGCATCCAATTTACAGCGATTAAGTGCATGTCAGACATTCTCCACAAAAAGGAGCAAATCTTGCTCTTATTGTAGTGCTTTAAATTGCAATGACTGAAAACAATGAACGCCATTTGACTATTTGAAAAGAAAAAAAGCTCAACGCGACTCCTTCAAAAAACAAAAAAAAAAACCGTAGACGAAACCGGCCGAAAAAATATTTCATTGTGAAAATAACAGAACAAACCTTTTTTTCATTTGTACAAAACAATAAAATGAAATAAACCACCTGAGTACAAAAAGAATCGCATGAACAATAGATGAAACAAAACCTCACGCATAATAGACCTTCAGAAAGAAAAAGAACCGAGCAGATGAAATGAATAAAAGTAAGCCCTCGTCAGAAGTCCGCGAATCGCAATGGTATCAACTATGGAATGAGAGGTCTCGACAACGGTCGAGGATATTCTTTGTTAGGTGTTACACATTGTAGTGCCGGATTCGGCGTTGTTATGCATCAACGAAAGCTTTTTACGGTTTACACATTTGTAAGTTCAATTTGCCGATTTCTTCATATTTTCTAGGGATAGGGCTTAAGAAAATACCAGATACTTGTGATTTGAAACTTTAAATGTGTTATTTATATTTTCCTGTTGCATCATTAAACGCTAAAAACAGTGAGAAAAAAGAATTATTGTAATGAAATTAGCATTATTATATCGCAAAGGATAAATTAGTTGGCGGAGGTTTTTTGAGTAGGTCTTTATCTCTTTGTATAATTTCTTTTTCCGTTCCTTCTGCGCTTTCCCGATTATCTTGTCGATTTTCTCGATCAATGGATCTGCTTCTCCATCATCCCAATTCTCTTCGTTGTCCGACTTCGTTTTCTCGTACTTATTATGGGTCCACTAGCTATCGATTCCGCCACTGTTAGTTTTCGTTTTCTCATCATCATCGGTACTGCTGTTATCATCACGCCTTAAGTGCACTCGTACATCAAACGACGTTACACTTCTATGAAAGAATGGAGACTTACAGTCGCGAAAACCACCGCGACTGCGGCCTGTTCCTCTTTCGCCACGAAAACCGCGCCCAAAACCTTGTGCACCGCGTCAGCCACCACGATGTTTTGACTCCGGACTACGAGAGGCCGATGACGAAGCCGAACGACTATACGAATGTGATCGATGTCTTACCGGGGAACGACTACGTCGACGATTTGATCGCGAACATGATCGACGTCGAGAGTACGAACACCGAGAACGATGCACTGAATGCTATCGCGACCGTCTTGTTGATGGCGAACGTCAACATGATCGTGAACGAGAGCGTCGTAAAAATCGAGACCAAAATCGACGCGTTGATGATATCGTGAATGTGATCGCTATCGACTGTAACGACGTCAAGGCGATGCCGAAGTGGAATTACGTGGTACGATCGACGAATCTTTCAAATCGTCAAACCGAATTTATCGAGAACTGGCTGTTTGGGTTGCGTGATATGTATCCGATCGCTGTACTGGAGATTCTGTTGTCACTTGAATCGTTGTTCGACGAGCTCGATGAATCCTCGCGCTTCTGTTGGTGTAAAAATTGAATTGCTTATTAGTCGTTAAAATATAAATGAATCGAGCTACTGACCCGGTAAAACCAATTCATTTCCATCAATCAGTTGTTTTCCTTGTCCCGAGTTTCCATTTAAAAAAAACAATGAACTAATCGCCTCTTAATGGTACGAAATAATAATCAAACAATCGTAATAGGCCCTCCAGGTCTCGTAAGTGCGATTATCTTCCTCGTAACTGCGACCTAGTGCAACCAACGTTTCGCCCACCCATATATGTCAGGTCACTGACATGACACGGATTGAGTTTCAAAACCGTTTCAAAATCTTCGACAGCCTTCTTGAACGAAGCGCTATTTTCTTAGAGCGCACCACAAGCATCTAAACCCTCGACATTGCGCGGATCAATATTCATTACTCGTTTGCTATTAAAAGTCTGTAAAATTAAAAAAAAAATACAACTCTTAATTAATCCATAATTCATCGGTTTCTTATGTAGTTCATACTTGCAATATTCTGGCAACTGTTATGCTATAGTCAAGCCTAGAGTCGTCAAGCCCAGCGGCGCCTTAGCGTCAATAGTTAAAGTGCCCTTCATTCCCAGCACCATACAAGCAGCAAACATAATCGTTAGTATTGAATGGCTTTGGATTACCTTTCTTATCAACAGCAGGTATCAAATTTTAAGTTACTACATACGCCTGAAAGTACCGTTATGGATTTATTCCTCCACACTATAATTGACAAAACTTACTTTAATATTAATATCGGCAAGATCTCGTAAAATTAGTTCACCTACACATAAGATCTTAATCATTAATCCGTTGGGGTTCGCGACGTGACCAGTCCGTAGACAATATCACCCGGTTGAACTACCTACAAAATTTATAAATAAAAAAAAACTCGTCATAGTTCAATGAAGTGAATCATCTCTAAACCCGAGCGATGTAGTTTGCTTTGACGATTGATTTTACCCGAAAACGCTTTGTGGGGCGGGGCGGCATCACGACTGTACACACTTTAAAGTGTCCAAAATTAATATACACAATAATAAGTACCAATCGCCGCTACTACTACTGTTTTCAGTTCGTTCCATCCCTTATAGGGTTTGGTTGTCCAACTGGACACCTTCAAGATATCTTATATCTGACAACTAAATACATTCTCTCTCATAAATGAATGATTCATTGAAAACTCTTTTAAAAGGTGTCGAACCTTAAAAATTTCATAATCTCAAAGTCTACGGGTTCATGAAAGATCTTCCATTTAGATGCTGAACGATATCAGGTTTACATGCTCGACCACTTGTAATGACAAAATGTTGCGAGGCTTTATACCAGTCTGCAGGTTCACCTACGGACTTATCCTCATAACTAGATTGTATAACTTGCATCATACAGATTGAATCTAATTGTACCGTGTGACGTTACTTGCTGCAATTTGTGTGTTGCAACTTAATCACTTATTTAATCGAAATCGAAAGGAATCGAAAAAATCCACATATGCTATGGACTCAGACAATCAGAGGACTGTTATGAGTTGAATCTTCATATTCACTCATTTAAGTACCAATGAAGAATTTTGAGTGGGTATGGTTGTCCAACTGGACACCTTCAAGCTATCTTATATGCTACGAAATTCAATTTGCATCACTACCAGATGATGGATGAATGAAAAAACGAACTTAAAATAAATTACTTACTGAATTAGACAACAAGCGGCGAGGAGGCGAAGCCGACAAGCCGCCTACGCTCCCACCTTCTACCTTCTCCAACTTCAATCTATAGAACAGTTAAGTACTGGTGGACTGTATACAAGAGTCAATCTGGAATCAATGGCCGAGTGATATCTCAGATGTGACTATCCTAAATTGAAAAACTCTTTTCCATGATATGGAAAATGAAACTTATCATAGACACAATTGGAAAACAGTAGGCGAAGATTAGCTTCCTAAACGCGTTTCGATTCTTGCTAGTGAATCATCATCAGTAGGACATAGTACTGAGGTTTGAGATGAATTAACTTTGCACACAGAAGGTGAACAAAGTGAGGTTGATTGGGAAAAATTAAACTAATTACCTAGCATCTCTCAGTTTTAGCTTAACTGATGTGCAAAATTCTCAAATTTTTATAACTGAACTAGACTCTAGTGGATACATGTAATTATTCTGGACAGACGATGAATAAATTCATCTATCCAAAACAATCACATGCTGAGCAATCCACGGTGGTCGGGGATCTTCACACCTTAAAATCAAATCTTGGACACTTCATTGTCACAAAAATTAATTAATTAGACAACGACGTTCTTATAATGAACGAAAGTAGATTTAAGATCATCAAATCATAACCGAAATCTTATAACAACAAATCCAAATAAAGCGCTTCCTTTTCAGCGTTCCAGTAAAACCATTATTACTAACATCTCATCATCAAAATTATAAGATGAAAACCCTACATTGGGAAAAAATTACATCAGCAAAAAAGGAGGAAAAGGAAGGAAGAAAAACCGGAAAAGGAGAACCAACATATACCAATCAGAATGACTTATACAATAAGGAAAAATTTATTTGTACTATAAGGAAAATTTGTAAGGAAGACCAAATGTAAATTAGGTAAACGAAAATTAATATGCAAAATAAATAAATAGATAAAAACACAAACAACTAATAATAAATCTTATTAAAATTAACATTATCCAATTCCAGAGACAAGACTTACTCTATATCTCTCCACCATTCCTCTACTCTTTCATTCAGCTCCTCCAGTACTTCCTCTCTTCCTACTCTCTCCCTTATCCAGAACAATTCTTCTTCTACCTCGTCCATCTCCTCATCCAACAGGAACTCTTCATGGTTCCAAAAATATTCATTTGAGAGATCCTCTGTCGTTATTGATTCCTCCTCATTGATGTCGTCAGATGTTGAATCATCTGATCCCCTATCAAAATCCATCTCATTAATATTCCAATTCTTGAGTGGCATGTAACCCATCTTCCTTATTCAACATAAAGAAGAAACAAGAAGATTTAGAGTTGAGAAACTAATCCAGGTTATTAATTCCTATCAAAAAACTCAAGGTCAAGAGTATGAAAAAGCCCTCCAGACTAACTTACAGAAAACCGAAGACAGATAAAAACCAAAGGATAAACTCCCAATAATACAAACAGCTATCAACAAATAATTTATTAGCAATGAAACACCAAATTTAGTGACTTAAGAATCATCAAAGAAATCTCTCCAAAAAACACTTTCCGCCTTCATATCCTCTAAATAATTTCTCACCTCCTCCGCCTCCCTTCTCGATTCCCTATCCTGCCTCATCAATTCCTCCTGAGTCTCCACCAAATGCTCAATCTCTGTGACTAGGTCCTCCTCCAACGATCTCTCTAGCTCCTCAAACTGGGATAATTTCAGCGCTTCCTCCAGTTCGTCGTTGAAAGACTCCTGCTCAAGATGAGCTTCGAACTCCCAATATCTCATCATCTCCTCATCCATGCCAGCCAGAATTTCCCGCTGCCTTTCATCACTCATGCTGATGCAGAAAAGCTGTCGAGATGATTTTTAAATATGAGTGATGAATAACAAGAAGAAAGGAAAAATTGCAAAAACCATAAAAACAAGTATTGAGTAATTAACTAACATCATCCATCATGAAAGGAAGGAAAAACAGGATAATATCGGAGGGATATACAAACTACACTCCTCCTGAATGTCCGAAAAGAAAACAGCCTTCGGCAATTTACTATAAACACTAGAAATTTGTTTATACTCCACCATAACATCAAAATTGTCTTCTATTTGTTATGGTGCTCTTATAATTAAAGCGGCGAGGAGGCGAAGTCGACAAGCCACCTATACATCCACTTTCTGCCTACATCACTGGTTGCCTACTTCACCTACTACCTATTTTAATTTTTAATCTGTCCTAACTCACAAAAAATATCAAAGGAAGTAAAATTTGTAGTCACATAAGCCCGACGACTATGTCTTTTTCCATCTGTAACTTTGAAACTAAAAACTATGGTAATCACTGTCCTAAGACATGTACCCTTCTCACTCTCTTAACATCCATTAACTGCTGCATATATCTATTTTTCCTTTTCTATTTCAAGGAGCCAAGTACCAACATCCTTCTATATGTTTATCCTTTACTATAAGGAAACTTAAAGAGCTAAAAACACTACGAGCTATCAACAATCTCCATCGGAGAAAAAAACTCACTTTTTATCACGATAATACTTATTTCAATTTCTTCCCTTCCTCGGAATTCCGAATTGATCTCAGCTTCTATAAATCTTGTGGAGTAGAGAAAAATTGCTCGTTATCTCACTTTAAAAACAGAACTACAAAACTAACAAAATTGAGGGAAGACACACTCACTTTTTATAACAACTATTCTCTCCTTTAGTTCTCCAATTGTTCAATTCAATCCAAACTATTTTATAATCACTTTTAATACTTTTCACTTAACACGACTTGCTTTGCTAACTTTTGTATGAAAAAGAGCCCTTACAAACACCAAAAAAACCACATCCCCAATACCAATCCACACACTAAGAATTTTTTACCATTTCCTCCCTGTATCTATTTAAAACAATGAAATTTGCCGATTGTACTTTGTCTGGCTATTACCTATGTATACGTAAGCACTTTGCCTATCCTTATTGAGAAAACCTAATTTGTATCATCACGCACATTCATTAATAATTTTGAAAAATCTTTTCGTCTACTATGTTTTTTTCACCTATTTCTTGGTATCAATTTAACTTGTTAGGAAACTATTCCCTGATGTTAGATCTTCTTGTAAAACCCCCATTTCCCACCTCCATTGCAATTTTTACATGTTAATGTTTCTATTCTGTGCTCAACCCAACTGATTCATCAACTTCCCATTACTATTATTAATTCCTGTGATGTCACATCCCATTAGCAACGCCATCTGTTGTAAACAATTTTTCCATCATGGCCGCATAGTCAGACAACTTCTCCTGTCATATGACATTTTAAATTGTCAAAATTTCTTCTGTCAGTTTTGTTTATCAACCCTTCTCAACCCAACTTCAGTTTACATTCGTGATCTCAATAAGCTTCGTCCCGGCCACCCACCACCCTCTAATGGATCATCACATGAGAATCCTCATCACCCTTCAGCTACTACCCTCGGAAATTTAAGTTTGAATACATACTCATAGTCCATTAACTCAAAAATCTAATTTCTTTGCAGTTTGTTTACTAACACAAGATGAACCACTTTCAACGACCTCCAATCATTCATCCGGATCTTCTAGCAGTTCCATGCCTCTACTTGTCTGTCAACCAGAGATTGTGCCTAAGGAAACCGCCATCGTCCATCCCAGCCATAAGGGTAAGAGCAAAACCAAAGGCAGACACCAAACAATAATTTGCCTAAACTTACTTTTAGTTTTCTACCGGATCTATTCCATTCTTCCTCATGAACCTATTCCTATAATTAAAGATCTCCTTTCTGACGGGATCAATATTAAAACGCACTATTTGCAAAAAAGGAAGAGAAAGGAAGAAAAAGGCAAAATTCACCATGGGCCTTCCATTATTATTATAGATTTCAGTAAATACTAAAAAAATACACGTTGGCCCAGTTTGACCTTTTTAACAATTTAAAAACAAATCTTCAAACACCATTCTTGTTTCTGGACATGTACTTTTCTGTTGATTTCCTTATATATCCCTGTAGATGATTATTATTGGGTTTGGTTGTCCCACTGGACACCTTCAAAATATCTACCTTCTGTCACCAAGTCCCTACTTGAGCGCTTAAAGGGAAAACTTAAAGAAAATCCAAGGAAAACTTAGTTTCTCGTTGGTCGCCAACTATCCTGCAGAACGTAAAAAATATATGACCAGTGCTGAGAATGTCACCGGGACCAAAATCAGTAGGTTCGACCATCCCCCAGATTATAAGATAAAACTTCGTGTACCAAAAAGAGTACCACCACTAGTAAGTTTTTAATGTAATTGATGCTAAAAAAATTTAAAATTGAAATTTAGTTGTGTCGGGTGTCATTAATCTTATACCTTGGAAAAGGTGTATATTGTAAAAACTTACTAAACTCTTAGTAACAGGGGCGAAAAATTTATGATAAAGGAAAAGACATGAAAATTCAAAAAAACCCTTAAACATTGTCTAAATCATAACCAATTAAAAATACCATAAAAACTATACCTTAGTCATTCAGATTCCAACCATTTTATTATCAATCTTTTATCCAATAACAATTATTCTGAGTTAAAACTCTTGTTCATCTTCTTGTTGATTACATTTCTAACGTAATCCGGTATGTCCTCTGTATTACTGGTGATGATTATGTTTTTGTGTGGGAATTTTTTGGAGTACAACATTCCATATAGTTGCAGCATGATGTTTAGGTCTCTGGTTTTCCTGTTTTCTGTAAGTCTTTTGGATGTCTTTTGTAAGGCGTGTTTCCTTTCCTTGATGTGAAGTTGTAATGGATTCGGTTTCCCCTTTATTAACCGATTTAATGTTTGGTTGATGGATTTGTGTGCCAGTGTAGTACTTATAAAAATGGTGTTGCAATCTCTGCATGTGTTACTGAAAATCGAATTGTAGCGAGGAGGTTTTCTTTTGTTGATGTTTGTAGTGAAAAATCTTTTATTCTTATTTATTATTCTGTTGGCCACCATCAGTTTGTTTTTCGTGTATGTTATGCTCCATAATCTGCTATTTCTTTCTGAAATTTTCCTGGTGTATGGCATGGATGAAAATCTAATTTCTTTGGGTTTCTCTTTCGATTGTTGATACTTGTTTGTCACGTTCTCTAATGTTGTTATGACCTCCATTTGTTGAAGTTGGGTTTCCGTTGTGATATTCTTTAATGTTGTTGACTTGAAATTGTGTGGCTCTTGTTGTTTGAGTTGTAAAATGTACTGTCGGTATTCTACTAAATTGTCGTCTCTATCAATCTTATTGAATGTGGATTCTATCCTGTCTCTGATGTATTCGATTGGATAGTTATTTGCTAGGAGTAGTTCTATGCCTTTGTTCACTATGATAGGAAGATGTTCTGGGTTGCTTAGGATGATCATTTTTCTAATTCTTTCTTCAACACATCCTCTTATTACCGGTTTAGGGTGGGTTGAGTGAAAATTGATCATTCTTTCTGATGCTATTTCTTTTTGGTACCATACTGTTGCAAAAATATCATCCATTTGGTAAATTGTTAGTTCTAAGTAATTTATAGAATTTGTTTCTGCTTTTTCTACTTCTGTTGTGAGTTGGATAATTTGTTTAGATTCGTCTTTCTTTGTTGATATAATTTCAATCTCTTTGGCTGTTTCGCAAATTAGATTATTGATTGTTTCCAATGTGTTTTTGTGTGTGTATAATATTATGTCATCTACATATTTGAAAATGAATGCGATGTTCAGTTCCTCAAATTTCTTTTCACATTTTTCAAATATTAAGTCTATATATATGTCTGCTAAAACTGGGGAAATGGGGCTACCCATTGCCAGTCCTTTGGTTTGTTTATACAGATTTCCATTGAAAGTAAAAAATGTTGCATTGGTTGTGACAAATTTAAGAAGCTTTCTTAGTCCGTCTGTTGTAATGTGGTTCTTTTTGCTGATATCTTTGCCATATGTATTAACTATATGTTCAATTGTGGTATTGACCGGAATATTCGTAAACATATCTTTGATATCAAAAGATGCTAATATGTAGCCGTTTTTGGTTTTCATTTCTTTTAATCTGTTTTTTAAGTCTACTGAATCTATCAAATTATATGAAGACTTTCTGTATGGTTTAACTATATCTGCTAAGAATTTTGCCATATATTGTGGAGATGTATTTCTTGTATCAACCACTGGTCTCACTGGGTTACCTTCTTTGTGTACCTTGATAACCCCATACATTCTAGCTATTTGAAAATCTGATTTTTTTAAATTTTCTCTGATATCCCAATCTTCTACTTTATCCAAGTTAATATGTTTTTTAATGAGATATAAAGCTGCTTTTGTGTTTCCTTTAAGTATGGTATTATATTTATGGGTTGTTTTAAAGAAATATTTATTTTTTATGCCTTCTTCCAGGAATTCTTCTACTTTTTTGCAATATTCACTTTTGTCTATCGCTAATGATATCTTGCCTTTATCTGCCTCCATAATCATTATATCATCATGTTCCTCTAGAAAATTTTGGGTTGTTTTGAACGCTTGTAATATTTTCTTGTCTCCTACCTTGTATTTGAAATTATTATCTTGACGGTTAATTAAATCATCGAATCTCTCCATTTTCTCCTTCCAATGGTCATAAATATGGAACATCGATTCTTCTTCTTCTAGGGAACAGTTTAAGTTAAGGATTTCCATACCTGTGGATTCGTTAAGTGGTGCGGGGAACGAAAATCTAGGGCCGTATCCTAGTATAATTTCCATTACTTTGGGGACTCTTGTGTTTGTGAGGTTTCTGAAAGCTCCCTTAATTTCTTTTAAAATGAAATTCGATTCTTTGAGTTGTAGTCGGGTTTTACTGCCATTTATATTGTGTCCTATGTTATTCCGTCTTGGTGTACTTTTGCCCATCGTCCTGTTTAAGATTTAATACCAGCTCTCGATGATTTAGAAACTGATTTCTGAATAATGGTTTTGAATGATTCAGATGTGTCCCTCGGTGTGGCTGTGGGTGTTAGAATTTCTTTTTAATAAAAATGCGTTTTCTTCAAAAAACGTATCTTATATTTAATGCATAAATATCCAATTATACTGTAGGATATGTCAATAGTCATCTAGGATGATACCATAAGATAACTGAAAAAAGGAAGTAAGTTGGATCTCTCTAAAAAAACTTACTTATAAGTCCGTTTCCTGTGATTCAGTACTAACTGCTCAAGGTTACTACTGACCCCGTACGTTTCAAGGATATTGGGATGTGTTACTCGACAACAACACTGCTTCTATGAAATATTCTAAGTATCTTGAGGAGATATTCAGTGCATATATTAGATCATGATTGGCAGTTTGCATCGGCAATTCCTTTACAAACTCATTTCACCCGATTGATTATGAGCGGTAGGCAATAAATTCTTATAGGGTTTGGTTGTCCAACTGGACACCTTCAAGATATCTTATATCTGACAACTAAATACATTCTCTCTCATAAATGAATGATTCATTGAAAACTCTTTTAAAAGGTGTCGAACCTTAAAAATTTCATAATCTCAAAGTCTACGGGTTCATGAAAGATCTTCCATTTAGATGCTGAACGATATCAGGTTTACATGCTCGACCACTTGTAATGACAAAATGTTGCGAGGCTTTATACCAGTCTGCAGGTTCACCTACGGACTTATCCTCATAACTAGATTGTATAACTTGCATCATACAGATTGAATCTAATTGTACCGTGTGACGTTACTTGCTGCAATTTGTGTGTTGCAACTTAATCACTTATTTAATCGAAATCGAAAGGAATCGAAAAAATCCACATATGCTATGGACTCAGACAATCAGAGGACTGTTATGAGTTGAATCTTCATATTCACTCATTTAAGTACCAATGAAGAATTTTGAGTGGGTATGGTTGTCCAACTGGACACCTTCAAGCTATCTTATATGCTACGAAATTCAATTTGCATCACTACCAGATGATGGATGAATGAAAAAACGAACTTAAAATAAATTACTTACTGAATTAGACAACAAGCGGCGAGGAGGCGAAGCCGACAAGCCGCCTACGCTCCCACCTTCTACCTTCTCCAACTTCAATCTATAGAACAGTTAAGTACTGGTGGACTGTATACAAGAGTCAATCTGGAATCAATGGCCGAGTGATATCTCAGATGTGACTATCCTAAATTGAAAAACTCTTTTCCATGATATGGAAAATGAAACTTATCATAGACACAATTGGAAAACAGTAGGCGAAGATTAGCTTCCTAAACGCGTTTCGATTCTTGCTAGTGAATCATCATCAGTAGGACATAGTACTGAGGTTTGAGATGAATTAACTTTGCACACAGAAGGTGAACAAAGTGAGGTTGATTGGGAAAAATTAAACTAATTACCTAGCATCTCTCAGTTTTAGCTTAACTGATGTGCAAAATTCTCAAATTTTTATAACTGAACTAGACTCTAGTGGATACATGTAATTATTCTGGACAGACGATGAATAAATTCATCTATCCAAAACAATCACATGCTGAGCAATCCACGGTGGTCGGGGATCTTCACACCTTAAAATCAAATCTTGGACACTTCATTGTCACAAAAATTAATTAATTAGACAACGACGTTCTTATAATGAACGAAAGTAGATTTAAGATCATCAAATCATAACCGAAATCTTATAACAACAAATCCAAATAAAGCGCTTCCTTTTCAGCGTTCCAGTAAAACCATTATTACTAACATCTCATCATCAAAATTATAAGATGAAAACCCTACATTGGGAAAAAATTACATCAGCAAAAAAGGAGGAAAAGGAAGGAAGAAAAACCGGAAAAGGAGAACCAACATATACCAATCAGAATGACTTATACAATAAGGAAAAATTTATTTGTACTATAAGGAAAATTTGTAAGGAAGACCAAATGTAAATTAGGTAAACGAAAATTAATATGCAAAATAAATAAATAGATAAAAACACAAACAACTAATAATAAATCTTATTAAAATTAACATTATCCAATTCCAGAGACAAGACTTACTCTATATCTCTCCACCATTCCTCTACTCTTTCATTCAGCTCCTCCAGTACTTCCTCTCTTCCTACTCTCTCCCTTATCCAGAACAATTCTTCTTCTACCTCGTCCATCTCCTCATCCAACAGGAACTCTTCATGGTTCCAAAAATATTCATTTGAGAGATCCTCTGTCGTTATTGATTCCTCCTCATTGATGTCGTCAGATGTTGAATCATCTGATCCCCTATCAAAATCCATCTCATTAATATTCCAATTCTTGAGTGGCATGTAACCCATCTTCCTTATTCAACATAAAGAAGAAACAAGAAGATTTAGAGTTGAGAAACTAATCCAGGTTATTAATTCCTATCAAAAAACTCAAGGTCAAGAGTATGAAAAAGCCCTCCAGACTAACTTACAGAAAACCGAAGACAGATAAAAACCAAAGGATAAACTCCCAATAATACAAACAGCTATCAACAAATAATTTATTAGCAATGAAACACCAAATTTAGTGACTTAAGAATCATCAAAGAAATCTCTCCAAAAAACACTTTCCGCCTTCATATCCTCTAAATAATTTCTCACCTCCTCCGCCTCCCTTCTCGATTCCCTATCCTGCCTCATCAATTCCTCCTGAGTCTCCACCAAATGCTCAATCTCTGTGACTAGGTCCTCCTCCAACGATCTCTCTAGCTCCTCAAACTGGGATAATTTCAGCGCTTCCTCCAGTTCGTCGTTGAAAGACTCCTGCTCAAGATGAGCTTCGAACTCCCAATATCTCATCATCTCCTCATCCATGCCAGCCAGAATTTCCCGCTGCCTTTCATCACTCATGCTGATGCAGAAAAGCTGTCGAGATGATTTTTAAATATGAGTGATGAATAACAAGAAGAAAGGAAAAATTGCAAAAACCATAAAAACAAGTATTGAGTAATTAACTAACATCATCCATCATGAAAGGAAGGAAAAACAGGATAATATCGGAGGGATATACAAACTACACTCCTCCTGAATGTCCGAAAAGAAAACAGCCTTCGGCAATTTACTATAAACACTAGAAATTTGTTTATACTCCACCATAACATCAAAATTGTCTTCTATTTGTTATGGTGCTCTTATAATTAAAGCGGCGAGGAGGCGAAGTCGACAAGCCACCTATACATCCACTTTCTGCCTACATCACTGGTTGCCTACTTCACCTACTACCTATTTTAATTTTTAATCTGTCCTAACTCACAAAAAATATCAAAGGAAGTAAAATTTGTAGTCACATAAGCCCGACGACTATGTCTTTTTCCATCTGTAACTTTGAAACTAAAAACTATGGTAATCACTGTCCTAAGACATGTACCCTTCTCACTCTCTTAACATCCATTAACTGCTGCATATATCTATTTTTCCTTTTCTATTTCAAGGAGCCAAGTACCAACATCCTTCTATATGTTTATCCTTTACTATAAGGAAACTTAAAGAGCTAAAAACACTACGAGCTATCAACAATCTCCATCGGAGAAAAAAACTCACTTTTTATCACGATAATACTTATTTCAATTTCTTCCCTTCCTCGGAATTCCGAATTGATCTCAGCTTCTATAAATCTTGTGGAGTAGAGAAAAATTGCTCGTTATCTCACTTTAAAAACAGAACTACAAAACTAACAAAATTGAGGGAAGACACACTCACTTTTTATAACAACTATTCTCTCCTTTAGTTCTCCAATTGTTCAATTCAATCCAAACTATTTTATAATCACTTTTAATACTTTTCACTTAACACGACTTGCTTTGCTAACTTTTGTATGAAAAAGAGCCCTTACAAACACCAAAAAAACCACATCCCCAATACCAATCCACACACTAAGAATTTTTTACCATTTCCTCCCTGTATCTATTTAAAACAATGAAATTTGCCGATTGTACTTTGTCTGGCTATTACCTATGTATACGTAAGCACTTTGCCTATCCTTATTGAGAAAACCTAATTTGTATCATCACGCACATTCATTAATAATTTTGAAAAATCTTTTCGTCTACTATGTTTTTTTCACCTATTTCTTGGTATCAATTTAACTTGTTAGGAAACTATTCCCTGATGTTAGATCTTCTTGTAAAACCCCCATTTCCCACCTCCATTGCAATTTTTACATGTTAATGTTTCTATTCTGTGCTCAACCCAACTGATTCATCAACTTCCCATTACTATTATTAATTCCTGTGATGTCACATCCCATTAGCAACGCCATCTGTTGTAAACAATTTTTCCATCATGGCCGCATAGTCAGACAACTTCTCCTGTCATATGACATTTTAAATTGTCAAAATTTCTTCTGTCAGTTTTGTTTATCAACCCTTCTCAACCCAACTTCAGTTTACATTCGTGATCTCAATAAGCTTCGTCCCGGCCACCCACCACCCTCTAATGGATCATCACATGAGAATCCTCATCACCCTTCAGCTACTACCCTCGGAAATTTAAGTTTGAATACATACTCATAGTCCATTAACTCAAAAATCTAATTTCTTTGCAGTTTGTTTACTAACACAAGATGAACCACTTTCAACGACCTCCAATCATTCATCCGGATCTTCTAGCAGTTCCATGCCTCTACTTGTCTGTCAACCAGAGATTGTGCCTAAGGAAACCGCCATCGTCCATCCCAGCCATAAGGGTAAGAGCAAAACCAAAGGCAGACACCAAACAATAATTTGCCTAAACTTACTTTTAGTTTTCTACCGGATCTATTCCATTCTTCCTCATGAACCTATTCCTATAATTAAAGATCTCCTTTCTGACGGGATCAATATTAAAACGCACTATTTGCAAAAAAGGAAGAGAAAGGAAGAAAAAGGCAAAATTCACCATGGGCCTTCCATTATTATTATAGATTTCAGTAAATACTAAAAAAATACACGTTGGCCCAGTTTGACCTTTTTAACAATTTAAAAACAAATCTTCAAACACCATTCTTGTTTCTGGACATGTACTTTTCTGTTGATTTCCTTATATATCCCTGTAGATGATTATTATTGGGTTTGGTTGTCCCACTGGACACCTTCAAAATATCTACCTTCTGTCACCAAGTCCCTACTTGAGCGCTTAAAGGGAAAACTTAAAGAAAATCCAAGGAAAACTTAGTTTCTCGTTGGTCGCCAACTATCCTGCAGAACGTAAAAAATATATGACCAGTGCTGAGAATGTCACCGGGACCAAAATCAGTAGGTTCGACCATCCCCCAGATTATAAGATAAAACTTCGTGTACCAAAAAGAGTACCACCACTAGTAAGTTTTTAATGTAATTGATGCTAAAAAAATTTAAAATTGAAATTTAGTTGTGTCGGGTGTCATTAATCTTATACCTTGGAAAAGGTGTATATTGTAAAAACTTACTAAACTCTTAGTAACAGGGGCGAAAAATTTATGATAAAGGAAAAGACATGAAAATTCAAAAAAACCCTTAAACATTGTCTAAATCATAACCAATTAAAAATACCATAAAAACTATACCTTAGTCATTCAGATTCCAACCATTTTATTATCAATCTTTTATCCAATAACAATTATTCTGAGTTAAAACTCTTGTTCATCTTCTTGTTGATTACATTTCTAACGTAATCCGGTATGTCCTCTGTATTACTGGTGATGATTATGTTTTTGTGTGGGAATTTTTTGGAGTACAACATTCCATATAGTTGCAGCATGATGTTTAGGTCTCTGGTTTTCCTGTTTTCTGTAAGTCTTTTGGATGTCTTTTGTAAGGCGTGTTTCCTTTCCTTGATGTGAAGTTGTAATGGATTCGGTTTCCCCTTTATTAACCGATTTAATGTTTGGTTGATGGATTTGTGTGCCAGTGTAGTACTTATAAAAATGGTGTTGCAATCTCTGCATGTGTTACTGAAAATCGAATTGTAGCGAGGAGGTTTTCTTTTGTTGATGTTTGTAGTGAAAAATCTTTTATTCTTATTTATTATTCTGTTGGCCACCATCAGTTTGTTTTTCGTGTATGTTATGCTCCATAATCTGCTATTTCTTTCTGAAATTTTCCTGGTGTATGGCATGGATGAAAATCTAATTTCTTTGGGTTTCTCTTTCGATTGTTGATACTTGTTTGTCACGTTCTCTAATGTTGTTATGACCTCCATTTGTTGAAGTTGGGTTTCCGTTGTGATATTCTTTAATGTTGTTGACTTGAAATTGTGTGGCTCTTGTTGTTTGAGTTGTAAAATGTACTGTCGGTATTCTACTAAATTGTCGTCTCTATCAATCTTATTGAATGTGGATTCTATCCTGTCTCTGATGTATTCGATTGGATAGTTATTTGCTAGGAGTAGTTCTATGCCTTTGTTCACTATGATAGGAAGATGTTCTGGGTTGCTTAGGATGATCATTTTTCTAATTCTTTCTTCAACACATCCTCTTATTACCGGTTTAGGGTGGGTTGAGTGAAAATTGATCATTCTTTCTGATGCTATTTCTTTTTGGTACCATACTGTTGCAAAAATATCATCCATTTGGTAAATTGTTAGTTCTAAGTAATTTATAGAATTTGTTTCTGCTTTTTCTACTTCTGTTGTGAGTTGGATAATTTGTTTAGATTCGTCTTTCTTTGTTGATATAATTTCAATCTCTTTGGCTGTTTCGCAAATTAGATTATTGATTGTTTCCAATGTGTTTTTGTGTGTGTATAATATTATGTCATCTACATATTTGAAAATGAATGCGATGTTCAGTTCCTCAAATTTCTTTTCACATTTTTCAAATATTAAGTCTATATATATGTCTGCTAAAACTGGGGAAATGGGGCTACCCATTGCCAGTCCTTTGGTTTGTTTATACAGATTTCCATTGAAAGTAAAAAATGTTGCATTGGTTGTGACAAATTTAAGAAGCTTTCTTAGTCCGTCTGTTGTAATGTGGTTCTTTTTGCTGATATCTTTGCCATATGTATTAACTATATGTTCAATTGTGGTATTGACCGGAATATTCGTAAACATATCTTTGATATCAAAAGATGCTAATATGTAGCCGTTTTTGGTTTTCATTTCTTTTAATCTGTTTTTTAAGTCTACTGAATCTATCAAATTATATGAAGACTTTCTGTATGGTTTAACTATATCTGCTAAGAATTTTGCCATATATTGTGGAGATGTATTTCTTGTATCAACCACTGGTCTCACTGGGTTACCTTCTTTGTGTACCTTGATAACCCCATACATTCTAGCTATTTGAAAATCTGATTTTTTTAAATTTTCTCTGATATCCCAATCTTCTACTTTATCCAAGTTAATATGTTTTTTAATGAGATATAAAGCTGCTTTTGTGTTTCCTTTAAGTATGGTATTATATTTATGGGTTGTTTTAAAGAAATATTTATTTTTTATGCCTTCTTCCAGGAATTCTTCTACTTTTTTGCAATATTCACTTTTGTCTATCGCTAATGATATCTTGCCTTTATCTGCCTCCATAATCATTATATCATCATGTTCCTCTAGAAAATTTTGGGTTGTTTTGAACGCTTGTAATATTTTCTTGTCTCCTACCTTGTATTTGAAATTATTATCTTGACGGTTAATTAAATCATCGAATCTCTCCATTTTCTCCTTCCAATGGTCATAAATATGGAACATCGATTCTTCTTCTTCTAGGGAACAGTTTAAGTTAAGGATTTCCATACCTGTGGATTCGTTAAGTGGTGCGGGGAACGAAAATCTAGGGCCGTATCCTAGTATAATTTCCATTACTTTGGGGACTCTTGTGTTTGTGAGGTTTCTGAAAGCTCCCTTAATTTCTTTTAAAATGAAATTCGATTCTTTGAGTTGTAGTCGGGTTTTACTGCCATTTATATTGTGTCCTATGTTATTCCGTCTTGGTGTACTTTTGCCCATCGTCCTGTTTAAGATTTAATACCAGCTCTCGATGATTTAGAAACTGATTTCTGAATAATGGTTTTGAATGATTCAGATGTGTCCCTCGGTGTGGCTGTGGGTGTTAGAATTTCTTTTTAATAAAAATGCGTTTTCTTCAAAAAACGTATCTTATATTTAATGCATAAATATCCAATTATACTGTAGGATATGTCAATAGTCATCTAGGATGATACCATAAGATAACTGAAAAAAGGAAGTAAGTTGGATCTCTCTAAAAAAACTTACTTATAAGTCCGTTTCCTGTGATTCAGTACTAACTGCTCAAGGTTACTACTGACCCCGTACGTTTCAAGGATATTGGGATGTGTTACTCGACAACAACACTGCTTCTATGAAATATTCTAAGTATCTTGAGGAGATATTCAGTGCATATATTAGATCATGATTGGCAGTTTGCATCGGCAATTCCTTTACAAACTCATTTCACCCGATTGATTATGAGCGGTAGGCAATAAATTCTTATAGGGTTTGGTTGTCCAACTGGACACCTTCAAGATATCTTATATCTGACAACTAAATACATTCTCTCTCATAAATGAATGATTCATTGAAAACTCTTTTAAAAGGTGTCGAACCTTAAAAATTTCATAATCTCAAAGTCTACGGGTTCATGAAAGATCTTCCATTTAGATGCTGAACGATATCAGGTTTACATGCTCGACCACTTGTAATGACAAAATGTTGCGAGGCTTTATACCAGTCTGCAGGTTCACCTACGGACTTATCCTCATAACTAGATTGTATAACTTGCATCATACAGATTGAATCTAATTGTACCGTGTGACGTTACTTGCTGCAATTTGTGTGTTGCAACTTAATCACTTATTTAATCGAAATCGAAAGGAATCGAAAAAATCCACATATGCTATGGACTCAGACAATCAGAGGACTGTTATGAGTTGAATCTTCATATTCACTCATTTAAGTACCAATGAAGAATTTTGAGTGGGTATGGTTGTCCAACTGGACACCTTCAAGCTATCTTATATGCTACGAAATTCAATTTGCATCACTACCAGATGATGGATGAATGAAAAAACGAACTTAAAATAAATTACTTACTGAATTAGACAACAAGCGGCGAGGAGGCGAAGCCGACAAGCCGCCTACGCTCCCACCTTCTACCTTCTCCAACTTCAATCTATAGAACAGTTAAGTACTGGTGGACTGTATACAAGAGTCAATCTGGAATCAATGGCCGAGTGATATCTCAGATGTGACTATCCTAAATTGAAAAACTCTTTTCCATGATATGGAAAATGAAACTTATCATAGACACAATTGGAAAACAGTAGGCGAAGATTAGCTTCCTAAACGCGTTTCGATTCTTGCTAGTGAATCATCATCAGTAGGACATAGTACTGAGGTTTGAGATGAATTAACTTTGCACACAGAAGGTGAACAAAGTGAGGTTGATTGGGAAAAATTAAACTAATTACCTAGCATCTCTCAGTTTTAGCTTAACTGATGTGCAAAATTCTCAAATTTTTATAACTGAACTAGACTCTAGTGGATACATGTAATTATTCTGGACAGACGATGAATAAATTCATCTATCCAAAACAATCACATGCTGAGCAATCCACGGTGGTCGGGGATCTTCACACCTTAAAATCAAATCTTGGACACTTCATTGTCACAAAAATTAATTAATTAGACAACGACGTTCTTATAATGAACGAAAGTAGATTTAAGATCATCAAATCATAACCGAAATCTTATAACAACAAATCCAAATAAAGCGCTTCCTTTTCAGCGTTCCAGTAAAACCATTATTACTAACATCTCATCATCAAAATTATAAGATGAAAACCCTACATTGGGAAAAAATTACATCAGCAAAAAAGGAGGAAAAGGAAGGAAGAAAAACCGGAAAAGGAGAACCAACATATACCAATCAGAATGACTTATACAATAAGGAAAAATTTATTTGTACTATAAGGAAAATTTGTAAGGAAGACCAAATGTAAATTAGGTAAACGAAAATTAATATGCAAAATAAATAAATAGATAAAAACACAAACAACTAATAATAAATCTTATTAAAATTAACATTATCCAATTCCAGAGACAAGACTTACTCTATATCTCTCCACCATTCCTCTACTCTTTCATTCAGCTCCTCCAGTACTTCCTCTCTTCCTACTCTCTCCCTTATCCAGAACAATTCTTCTTCTACCTCGTCCATCTCCTCATCCAACAGGAACTCTTCATGGTTCCAAAAATATTCATTTGAGAGATCCTCTGTCGTTATTGATTCCTCCTCATTGATGTCGTCAGATGTTGAATCATCTGATCCCCTATCAAAATCCATCTCATTAATATTCCAATTCTTGAGTGGCATGTAACCCATCTTCCTTATTCAACATAAAGAAGAAACAAGAAGATTTAGAGTTGAGAAACTAATCCAGGTTATTAATTCCTATCAAAAAACTCAAGGTCAAGAGTATGAAAAAGCCCTCCAGACTAACTTACAGAAAACCGAAGACAGATAAAAACCAAAGGATAAACTCCCAATAATACAAACAGCTATCAACAAATAATTTATTAGCAATGAAACACCAAATTTAGTGACTTAAGAATCATCAAAGAAATCTCTCCAAAAAACACTTTCCGCCTTCATATCCTCTAAATAATTTCTCACCTCCTCCGCCTCCCTTCTCGATTCCCTATCCTGCCTCATCAATTCCTCCTGAGTCTCCACCAAATGCTCAATCTCTGTGACTAGGTCCTCCTCCAACGATCTCTCTAGCTCCTCAAACTGGGATAATTTCAGCGCTTCCTCCAGTTCGTCGTTGAAAGACTCCTGCTCAAGATGAGCTTCGAACTCCCAATATCTCATCATCTCCTCATCCATGCCAGCCAGAATTTCCCGCTGCCTTTCATCACTCATGCTGATGCAGAAAAGCTGTCGAGATGATTTTTAAATATGAGTGATGAATAACAAGAAGAAAGGAAAAATTGCAAAAACCATAAAAACAAGTATTGAGTAATTAACTAACATCATCCATCATGAAAGGAAGGAAAAACAGGATAATATCGGAGGGATATACAAACTACACTCCTCCTGAATGTCCGAAAAGAAAACAGCCTTCTGCTTGGGGTTTAGTTGTCCAACTGGACACTTTCAAGATATCTTATATCTGACAACTAACTACATTCTCTCTCATAAATGAATGATTCATTGAAAACTCTTTTAAAAGGTGTCGAACCTTAAAAATTTCATAATCTCAAAGTCTGCGGGTTCATGAAAGATCCTCCATTTAGTTGCTGAACGATATCAGGTTTACATGCTCGACCACTTGTAATGACAAAATGTTGCGAGGCTTTATACTGTCCACAGTTTCACCTACGGACTCTTCTCATAAAAATTGTATTAAACACATAATACAGAAAAACATATAAGAAAGATTCTCATGTGCAAAGAAATTTATGTCTTAAAGACATTATGGATTATATAAACTATTATTCCATTTCCAGGTTATTCCTGGTAAATGGGCCACTATTGAAGTTAACAAGGGAAAACAAAATTGGGTGTCAATGTAAATTGAGTTTTAATTGGCTATGAATACATGTTTCGACGCCAGCCATGGCATCTCGTCAGTTCAATTTGAAGATCATGTTTTGGTTTTAGACCCTGCAATACATATTTGTAAAGGAAATACGTATGAAGAATTGAAATAAGCTAACAGACAAAACTTGTCAATATTAATGACAATATCAGATTTTAGATAAAAAATAAGTATATACCACAATACAGTGTTTAAATACTTTACTAACTTTATAGCATACAGAGAACGTAACAAAAACTAAGTAGACAAAAGGAATCCAATTCATGTCTCTGATGTTCTCCCTTTACTGACTGAATGTTCAATATCAGGGATCCCATCAGATTTCTGAACCTTTGGATTGAGTATACCATAAAAGAAATTCCCTACTCCCTTGTATCCAATTCATGTCGTTAATACTATTCCCTTCATCAACCATCGGTCAACTATAGATCTAGAATCAACTTTCTGAACCTTTGGATACTTCTTTCTAAAGTTCTAACAGATATGATAGGTCCAGATCCCACGTCTCTATATCCAATTCATGTCTTGAATGCTCCTTCAATCATCAACTGCAGGTTGACTCAAGATCTCACATCCAAATTCTGAACCTTTGAATAAGATCCAACGAGATAAGTTGGTCCTACTGATCTGATTCAGATTTCCTATCCAATTCATTTCTCACAAGTATTCTCCTCTGCTGGCAATGCCAACTACGGATTGTCCAAGTGAATTCTGAACCTTTGGATTTTGAAAAACTCCAAGTAGAATGAATAATAGTCGAAACCAATCAACCAATTTAAAATCCAAACACTTTAGAATTTTCGAGAGGCCCCAGCATTCTCTTAAATATTTTGGATTTTAAAGAGCTTCTAAACTAAAATTTAAATTGGAAAGATTGTAGAAAACTCTAGAAACCTAGAGAAAAATAACCAGAAATGAATTCAAGATGTATGGAGTACATAGAATTAAACCTTTAGGATGCTAAAGAAAATAAATAAATTGACTAATGCAAGTTGGGTATCTTTGAGAGAAACTTGCATTTACATAGTCCGCTTCCTGTGAGTCAGTGCAAACTGCTCAAGGCTACTCCTGTGTCCGTACGTTTCAAGGGTTATTGGGATGTGTTACGCGACAACATCACTGCTTCTATGAGATATTTCAAAATATTCTGAGGAAATATTAAGTGCACAAAATACTCATGATTGGCAGTTTACATCGGCAATATCTTTACATTCTCATCTTCCCCGTTTGAATTTGAGAGGTTTGGATCATATTCTGCTTGGGGTTTAGTTGTCCAACTGGACACTTTCAAGATATCTTATATCTGACAACTAACTACATTCTCTCTCATAAATGAATGATTCATTGAAAACTCTTTTAAAAGGTGTCGAACCTTAAAAATTTCATAATCTCAAAGTCTGCGGGTTCATGAAAGATCCTCCATTTAGTTGCTGAACGATATCAGGTTTACATGCTCGACCACTTGTAATGACAAAATGTTGCGAGGCTTTATACTGTCCACAGTTTCACCTACGGACTCTTCTCATAAAAATTGTATTAAACACATAATACAGAAAAACATATAAGAAAGATTCTCATGTGCAAAGAAATTTATGTCTTAAAGACATTATGGATTATATAAACTATTATTCCATTTCCAGGTTATTCCTGGTAAATGGGCCACTATTGAAGTTAACAAGGGAAAACAAAATTGGGTGTCAATGTAAATTGAGTTTTAATTGGCTATGAATACATGTTTCGACGCCAGCCATGGCATCTCGTCAGTTCAATTTGAAGATCATGTTTTGGTTTTAGACCCTGCAATACATATTTGTAAAGGAAATACGTATGAAGAATTGAAATAAGCTAACAGACAAAACTTGTCAATATTAATGACAATATCAGATTTTAGATAAAAAATAAGTATATACCACAATACAGTGTTTAAATACTTTACTAACTTTATAGCATACAGAGAACGTAACAAAAACTAAGTAGACAAAAGGAATCCAATTCATGTCTCTGATGTTCTCCCTTTACTGACTGAATGTTCAATATCAGGGATCCCATCAGATTTCTGAACCTTTGGATTGAGTATACCATAAAAGAAATTCCCTACTCCCTTGTATCCAATTCATGTCGTTAATACTATTCCCTTCATCAACCATCGGTCAACTATAGATCTAGAATCAACTTTCTGAACCTTTGGATACTTCTTTCTAAAGTTCTAACAGATATGATAGGTCCAGATCCCACGTCTCTATATCCAATTCATGTCTTGAATGCTCCTTCAATCATCAACTGCAGGTTGACTCAAGATCTCACATCCAAATTCTGAACCTTTGAATAAGATCCAACGAGATAAGTTGGTCCTACTGATCTGATTCAGATTTCCTATCCAATTCATTTCTCACAAGTATTCTCCTCTGCTGGCAATGCCAACTACGGATTGTCCAAGTGAATTCTGAACCTTTGGATTTTGAAAAACTCCAAGTAGAATGAATAATAGTCGAAACCAATCAACCAATTTAAAATCCAAACACTTTAGAATTTTCGAGAGGCCCCAGCATTCTCTTAAATATTTTGGATTTTAAAGAGCTTCTAAACTAAAATTTAAATTGGAAAGATTGTAGAAAACTCTAGAAACCTAGAGAAAAATAACCAGAAATGAATTCAAGATGTATGGAGTACATAGAATTAAACCTTTAGGATGCTAAAGAAAATAAATAAATTGACTAATGCAAGTTGGGTATCTTTGAGAGAAACTTGCATTTACATAGTCCGCTTCCTGTGAGTCAGTGCAAACTGCTCAAGGCTACTCCTGTGTCCGTACGTTTCAAGGGTTATTGGGATGTGTTACGCGACAACATCACTGCTTCTATGAGATATTTCAAAATATTCTGAGGAAATATTAAGTGCACAAAATACTCATGATTGGCAGTTTACATCGGCAATATCTTTACATTCTCATCTTCCCCGTTTGAATTTGAGAGGTTTGGATCATATTCTGCTTGGGGTTTAGTTGTCCAACTGGACACTTTCAAGATATCTTATATCTGACAACTAACTACATTCTCTCTCATAAATGAATGATTCATTGAAAACTCTTTTAAAAGGTGTCGAACCTTAAAAATTTCATAATCTCAAAGTCTGCGGGTTCATGAAAGATCCTCCATTTAGTTGCTGAACGATATCAGGTTTACATGCTCGACCACTTGTAATGACAAAATGTTGCGAGGCTTTATACTGTCCACAGTTTCACCTACGGACTCTTCTCATAAAAATTGTATTAAACACATAATACAGAAAAACATATAAGAAAGATTCTCATGTGCAAAGAAATTTATGTCTTAAAGACATTATGGATTATATAAACTATTATTCCATTTCCAGGTTATTCCTGGTAAATGGGCCACTATTGAAGTTAACAAGGGAAAACAAAATTGGGTGTCAATGTAAATTGAGTTTTAATTGGCTATGAATACATGTTTCGACGCCAGCCATGGCATCTCGTCAGTTCAATTTGAAGATCATGTTTTGGTTTTAGACCCTGCAATACATATTTGTAAAGGAAATACGTATGAAGAATTGAAATAAGCTAACAGACAAAACTTGTCAATATTAATGACAATATCAGATTTTAGATAAAAAATAAGTATATACCACAATACAGTGTTTAAATACTTTACTAACTTTATAGCATACAGAGAACGTAACAAAAACTAAGTAGACAAAAGGAATCCAATTCATGTCTCTGATGTTCTCCCTTTACTGACTGAATGTTCAATATCAGGGATCCCATCAGATTTCTGAACCTTTGGATTGAGTATACCATAAAAGAAATTCCCTACTCCCTTGTATCCAATTCATGTCGTTAATACTATTCCCTTCATCAACCATCGGTCAACTATAGATCTAGAATCAACTTTCTGAACCTTTGGATACTTCTTTCTAAAGTTCTAACAGATATGATAGGTCCAGATCCCACGTCTCTATATCCAATTCATGTCTTGAATGCTCCTTCAATCATCAACTGCAGGTTGACTCAAGATCTCACATCCAAATTCTGAACCTTTGAATAAGATCCAACGAGATAAGTTGGTCCTACTGATCTGATTCAGATTTCCTATCCAATTCATTTCTCACAAGTATTCTCCTCTGCTGGCAATGCCAACTACGGATTGTCCAAGTGAATTCTGAACCTTTGGATTTTGAAAAACTCCAAGTAGAATGAATAATAGTCGAAACCAATCAACCAATTTAAAATCCAAACACTTTAGAATTTTCGAGAGGCCCCAGCATTCTCTTAAATATTTTGGATTTTAAAGAGCTTCTAAACTAAAATTTAAATTGGAAAGATTGTAGAAAACTCTAGAAACCTAGAGAAAAATAACCAGAAATGAATTCAAGATGTATGGAGTACATAGAATTAAACCTTTAGGATGCTAAAGAAAATAAATAAATTGACTAATGCAAGTTGGGTATCTTTGAGAGAAACTTGCATTTACATAGTCCGCTTCCTGTGAGTCAGTGCAAACTGCTCAAGGCTACTCCTGTGTCCGTACGTTTCAAGGGTTATTGGGATGTGTTACGCGACAACATCACTGCTTCTATGAGATATTTCAAAATATTCTGAGGAAATATTAAGTGCACAAAATACTCATGATTGGCAGTTTACATCGGCAATATCTTTACATTCTCATCTTCCCCGTTTGAATTTGAGAGGTTTGGATCATATTCTGCTTGGGGTTTAGTTGTCCAACTGGACACTTTCAAGATATCTTATATCTGACAACTAACTACATTCTCTCTCATAAATGAATGATTCATTGAAAACTCTTTTAAAAGGTGTCGAACCTTAAAAATTTCATAATCTCAAAGTCTGCGGGTTCATGAAAGATCCTCCATTTAGTTGCTGAACGATATCAGGTTTACATGCTCGACCACTTGTAATGACAAAATGTTGCGAGGCTTTATACTGTCCACAGTTTCACCTACGGACTCTTCTCATAAAAATTGTATTAAACACATAATACAGAAAAACATATAAGAAAGATTCTCATGTGCAAAGAAATTTATGTCTTAAAGACATTATGGATTATATAAACTATTATTCCATTTCCAGGTTATTCCTGGTAAATGGGCCACTATTGAAGTTAACAAGGGAAAACAAAATTGGGTGTCAATGTAAATTGAGTTTTAATTGGCTATGAATACATGTTTCGACGCCAGCCATGGCATCTCGTCAGTTCAATTTGAAGATCATGTTTTGGTTTTAGACCCTGCAATACATATTTGTAAAGGAAATACGTATGAAGAATTGAAATAAGCTAACAGACAAAACTTGTCAATATTAATGACAATATCAGATTTTAGATAAAAAATAAGTATATACCACAATACAGTGTTTAAATACTTTACTAACTTTATAGCATACAGAGAACGTAACAAAAACTAAGTAGACAAAAGGAATCCAATTCATGTCTCTGATGTTCTCCCTTTACTGACTGAATGTTCAATATCAGGGATCCCATCAGATTTCTGAACCTTTGGATTGAGTATACCATAAAAGAAATTCCCTACTCCCTTGTATCCAATTCATGTCGTTAATACTATTCCCTTCATCAACCATCGGTCAACTATAGATCTAGAATCAACTTTCTGAACCTTTGGATACTTCTTTCTAAAGTTCTAACAGATATGATAGGTCCAGATCCCACGTCTCTATATCCAATTCATGTCTTGAATGCTCCTTCAATCATCAACTGCAGGTTGACTCAAGATCTCACATCCAAATTCTGAACCTTTGAATAAGATCCAACGAGATAAGTTGGTCCTACTGATCTGATTCAGATTTCCTATCCAATTCATTTCTCACAAGTATTCTCCTCTGCTGGCAATGCCAACTACGGATTGTCCAAGTGAATTCTGAACCTTTGGATTTTGAAAAACTCCAAGTAGAATGAATAATAGTCGAAACCAATCAACCAATTTAAAATCCAAACACTTTAGAATTTTCGAGAGGCCCCAGCATTCTCTTAAATATTTTGGATTTTAAAGAGCTTCTAAACTAAAATTTAAATTGGAAAGATTGTAGAAAACTCTAGAAACCTAGAGAAAAATAACCAGAAATGAATTCAAGATGTATGGAGTACATAGAATTAAACCTTTAGGATGCTAAAGAAAATAAATAAATTGACTAATGCAAGTTGGGTATCTTTGAGAGAAACTTGCATTTACATAGTCCGCTTCCTGTGAGTCAGTGCAAACTGCTCAAGGCTACTCCTGTGTCCGTACGTTTCAAGGGTTATTGGGATGTGTTACGCGACAACATCACTGCTTCTATGAGATATTTCAAAATATTCTGAGGAAATATTAAGTGCACAAAATACTCATGATTGGCAGTTTACATCGGCAATATCTTTACATTCTCATCTTCCCCGTTTGAATTTGAGAGGTTTGGATCATATTCTGCTTGGGGTTTAGTTGTCCAACTGGACACTTTCAAGATATCTTATATCTGACAACTAACTACATTCTCTCTCATAAATGAATGATTCATTGAAAACTCTTTTAAAAGGTGTCGAACCTTAAAAATTTCATAATCTCAAAGTCTGCGGGTTCATGAAAGATCCTCCATTTAGTTGCTGAACGATATCAGGTTTACATGCTCGACCACTTGTAATGACAAAATGTTGCGAGGCTTTATACTGTCCACAGTTTCACCTACGGACTCTTCTCATAAAAATTGTATTAAACACATAATACAGAAAAACATATAAGAAAGATTCTCATGTGCAAAGAAATTTATGTCTTAAAGACATTATGGATTATATAAACTATTATTCCATTTCCAGGTTATTCCTGGTAAATGGGCCACTATTGAAGTTAACAAGGGAAAACAAAATTGGGTGTCAATGTAAATTGAGTTTTAATTGGCTATGAATACATGTTTCGACGCCAGCCATGGCATCTCGTCAGTTCAATTTGAAGATCATGTTTTGGTTTTAGACCCTGCAATACATATTTGTAAAGGAAATACGTATGAAGAATTGAAATAAGCTAACAGACAAAACTTGTCAATATTAATGACAATATCAGATTTT